>JAESUZ010000311.1:0-38693 GCA_017311185.1 Proteles cristata cristata | reverse complement strand
ACGCTCAGCTTTCTTTTCCAAAAACTTTACAAGGACCCAATGAACCCTATACTGATTTTCTTGCTAGATTGCAGGTGGCTGTTGAGCGGGATGTTGGACGTGATGAAATCTCAGAGATACTTTGGCAGACACTTGCTTTTGAAAATGCAAACCCGGAATGTAAACGTGTTTTGCGCCCTTTAAAAGGGCAGGGAGCTTCTATAGCTGAATATATTAGAGCTTGTTCAGGAGTGGGGGGAACTGAACGAAATGCTGCTGTTTTTGCTACTGCTTTGGCTCAGGCTACGAAGCCCTCCAAGGGTGGAAATTGTTAAAACAATGCCAGGGACTCAATTGGCTGTGCCTCCAAGTCCTCAAGTAACCCCTTTGTTTTCCAACCACGCTTAGAGATGACTGCTGCATCAGGGAGAGCTAAACCTTTAATGGTGTCAGATTGATGCTCTGCAACTTCAGGGAGGGCGGCTGCTGATTTACCTCTCGCTGAAAATGTTCTTTTGTCTCAGGGAGGTGGCATTTGTAAATTAAGAACAAACACTTTTGACCCATTGCCTAAACGTTCGGCTGAATATTGGGCCGCAGCAGCGCAGCTTTCAGAAGGCCTAACCATCATTCCTGGAGTTATAGACTCTCATTTTGTTGGAGAAATTTTAATCATAGTTTCTACTTCTATTCCACTTTAACTGTTGGCTGGAGAACGTAGAGCACAAATACTTATCTTTTCTCTCCCATGGGGGCTTCTGTAACCATTCCGTCGGAAAACTAGTGGCCACTGCTCAAGTTCCTCGAGCACTCCCATTTTTGTTATTAAGAAAAAATGAGGTAAATCAACTTATCTGGATCCTTCAATGCACATGTGCTTCTGTCTGGGGGATTAAATGAAAAGCTGGACGCAGCTATTTCCCTCCCCCAGGGCACAGCGAGACGTCGGTTGGCCCTTCAGCAAACTCATAAACCTGTTTTGTGGCCACTTCTGTGTCTGTTTTGTCCTGCTTGTCATGGTCATTGTTAGTCTTATCTGTAGAATTTCTGTGAGAAGGAATACAGTAATCTCTAGTATATATATATACTATATATATATACTATATATATATATATATAGATGTGAATATACAATTCCGTCTGACTTGCCTGCTGGGTTTGATTCTGTGGCTCCACGGGTGGGCACCCTTAAGGTCCCCAAAAGCCTATGGGGTCTGACTGTGCCTGCTGCGATTTTGTGGTCCACGGCATACAGTCTATGGTGGCATCGGAATAGTTTCCAAAGCTGAGACCATGACAGCTAAGCATCCCTTAAGTTCTTTTGGGACATGACCAAACTGACATCTTACTGGTCTCCTCATTAGAGAGGGCACCCCCAACCCTTTGTCTGTCTTTGTGACATTGCCTCACTCAGAGTGCCCAACCAATATCCAGAAAAACCTCATAAAGGGGACCTTATTGGTCTGGCTGAAATAAATTTAGACTGAAGGGGATGTTAACTCTCCTGTTCTCTGTTCCTCTTTCTAGTAAATGTTGAGGGCTTCTCACTCATTCTTTTCCCAGATTAATGGCTATAATTGAAGCCAACTGTGGCTGGTTTACCTCGGGACGGGGACTTGAAGGAATACTCCCAAGCAGCTGCCGAAACTCCTTTTGTTTCGGGGAAGTTCCTTGTCTTCTCCAGACTGACATAGACTGCCTAACAAACCTTAAGTCCTCTCCTCTGTCTAAGCTCACAAAATTTAAAACTGCTAATTCTTTCTCTGCCTCCTGCTGTCAACTTGCCTCTTCTGCCTTCCCCATTCGTTTTGCTCTGTGCAGCCTGCTGAGCTGCGGGCTATTTACTTAGTTTTGCAAGACTTTCCTCAACTCCCTGTTAACATTGTTTCGGATTCTCGGTATGCTGTGTTCTCTCTTGTTTGCAGCTTCCTCAAGTTTCACTGCCTATAACTCTTAAAACAGATATTGACAAATTATTTTATCAGGTACAGCGATCACTTCTGCGGCGTTCAGAATTAATTTTCTTTACCCACATCCGTGCACATTCCGCCCTTCCTGGACCCTTGTCACTCGGAAATGCTGTAATCGATGCATTGCTTTAGCTTATAGAAGCAGCAAAACAAGAGCATCGTCTGCAACATACTAACTCTAAGGGATTAAAATAAATCTTATTGTTCTCTCTTGTTCTATTTGTGCACTTTTACCTTACCATTTACCCCACCAGGTGTCAACATAAGAGGATTGCAAGCAAATCAGGTATGGCAAATGGATGTAAGGTTTCTTTCATCCTTTGGACGATAAAAATGCGTCCATCATACTATAGATACATGCACACATTTCCAATGGGCTACTACATTACATTCTGAAAAGGCTGATGCTGTTATTGCTGTTATTACTCACTTATTATCTTGTTTTGCAGTTATGGGGGTCCCAATTGAATTGAAAACTGATAACACACCCGCCTCCCAATCTGCAAGATTAGCTCATTTTTTATCCCAGTATCATGTAATTCATACTTTTGGTATCCTTTATACTAGTCAAGGACAAGCTATCATTGAAAGGGCTAATCGTACTTTATGTGAGTATGTTGAAAAAATAAAAAAGGGGGGAAAGGAGAGGTTTATGAAACCAAAAGACATCTTGAATAAAACCTTACTAACTTTAAATTTTCTGAATATTTGGCGCAAAGAAAATCTATCAGCAGCAGAATTGCATTTCCGAAGGAAAGAGGAGGATAAGATGGCTGTGGTTACCTGTCAGGTAATGTATGCGCAAGCGATAGAATATACTTCTTGGGCTTATGTTCCTAATAGTCCTCTTGTGAGAGCTGTCTCTTGGGGTGAACCTGAAGTACAGGTATGCACCAATGAAACTGCATTCTTCCCACCACCCGCGTGTGGAGGAATTGAGCATCTGTATCATCATCATTATCAATATAACATAAGTAATGATACTGTTGCAGTGGAGGGTCTCCCCTTGTGCATCGGAGGACATCCCTTTTGTTTCTCTACCCGAAAGCATAACCATTACTCTTAGAATACCTGGGGAGTAACATATAATAATGATCATCCTGCTGTCTTTACTGTACTTGTTTCCACCAGGGGATTCAACACGTCTACGACACCGATGAGTCACCATCCTGATACCTTTAGACCATTCTGCCCTTCTAATGTTTTTTATTCCTTCTCTAGAATCTTTGGAATGGGAAAGATGCCGAGGTCATCGGCCTTTTAAGGTCATGAATTATTCTGGATTTGTTATTGTACATTGGAGCCCTGATCATGGTTACCTTTTGGAAAAATGGTTGAACAAAACTTTCAAATGGTATCGAATTAATGGTACCTCAATGGGTAACGGTAATGAAACCGTAAAATGGCAACAGTTTGCACTCGTCCCCCTCAATTGCAATTGTTAGGGTATCCCCACTTTCAAGGGAATATTTGGAAATTATGGGCAGTTTCAGGGACTCTCACACTATGGTCAGGAAACTATACTTTGGAGAAGACTGACAGTTCGGGTCCCTTTCATGTTAACTTGCGTGATAATAAATCCTATTCGGCTACGGCTTGTCTAAAAATACCCCTTTGCATTGCTGTATGGGAATTGGACTTGGAAGGCTACAGAGGGATCTATATCATGTAATCATTGTAATTTAACACAATGTGTAAGTCAGTCATGGTGGAAAAGTTTTGAAACACAGATCAATAACTCTAATTTTTCATTGGTGATTGTTAAAACTCGTACCGAAGTGTGGTTGCCTGTAAATTTGACAAGACCTTGGTCGGACTCTTTTGCTCTATCTCATTTGGTGACTGCTATACAAACTTTGCTTCACCGGTCCCGACACCTGCTTGGAATAATCATAGCTTCCGTTCTTGCAGTGGCTGCAGTTACTGCAACCGCTGCTGTGGCTGGACTTGCTTTTGCATCAAGGATCCTAAACAGCAGACTTTGTGCGGGAATGGCATAAAGACTCTCATTTATTATGGCAACAACAACGAGATCTGGATGCACGACTTGCAACTGATGTACTCAGTCTTCAACATGCTGTTTCGTGGCTTGGGGATCAACGAACTGTCTTATCCACAAAAGGGGTACTGAAATGTGATTGGAACTCCTCTCAATTATGTATAACCTCTGTGCCTTTCAACATGAGTGAAGGTTGGGAAAAGGTGAAATGGTCATTAACAGGGCATCAAAACCTAACTAAGGAAATGATGGAGTTAGAGCAGCAAATTTTGTCTACATTTAGCAAAACACTACCTGACCTTACTGGGTCCGATCTGTTAAGGGATTTACAGAGAGGGATGAATAATTTGAACCCTCTTGGAAATGTGTCTGCCCTAGTTGGAACTGTTCTCATGAATACTTTATTCATAATACTTCTATGCTGTGTGATTATTTTAGTCTACTGGTCCTGGCGAAGAAGGCAACAGCTAAAAAAGGATAGACAACGCGTTCTCGCCGCCTTACAGTTTGCTACCGCTTCTCAGAAAAAAGGGGGAGACGTGGGAGCCCGACAGTGACCACAAGAAAGCGTGGTTAGGGACGTGGGGATGTGCCTGCACACGGGGCTCCCTGCCTGGCCAAAGCATGCCTGCAAACAGCATGCTCTGCCAGGAGGCCTGCACACAGTATCCAAGTTTAATGGTCCGCTTGCAAACGAGGGAACATGCCCTCCTTAGAAATAAGGAGAAGGCTGGAATTGTGAGCAGGCCTCTTAGTAAACATGTTGTGCTCGCTTCCTGCCTCCGCCACCCCCTGTCCTTGAAATGTGTTTGGCTACTTGCCCTTAATTGGTAAAGGAATGCATCTTGTAGATTTCGGTTTGAATCCAGTTCCCGGGGTATAAAATAAACCGCAAGAGCGGCTTGCGTAGAATTGTTCCTCCGGCCGGAGTTGTGTCTGTGTCTGTCTTGTGTGTGTGTGTCTTGTCCTTTGTGTCATTTCGTCCGCAACATCTGGCGCCCAACGTGGGGCAGAGGGCGACCGAAACCGAAAGGGTGAGTACCCCTCCCCTCGGGGATTGTAGGTCCAAGGCAGGGGAACTTTTGGGAAAATTATGGGGAATTCCCCATCAGCAAAGGCACAATACATGGAGCTCGTCAAAGGACTTCTCCACTCCATCGGGGTGAAGGTATCTAGTCGCCGTTTATTTGAGTTATTCCGCCTTCTGGAGCAGCATTGTTATGGGTTTCAGTGCCAACCCAAAGTACAATTCAACTTAAAGGAATGGAAGTTCATACAGAAGGAATTACAGCAACAGCATCAGAAGGGTAACATAATCCCTTTGAAATTGTGGACTCTATGTAGTGCTATCACTCGAGCACTTGCATTGCATTCTGCAATTAAGGAGTTGGTGGGAAGAGGAAGCCCGAAAGCAGGCTCAAATTAATGAGGGACAGAACCCTCCTGGTCCCCTGGAGGATAAATTGATGGGAGAGCGACAATTTCGAGCCTTGAGAGAACAGGCTCAATTTTCCGGCCAGGATTTACAGCAGGTGCGCCAGGTATTGCTTAGGGCTTGGCGCCGTGCTGTACCTACTGGCCACGCTCAGCTTTCTTTTCCAAAATCTTTACAAGGACCCAATGAACCCTATACTGATTTTCTTGCTAGATTGTGGGTGGCTGTTGAGCGGGATGTTGGACGTGATGAAATCTCAGAGATACTTTTGCAGACACTTGCTTTTGAAAATGCAAACCCGGAATGTAAACGTGTTTGGGGCCCTTTAAAAGGGCAGGGAGCTTCTGTAGCTGAATATATGAGAGCTTGCTCAGGAGTGGGGGGAACTGAACGAAATGCTGCTGTTTTTGCTACTGCTTTGGCTCAGGCTACGAAGCCCTCCAAGGGTGGAAATTGTTAAAACAATGCCAGGGACTCAACTGGCTGCGCCTCCCACTCCTCAAGTAACCCCTTTGTTTTCCAACCACGCTTACAGATGACTGCTGCATCAGGGAGAGCTAAACCTTTAATGGTGTCAGATTGATGCTCTGCAACTTCAGGGAGGGCGGCTGCTGATTTACCTCTCGCTGAAAATGTTCTTTTGTCTCAGGGAGGTGGCATTTGTAAATTAAGAACAAACACTTTTGACCCATTGCCTAAACGTTCGGCTGAATATTGGGCCGCAGCAGCGCAGCTTTCAGAAGGCCTAACCATCATTCCTGGAGTTATAGACTCTGATTTTGTTGGAGAAATTTTAATCATAGTTTCTACTTCTATTCCACTTTAACTGTTGGCTGGAGAACGTAGAGCACAAATACTTATCTTTTCTCTCCCATGGGGGCTTCTGTAACCAGTCCGTCGGAAAACTAGTGGCCACTGCTCAAGTTCCTCGAGCACTCCCATTTTTGTTATTAAGAAAAAATGAGGTAAATCAACTTATCTGGATCCTTCAATGCACATGTGCTTCTGTCTGGGGGATTAAATGAAAAGCTGGACGCAGCTATTTCCCTCCCCCAGGGCACAGCGAGACGTCGGTTGGCCCTTCAGCAAACTCATAAACCTGTTTTGTGGCCACTTCTGTGTCTGTTTTGTCCTGCTTGTCATGGTCATTGTTAGTCTTATCTGTAGAATTTCTGTGAGAAGGAATACAGTAATCTCTAGTATATATATATACTATATATATATACTATATATATATATATATAGATGTGAATATACAATTCCGTCTGACTTGCCTGCTGGGTTTGATTCTGTGGCTCCACGGGTGGGCACCCTTAAGGTCCCCAAAAGCCTATGGGGTCTGACTGTGCCTGCTGCGGTTTTGTGGTCCACGGCATACAGTCTATGGTGGCATCGGAATAGTTTCCAAAGCTGAGACCATGACAGCTAAGCATCCCTTAAGTTCTTTTGGGACATGACCAAACTGATATCTGACTGGTCTCCTCATTAGAGAGGGCATCCCCAACCCTTTGTCTGTCTTTGTGACATTGTCTCACTAAGAGTGCCCAACCAATATCCAGAAAAACCTCATAAAGGGGACCTTATTGGTCTGGCTGAAATAAATTTAGACTGAAGGGGATGTTAACTCTCCTGTTCTCTGTTCCTCTTTCTAGTAAATGTTGAGGGCTTCTCACTCATTCTTTTCCCAGATTAATGGCTATAATTGAAGCCAACTGTGGCTGGTTTTCCTCGGGACGGGGACTTGAAGGAATACTCCCAAGCAGCTGCCGAAACTCCTTTTGTTTCGGGGAAGTTCCTTGTCTTCTCCAGACTGATATAGACTGCCTAACAAACCTTAAGTCCTCTCCTCTGTCTAAGCTCACAAAATTTAAAACTGCTAATTCTTTCTCTGCCTCCTGCTGTCAACTTGCCTCTTCTGCCTTCCCCATTCGTTTTGCTCTGTGCAGCCTGCTGAGCTGCGGGCTATTTACTTCGTTTTGCAAGACTTTCCTCAACTCCCTGTTAACATTGTTTCGGATTCTCGGTATGCTGTTCTCTCTTGTTTACAGCTTCCTCAGGTTTCACTGCCTATAACTCTTAAAACAGATATTGACAAATTATTTTATCAGGTACAGCGATCACTTCTGCGGCGTTCAGAATTAATTTTCTTTACCCACATCCGTGCACATTCCGCCCTTCCTGGACCCTTGTCACTCGGAAATGCTGTAATCGATGCATTGCTTTAGCTTATAGAAGCAGCAAAACAAGAGCATCGTCTGCAACATACTAACTCTAAGGGATTAAAATAAATCTTATTGTTCTCTCTTGTTCTATTTGTGCACTTTTACCTTACCATTTACCCCACCAGGTGTCAACATAAGAGGATTGCAAGCAAATCAGGTATGGCAAATGGATGTAAGGTTTCTTTCATCCTTTGGACGATAAAAATGCGTCCATCATACTATAGATACATGCACACATTTCCAATGGGCTACTGCATTACATTCTGAAAAGGCTGGCGCTGTTATTACTCATTTATTATCTTGTTTTGCAGTTATGGGGGTCCCAATTGAATTGAAAACTGATAATGCACCCACCTACCAGTCTGCAAAATTAACTCATTTTTTATGCCAATATCATGTGATTCCTACATTTGGTATCCCTTATAATAGTCAAGGACAAGCTATTATTGAAAGGGCTAATCGTACTTTATGTGAGTATGTTGAAAAAATAAAAAAGGGGGAACAGGAGAGATTTATGAAATCAAAAGACATCTTGAATCAAACCTTACTAACTTTAAATTTTCTGAATATTTGGAGCAAGAAAATCTATCAGCAGCAGAATTGCATTTTCGAAGGAAAGAAGAGGAGAAGATGGCTGTGGTTACCTGTCAGGTAATGTATGCGCAAGCGATAGAATATACTTCTTGGGCTTATGTTCCTAATAGTCCTCTTGTGAGAGCTGTCTCTTGGGGTGAACCTGAAGTACAGGTATGCACCAATGAAACTGCATTCTTCCCACCACCCGCGTGTGGAGGAATTGAGCATCTGTATCATCATCATTATCAATATAACATAAGTAATGATACTGTTGCAGTGGAGGGTCTCCCCTTGTGCATCGGAGGACATCCCTTTTGCTTCTCTACCCGAAAGCATAACCATTACTCTTAGAATACCTGGGGAGTAACATATAATAATGATCATCCTGCTGTCTTTACTGTACTTGTTTCCACCAGGGGATTCAACACGTCTACGACACCGATGAGTCACCATCCTGATACCTTTAGACCATTCTGCCCTTCTAATGTTTTTTATTCCTTCTCTAGAATCTTTGGAATGGGAAAGATGCCGAGGTCATCGGCCTTTTAAGGTCATGAATTATTCTGGATTTGTTATTGTACATTGGAGCCCTGATCATGGTTACCTTTTGGAAAAATGGTTGAACAAAACTTTCAAATGGTATCGAATTAATGGTACCTCAATGGGTAACGGTAATGAAACCGTAAAATGGCAACAGTTTGCACTCGTCCCCCTCAATTGCAATTGTTAGGGTATCCCCACTTTCAAGGGACTATTTGGAAATTATGGGCAGTTTCAGGGAATCTCACACTATGGTCAGGAAACTATACTTTGGAGAAGACTGACAGTTCGGGTCCCTTTCATGTTAACTTGCGTGTTAATAAATCCTATTCGGCTACGGCTTGTCTAAAAATACCCCTTTGCATTGCTGTATGGGAATTGGACTTGGAAGGCTACAGAGGGATCTATATCATGTAATCATTGTAATTTAACACAATGTGTAAGTCAGTCATGGTGGAAAAGTTTTGAAACACAGATCAATAACTCTAATTTTTCATTGGTGATTGTTAAAACTCGTACCGAAGTGTGGTTGCCTGTAAATTTGACAAGACCTTGGTCGGACTCTTTTGCTGTATCTCATTTGGTGACTGCTATACAACCTTTGCTTCACTGGTCCCAACGCCTGCTTGGAATAATCATAGCTTCCGTTCTTGCAGTGGCTGCAGTGACTGCAACCGCTGCCGTGGCTGGACTTGCTTTGCATCAAGGATTCTAAACAGCAGACTTTGTACGGGAGTGGCGTAAAGACTCTCATTTATTATGGCAACAACAACGAGATCTAGATGCACAACTTGCAACTGATCTTCAACATACCGTTTCGTGGCTTGGGGATCCATTAACTGTCTTATCCACAAAAAGTGTATTGAAATGTGATTGGAACTCCTCTCAATTATGTATAACCTCTGTGCCTTTTAACATGAGTGAAGGTTGGGAAAAGGTGAAACGGTCATTAAGAGGGCATCAAAACCTAACTAAGGAAATTATGGAGTTAGAGCAGCAAATTTTGTCTACATTTAGCAAAACACTACCTGACATTACTGGGTCCGATCTGTTAAGGGATTTACAGAAAGGGATGAATAATTTGAACCCTCTTGGACATGTGTCTGCCCTAATTGGAACTGTTCTCATGAATACTTTATTCATAATACTTTTATGCTGTGTTAGTATTTTAGTCTTTCGGTGCTGGCAAAGAAGGCAGCAACTAAAAAAGGTTGAACAACGCGTTCTCGCCGCCTTACAGTTTGCTACCGCTTCTCAGAAAAAAGGGGGAGATGTGGGAGCCCGACAGTGACCACAAGAAAGCGTGGTTAGGGAGGCGGGGATGTGCCTGCACACGGGGCTCCCTGCCTGGGCAAAGCATGCCTGCAAACAGGATGCTCTGCCAGGAGGCCTGCACACAATATCCAAGTTTAATGGTCCGCTCGCAAACGAGGGAACATGCCCTCCTTAGAAGTAAGGAGAAGGCTGGAGTTGTGAGCAGGCCTCTTAGTAAGCATGTTGTGGTCGCTTCCTCCCTTTGCTCCCCCCTGTCCTTGAAATGTGTTTGGCTACTTGCCCTTAATTGGTAAAGGAATGCATCTTGTAGATTTCAGTTTGTATCCAGTTACCGGGTATAAAATAAACCTCAAGAGGGGCTTGCGTAGAATTGTTCCTCTGGCCGGAGTTGTGTGTGTCTGTCTTTTGTGTGTGGGCCTTGTCCTCTGTGTCATTTCATCCGCAACATCTGGCGCCCAAACACGGGGCAGAGGGCGAACGAAACCGAAAGGATGAGTACCTCTCGGGGATTGTAGGTCCAAGTCAGGGGAACTTTCGGGAAAATTATGGGGAATTCCCCATCAGCAAAGGCACAATACATGGAGCTAGTCAAAGGACTTCTCCACTCCATCGGGGTGAAGGTATCTAGTCGCCGTTTATCTGAGTTATTTCGCCTTGTGGAGCATCATTGTTACGGGTTTAAGTGGCAACCCGAAGTACAATTAAACTTCAAGGAATGGAAATTAATACAGAAGGAATTACGGCAACAGCATCAGAAGAGTAACATAATCCCTTTGAAATTGTGGACTCTATGTAGTGCTATCACTCAAGCACTTGCATTGCTTTCTGCAATTAAGGAGTTGGTGGGAAGAGGAAGCCCGAAAGCAGGCTCAAATTAATGAGGGACAGAACCCTCCTGGTCCCCTGGAGGATAAATTGATGGGAGAGCGACAATTTCGAGCCTTGAGAGAACAGGCTCAATTTTCCGGCCAGGATTTACAGCAGGTGCGCCAGGTATTTCTTAGGGCTTGGCGCCGTGCTGTACCTACTGGCCACGCTCAGCTTTCTTTTCCAAAAACTTTACAAGGACCCAATGAACCCTATACTGATTTTCTTGCTAGATTGCGGGTGGCTGTTGAGCGGGATGTTGGACGTGATGAAATCTCAGAGATACTTTTGCAGACACTTGCTTTTGAAAATGCAAACCCGGAATGTAAACGTGTTTGGGGCCCTTTAAAAGGGCAGGGAGCTTCTGTAGCTGAATATATGAGAGCTTGCTCAGGAGTGGGGGGAACTGAACGAAATGCTGCTGTTTTTGCTACTGCTTTGGCTCAGGCTACGAAGCCCTCCAAGGGTGGAAATTGTTAAAACAATGCCAGGGACTCAACTGGCTGCGCCTCCCACTCCTCAAGTAACCCCTTTGTTTTCCAACCACGCTTAGAGATGACTGCTGCATCAGGGAGAGCTAAACCTTTAATGGTGTCAGATTGATGCTCTGCAACTTCAGGGAGGGCGGCTGCTGATTTACCTCTCGCTGAAAATGTTCTTTTGTCTCAGGGAGGTGGCATTTATAAATTAAGAACAAACACTTTTGACCCATTGCCTAAACGTTCGGCTGAATATTGGGCCGCAGCAGCGCAGCTTTCAGAAGGCCTAACCATCATTCCTGGAGTTATAGACTCTGATTTTGTTGGAGAAATTTTAACCATAGTTTTTACTTCTATTCCACTTTAACTGTTGGCTGGAGAACGTAGAGCACAAATTGTTAGTCTTATCTGTAGAATTTCTGTGAGAAGGAATACAGTAATCTCTAGTATATATATATTTATACTATATATACTATATACATATATATATATATGTATATACTATATATATATATATATAGATGGATGTGAATATACGATTCTGTCTGACTTGCCTGCTGGGTTTGATTCTGTGGCTCCACGGGTGGGCACCCTTAAGGTCCCCAAAAGCCTATGGGGTCTGACTGTGCCTGCTGCTGTTTTGTGGTCCACGGCATACAGTCTATGGTGGCATCGGAATAGTTTCCAAAGCTGAGACCATGACAGCTAAGCATCCCTTAAGTTCTTTTGGGACATGACCAAACTGACATCTGACTGGTCTCCTCATTAGAGAGGGCACCCCCAACCCTTTGTCTGTCTTTGTGACATTGCCTCACTCAGAGTGCCCAACCAATATCCAGAAAAACCTCATAAAGGGGACCTTATTGGTCTGGCTGAAATAAATTTAGACTGAAGGGGATGTTAACTCTCCTCTTCTCTGTTCCTCTTTCTAGTAAATGTTGAGGGCTTCTCACTCATTCTTTTCCCAGATTAATGGCTATAATTGAAGCCAACTGTGGCTGGTTTACCTCGGGACGGGGACTTGAAGGAATACTCCCAAGCAGCTGCCGAAACTCCTTTTGTTTCGGGGAAGTTCCTTGTCTTCTCCAGACTGACATAGACTGCCTAACAAACCTTAAGTCCTCTCCTCTGTCTAAGCTCACAAAATTTAAAACTGCTAATTCTTTCTCTGCCTCCTGCTGTCAACTTGCCTCTTCTGCCTTCCCCATTCGTTTTGCTCTGTGCAGCCTGCTGAGCTGCGGGCTATTTACTTCGTTTTGCAAGACTTTCCTCAACTCCCTGTTAACATTGTTTCGGATTCTCGGTATGCTGTTCTCTCTTGTTTACAGCTTCCTCAGGTTTCACTGCCTATAACTCTTAAAACAGATATTGACAAATTATTTTATCAGGTACAGCGATCACTTCTGCGGCGTTCAGAATTAATTTTCTTTACCCATATCCGTGCACATTCCGCCCTTCCTGGACCCTTGTCACTCGGAAATGCTGTAATCGATGCATTGCTTTAGCTTATAGAAGCAGCAAAACAAGAGCATCGTCTGCAACATACTAACTCTAAGGGATTAAAATAAATCTTATTGTTCTCTCTTGTTCTATTTGTGCACTTTTACCTTACCATTTACCCCACCAGGTGTCAACATAAGAGGATTGCAAGCAAATCAGGTATGGCAAATGGATGTAAGGTTTCTTTCATCCTTTGGACGATAAAAATGCGTCCATCATACTATAGATACATGCACACATTTCCAATGGGCTACTGCATTACATTCTGAAAAGGCTGATGATGTTATTGCTGTTATTACTCACTTATTATCTTGTTTTGCAGTTATGGGGGTCCCAATTGAATTGAAAACTGATAACACACCCGCCTCCCAATCTGCAAGATTAGCTCATTTTTTATCCCAGTATCATGTAATTCATACTTTTGGTATCCTTTATACTAGTCAAGGACAAGCTATCATTGAAAGGGCTAATCGTACTTTATGTGAGTATGTTGAAAAAATAAAAAAGGGGGGAAAGGAGAGGTTTATGAAACCAAAAGACATCTTGAATAAAACCTTACTAACTTTAAATTTTCTGAATATTTGGCGCAAAGAAAATCTATCAGCAGCAGAATTGCATTTCCGAAGGAAAGAGGAGGATAAGATGGCTGTGGTTACCTGTCAGGTAATGTATGCGCAAGCGATAGAATATACTTCTTGGGCTTATGTTCCTAATAGTCCTCTTGTGAGAGCTGTCTCTTGGGGTGAACCTGAAGTACAGGTATGCACCAATGAAACTGCATTCTTCCCACCACCCGCGTGTGGAGGAATTGAGCATCTGTATCATCATCATTATCAATATAACATAAGTAATGATACTGTTGCAGTGGAGGGTCTCCCCTTGTGCATCGGAGGACATCCCTTTTGCTTCTCTACCCGAAAGCATAACCATTACTCTTAGAATACCTGGGGAGTAACATATAATAATGATCATCCTGCTGTCTTTACTGTACTTGTTTCCACCAGGGGATTCAACACGTCTACGACACCGATGAGTCACCATCCTGATACCTTTAGACCATTCTGCCCTTCTAATGTTTTTTATTCCTTCTCTAGAATCTTTGGAATGGGAAAGATGCCGAGGTCATCGGCCTTTTAAGGTCATGAATTATTCTGGATTTGTTATTGTACATTGGAGCCCTGATCATGGTTACCTTTTGGAAAAATGGTTGAACAAAACTTTCAAATGGTATCGAATTAATGGTACCTCAATGGGTAACGGTAATGAAACCGTAAAATGGCAACAGTTTGCACTCGTCCCCCTCAATTGCAATTGTTAGGGTATCCCCACTTTCAAGGGAATATTTGGAAATTATGGGCAGTTTCAGGGAATCTCACACTATGGTCAGGAAACTATACTTTGGAGAAGACTGACAGTTCGGGTCCCTTTCATGTTAACTTGCGTGTTAATAAATCCTATTCGGCTACGGCTTGTCTAAAAATACCCCTTTGCATTGCTGTATGGGAATTGGACTTGGAAGGCTACAGAGGGATCTATATCATGTAATCATTGTAATTTAACACAATGTGTAAGTCAGTCATGGTGGAAAAGTTTTGAAACACAGATCAATAACTCTAATTTTTCATTGGTGATTGTTAAAACTCGTACCGAAGTGTGGTTGCCTGTAAATTTGACAAGACCTTGGTCGGACTCTTTTGCTCTATCTCATTTGGTGACTGCTATACAAACTTTGCTTCACCGGTCCCGACACCTGCTTGGAATAATCATAGCTTCCGTTCTTGCAGTGGCTGCAGTTACTGCAACCGCTGCTGTGGCTGGACTTGCTTTTGCATCAAGGATCCTAAACAGCAGACTTTGTGCGGGAATGGCATAAAGACTCTCATTTATTATGGCAACAACAACGAGATCTGGATGCACGACTTGCAACTGATGTACTCAGTCTTCAACATGCTGTTTCGTGGCTTGGGGATCAACGAACTGTCTTATCCACAAAAGGGGTACTGAAATGTGATTGGAACTCCTCTCAATTATGTATAACCTCTGTGCCTTTCAACATGAGTGAAGGTTGGGAAAAGGTGAAATGGTCATTAACAGGGCATCAAAACCTAACTAAGGAAATGATGGAGTTAGAGCAGCAAATTTTGTCTACATTTAGCAAAACACTACCTGACCTTACTGGGTCCGATCTGTTAAGGGATTTACAGAGAGGGATGAATAATTTGAACCCTCTTGGAAATGTGTCTGCCCTAGTTGGAACTGTTCTCATGAATACTTTATTCATAATACTTCTATGCTGTGTGATTATTTTAGTCTACTGGTCCTGGCGAAGAAGGCAACAGCGAAAAAAGGACAGACAACGCGTTCTCGCCGCCTTACAGTTTGCTACCGCTTCTCAGAAAAAAGGGGGAGACGTGGGAGCCCGACAGTGACCACAAGAAAGCGTGGTTAGGGACGTGGGGATGTGCCTGCACACGGGGCTCCCTGCCTGGCCAAAGCATGCCTGCAAACAGCATGCTCTGCCAGGAGGCCTGCACACAGTATCCAAGTTTAATGGTCCGCTTGCAAACGAGGGAACATGCCCTCCTTAGAAATAAGGAGAAGGCTGGAATTGTGAGCAGGCCTCTTAGTAAACATGTTGTGCTCGCTTCCTGCCTCCGCCACCCCCTGTCCTTGAAATGTGTTTGGCTACTTGCCCTTAATTGGTAAAGGAATGCATCTTGTAGATTTCGGTTTGAATCCAGTTCCCGGGGTATAAAATAAACCGCAAGAGCGGCTTGCGTAGAATTGTTCCTCCGGCCGGAGTTGTGTCTGTGTCTGTCTTGTGTGTGTGTGTCTTGTCCTTTGTGTCATTTCGTCCGCAACATCTGGCGCCCAACGTGGGGCAGAGGGCGAACGAAACCGAAAGGGTGAGTACCCCTCCCCTCGGGGATTGTAGGTCCAAGGCAGGGGAACTTTTGGGAAAATTATGGGGAATTCCCCATCAGCAAAGGCACAATACATGGAGCTCGTCAAAGGACTTCTCCACTCCATCGGGGTGAAGGTATCTAGTCGCCGTTTATTTGAGTTATTCCGCCTTGTGGAGCAGCATTGTTATGGGTTTCAGTGCCAACCCAAAGTACAATTCAACTTAAAGGAATGGAAGTTCATACAGAAGGAATTACAGCAACAGCATCAGAAGGGTAACATAATCCCTTTGAAATTGTGGACTCTATGTAGTGCTATCACTCGAGCACTTGCATTGCATTCTGCAATTAAGGAGTTGGTGGGAAGAGGAAGCCCGAAAGCAGGCTCAAATTAATGAGGGACAGAACCCTCCTGGTCCCCTGGAGGATAAATTGATGGGAGAGGGACAATTTCGAGCCTTGAGAGAACAGGCTCAATTTTCCGGCCAGGATTTACAGCAGGTGCGCCAGGTATTGCTTAGGGCTTGGCGCCGTGCTGTACCTACTGGCCACGCTCAGCTTTCTTTTCCAAAAACTTTACAAGGACCCAATGAACCCTATACTGATTTTCTTGCTAGATTGCGGGTGGCTGTTGAGCGGGATGTTGGACGTGATGAAATCTCAGAGATACTTTTGCAGACACTTGCTTTTGAAAATGCAAACCCGGAATGTAAACGTGTTTGGGGCCCTTTAAAAGGGCAGGGAGCTTCTGTAGCTGAATATATGAGAGCTTGCTCAGGAGTGGGGGGAACTGAACGAAATGCTGCTGTTTTTGCTACTGCTTTGGCTCAGGCTACGAAGCCCTCCAAGGGTGGAAATTGTTAAAACAATGCCAGGGACTCAACTGGCTGCGCCTCCCACTCCTCAAGTAACCCCTTTGTTTTCCAACCACGCTTACAGATGACTGCTGCATCAGGGAGAGCTAAACCTTTAATGGTGTCAGATTGATGCTCTGCAACTTCAGGGAGGGCGGCTGCTGATTTACCTCTCGCTGAAAATGTTCTTTTGTCTCAGGGAGGTGGCATTTGTAAATTAAGAACAAACACTTTTGACCCATTGCCTAAACGTTCGGCTGAATATTGGGCCGCAGCAGCGCAGCTTTCAGAAGGCCTAACCATCATTCCTGGAGTTATAGACTCTGATTTTGTTGGAGAAATTTTAATCATAGTTTCTACTTCTATTCCACTTTAACTGTTGGCTGGAGAACGTAGAGCACAAATACTTATCTTTTCTCTCCCATGGGGGCTTCTGTAACCATTCCGTCGGAAAACTAGTGGCCACTGCTCAAGTTCCTCGAGCACTCCCATTTTTGTTATTAAGAAAAAATGAGGTAAATCAACTTATCTGGATCCTTCAATGCACATGTGCTTCTGTCTGGGGGATTAAATGAAAAGCTGGACGCAGCTATTTCCCTCCCCCAGGGCACAGCGAGACGTCGGTTGGCCCTTCAGCAAACTCATAAACCTGTTTTGTGGCCACTTCTGTGTCTGTTTTGTCCTGCTTGTCATGGTCATTGTTAGTCTTATCTGTAGAATTTCTGTGAGAAGGAATACAGTAATCTCTAGTATATATATATATCTATATATATATATATGGATATATATATATATAGATATATATAGATGGATGTGAATATACGATTCCGTCTGACTTGCCTGCTGGGTTTGATTCTGTGGCTCCACGGGTGGGCACCCTTAAGGTCCCCAAAAGCCTATGGGGTCTGACTGTGCCTGCTGCGGTTTTGTGGTCCACGGCATACAGTCTATGGTGGCATCGGAATAGTTTCCAAAGCTGAGACCATGACAGCTAAGCATCCCTTAAGTTCTTTTGGGACATGACCAAACTGACATCTGACTCGTCTCCTCATTAGAGAGGGCACCCCCAACCCTTTGTCTGTCTTTGTGACATTGCCTCACTCAGAGTGCCCAACCAATATCCAGAAAAACCTCATAAAGGGGACCTTATTGGTCTGGCTGAAATAAATTTAGACTGAAGGGGATGTTAACTCTCCTGTTCTCTGTTCCTCTTTCTAGTAAATGTTGAGGGCTTCTCACTCATTCTTTTCCCAGATTAATGGCTATAATTGAAGCCAACTGTGGCTGGTTTACCTCGGGACGGGGACTTGAAGGAATACTCCCAAGCAGCTGCCGAAACTCCTTTTGTTTCGGGGAAGTTCCTTGTCTTCTCCAGACTGATATAGACTGCCTAACAAACCTTAAGTCCTCTCCTCTGTCTAAGCTCACAAAATTTAAAACTGCTAATTCTTTCTCTGCCTCCTGCTGTCAACTTGCCTCTTCTGCCTTCCCCATTCGTTTTGCTCTGTGCAGCCTGCTGAGCTGCGGGCTATTTACTTCGTTTTGCAAGACTTTCCTCAACTCCCTGTTAACATTGTTTCGGATTCTCGGTATGCTGTTCTCTCTTGTTTACAGCTTCCTCAGGTTTCACTGCCTATAACTCTTAAAACAGATATTGACAAATTATTTTATCAGGTACAGCGATCACTTCTGCGGCGTTCAGAATTAATTTTCTTTACCCATATCCGTGCACATTCCGCCCTTCCTGGACCCTTGTCACTCGGAAATGCTGTAATCGATGCATTGCTTTAGCTTATAGAAGCAGCAAAACAAGAGCATCGTCTGCAACATACTAACTCTAAGGGATTAAAATAAATCTTATTGTTCTCTCTTGTTCTATTTGTGCACTTTTACCTTACCATTTACCCCACCAGGTGTCAACATAAGAGGATTGCAAGCAAATCAGGTATGGCAAATGGATGTAAGGTTTCTTTCATCCTTTGGACGATAAAAATGCGTCCATCATACTATAGATACATGCACACATTTCCAATGGGCTACTACATTACATTCTGAAAAGGCTGATGCTGTTATTGCTGTTATTACTCACTTATTATCTTGTTTTGCAGTTATGGGGGTCCCAATTGAATTGAAAACTGATAACACACCCGCCTCCCAATCTGCAAGATTAGCTCATTTTTTATCCCAGTATCATGTAATTCATACTTTTGGTATCCTTTATACTAGTCAAGGACAAGCTATCATTGAAAGGGCTAATGGTACTTTATGTGAGTATGTTGAAAAAATAAAAAAGGGGGGAAAGGAGAGGTTTATGAAACCAAAAGACATCTTGAATAAAACCTTACTAACTTTAAATTTTCTGAATATTTGGCGCAAAGAAAATCTATCAGCAGCAGAATTGCATTTCCGAAGGAAAGAGGAGGATAAGATGGCTGTGGTTACCTGTCAGGTAATGTATGCGCAAGCGATAGAATATACTTCTTGGGCTTATGTTCCTAATAGTCCTCTTGTGAGAGCTGTCTCTTGGGGTGAACCTGAAGTACAGGTATGCACCAATGAAACTGCATTCTTCCCACCACCCGCGTGTGGAGGAATTGAGCATCTGTATCATCATCATTATCAATATAACATAAGTAATGATACTGTTGCAGTGGAGGGTCTCCCCTTGTGCATCGGAGGACATCCCTTTTGCTTCTCTACCCGAAAGCATAACCATTACTCTTAGAATACCTGGGGAGTAACATATAATAATGATCATCCTGCTGTCTTTACTGTACTTGTTTCCACCAGGGGATTCAACACGTCTACGACACCGATGAGTCACCATCCTGATACCTTTAGACCATTCTGCCCTTCTAATGTTTTTTATTCCTTCTCTAGAATCTTTGGAATGGGAAAGATGCCGAGGTCATCGGCCTTTTAAGGTCATGAATTATTCTGGATTTGTTATTGTACATTGGAGCCCTGATCATGGTTACCTTTTGGAAAAATGGTTGAACAAAACTTTCAAATGGTATCGAATTAATGGTACCTCAATGGGTAACGGTAATGAAACCGTAAAATGGCAACAGTTTGCACTCGTCCCCCTCAATTGCAATTGTTAGGGTATCCCCACTTTCAAGGGAATATTTGGAAATTATGGGCAGTTTCAGGGAATCTCACACTATGGTCAGGAAACTATACTTTGGAGAAGACTGACAGTTCGGGTCCCTTTCATGTTAACTTGCGTGTTAATAAATCCTATTCGGCTACGGCTTGTCTAAAAATACCCCTTTGCATTGCTGTATGGGAATTGGACTTGGAAGGCTACAGAGGGATCTATATCATGTAATCATTGTAATTTAACACAATGTGTAAGTCAGTCATGGTGGAAAAGTTTTGAAACACAGATCAATAACTCTAATTTTTCATTGGTGATTGTTAAAACTCGTACCGAAGTGTGGTTGCCTGTAAATTTGACAAGACCTTGGTCGGACTCTTTTGCTCTATCTCATTTGGTGACTGCTATACAAACTTTGCTTCACCGGTCCCGACACCTGCTTGGAATAATCATAGCTTCCGTTCTTGCAGTGGCTGCAGTTACTGCAACCGCTGCTGTGGCTGGACTTGCTTTTGCATCAAGGATCCTAAACAGCAGACTTTGTGCGGGAATGGCATAAAGACTCTCATTTATTATGGCAACAACAACGAGATCTGGATGCACGACTTGCAACTGATGTACTCAGTCTTCAACATGCTGTTTCGTGGCTTGGGGATCAACGAACTGTCTTATCCACAAAAGGGGTACTGAAATGTGATTGGAACTCCTCTCAATTATGTATAACCTCTGTGCCTTTCAACATGAGTGAAGGTTGGGAAAAGGTGAAATGGTCATTAACAGGGCATCAAAACCTAACTAAGGAAATGATGGAGTTAGAGCAGCAAATTTTGTCTACATTTAGCAAAACACTACCTGACCTTACTGGGTCCGATCTGTTAAGGGATTTACAGAGAGGGATGAATAATTTGAACCCTCTTGGAAATGTGTCTGCCCTAGTTGGAACTGTTCTCATGAATACTTTATTCATAATACTTCTATGCTGTGTGATTATTTTAGTCTACTGGTCCTGGCGAAGAAGGCAACAGCGAAAAAAGGACAGACAACGCGTTCTCGCCGCCTTACAGTTTGCTACCGCTTCTCAGAAAAAAGGGGGAGACGTGGGAGCCCGACAGTGACCACAAGAAAGCGTGGTTAGGGACGTGGGGATGTGCCTGCACACGGGGCTCCCTGCCTGGCCAAAGCATGCCTGCAAACAGCATGCTCTGCCAGGAGGCCTGCACACAGTATCCAAGTTTAATGGTCCGCTTGCAAACGAGGGAACATGCCCTCCTTAGAAATAAGGAGAAGGCTGGAATTGTGAGCAGGCCTCTTAGTAAACATGTTGTGCTCGCTTCCTGCCTCCGCCACCCCCTGTCCTTGAAATGTGTTTGGCTACTTGCCCTTAATTGGTAAAGGAATGCATCTTGTAGATTTCGGTTTGAATCCAGTTCCCGGGGTATAAAATAAACCGCAAGAGCGGCTTGCGTAGAATTGTTCCTCCGGCCGGAGTTGTGTCTGTGTCTGTCTTGTGTGTGTGTGTCTTGTCCTTTGTGTCATTTCGTCCGCAACATCTGGCGCCCAACGTGGGGCAGAGGGCGAACGAAACCGAAAGGGTGAGTACCCCTCCCCTCGGGGATTGTAGGTCCAAGGCAGGGGAACTTTTGGGACAATTATGGGGAATTCCCCATCAGCAAAGGCACAACACATGGAGCTCGTCAAAGGACTTCTCCACTCCATCGGGGTGAAGGTATCTAGTCGCCGTTTATTTGAGTTATTCCGCCTTGTGGAGCAGCATTGTTATGGGTTTCAGTGCCAACCCAAAGTACAATTCAACTTAAAGGAATGGAAGTTCATACAGAAGGAATTACAGCAACAGCATCAGAAGGGTAACATAATCCCTTTGAAATTGTGGACTCTATGTAGTGCTATCACTCGAGCACTTGCATTGCATTCTGCAATTAAGGAGTTGGTGGGAAGAGGAAGCCCGAAAGCAGGCTCAAATTAATGAGGGACAGAACCCTCCTGGTCCCCTGGAGGATAAATTGATGGGAGAGGGACAATTTCGAGCCTTGAGAGAACAGGCTCAATTTTCCGGCCAGGATTTACAGCAGGTGCGCCAGGTATTGCTTAGGGCTTGGCGCCGTGCTGTACCTACTGGCCACGCTCAGCTTTCTTTTCCAAAAACTTTACAAGGACCCAATGAACCCTATACTGATTTTCTTGCTAGATTGCGGGTGGCTGTTGAGCGGGATGTTGGACGTGATGAAATCTCAGAGATACTTTTGCAGACACTTGCTTTTGAAAATGCAAACCCGGAATGTAAACGTGTTTGGGGCCCTTTAAAAGGGCAGGGAGCTTCTGTAGCTGAATATATGAGAGCTTGCTCAGGAGTGGGGGGAACTGAACGAAATGCTGCTGTTTTTGCTACTGCTTTGGCTCAGGCTACGAAGCCCTCCAAGGGTGGAAATTGTTAAAACAATGCCAGGGACTCAACTGGCTGCGCCTCCCACTCCTCAAGTAACCCCTTTGTTTTCCAACCACGCTTAGAGATGACTGCTGCATCAGGGAGAGCTAAACCTTTAATGGTGTCAGATTGATGCTCTGCAACTTCAGGGAGGGCGGCTGCTGATTTACCTCTCGCTGAAAATGTTCTTTTGTCTCAGGGAGGTGGCATTTATAAATTAAGAACAAACACTTTTGACCCATTGCCTAAACGTTCGGCTGAATATTGGGCCGCAGCAGCGCAGCTTTCAGAAGGCCTAACCATCATTCCTGGAGTTATAGACTCTGATTTTGTTGGAGAAATTTTAACCATAGTTTTTACTTCTATTCCACTTTAACTGTTGGCTGGAGAACGTAGAGCACAAATTGTTAGTCTTATCTGTAGAATTTCTGTGAGAAGGAATACAGTAATCTCTAGTATATATATATTTATACTATATATACTATATATATATATATATATACTATATATATATATATAGATGGATGTGAATATACGATTCCGTCTGACTTGCCTGCTGGGTTTGATTCTGTGGCTCCACGGGTGGGCACCCTTAAGGTCCCCAAAAGCCTATGGGGTCTGACTGTGCCTGCTGCTGTTTTGTGGTCCACGGCATACAGTCTATGGTGGCATCGGAATAGTTTCCAAAGCTGAGACCATGACAGCTAAGCATCCCTTAAGTTCTTTTGGGACATGACCAAACTGACATCTGACTGGTCTCCTCATTAGAGAGGGCACCCCCAACCCTTTGTCTGTCTTTGTGACATTGCCTCACTCAGAGTGCCCAACCAATATCCAGAAAAACCTCATAAAGGGGACCTTATTGGTCTGGCTGAAATAAATTTAGACTGAAGGGGATGTTAACTCTCCTGTTCTCTGTTCCTCTTTCTAGTAAATGTTGAGGGCTTCTCACTCATTCTTTTCCCAGATTAATGGCTATAATTGAAGCCAACTGTGGCTGGTTTACCTCGGGACGGGGACTTGAAGGAATACTCCCAAGCAGCTGCCGAAACTCCTTTTGTTTCGGGGAAGTTCCTTGTCTTCTCCAGACTGACATAGACTGCCTAACAAACCTTAAGTCCTCTCCTCTGTCTAAGCTCACAAAATTTAAAACTGCTAATTCTTTCTCTGCCTCCTGCTGTCAACTTGCCTCTTCTGCCTTCCCCATTCGTTTTGCTCTGTGCAGCCTGCTGAGCTGCGGGCTATTTACTTCGTTTTGCAAGACTTTCCTCAACTCCCTGTTAACATTGTTTCGGATTCTCGGTATGCTGTTCTCTCTTGTTTACAGCTTCCTCAGGTTTCACTGCCTATAACTCTTAAAACAGATATTGACAAATTATTTTATCAGGTACAGCGATCACTTCTGCGGCGTTCAGAATTAATTTTCTTTACCCATATCCGTGCACATTCCGCCCTTCCTGGACCCTTGTCACTCGGAAATGCTGTAATCGATGCATTGCTTTAGCTTATAGAAGCAGCAAAACAAGAGCATCGTCTGCAACATACTAACTCTAAGGGATTAAAATAAATCTTATTGTTCTCTCTTGTTCTATTTGTGCACTTTTACCTTACCATTTACCCCACCAGGTGTCAACATAAGAGGATTGCAAGCAAATCAGGTATGGCAAATGGATGTAAGGTTTCTTTCATCCTTTGGACGATAAAAATGCGTCCATCATACTATAGATACATGCACACATTTCCAATGGGCTACTACATTACATTCTGAAAAGGCTGATGCTGTTATTGCTGTTATTACTCACTTATTATCTTGTTTTGCAGTTATGGGGGTCCCAATTGAATTGAAAACTGATAACACACCCGCCTCCCAATCTGCAAGATTAGCTCATTTTTTATCCCAGTATCATGTAATTCATACTTTTGGTATCCTTTATACTAGTCAAGGACAAGCTATCATTGAAAGGGCTAATGGTACTTTATGTGAGTATGTTGAAAAAATAAAAAAGGGGGGAAAGGAGAGGTTTATGAAACCAAAAGACATCTTGAATAAAACCTTACTAACTTTAAATTTTCTGAATATTTGGCGCAAAGAAAATCTATCAGCAGCAGAATTGCATTTCCGAAGGAAAGAGGAGGATAAGATGGCTGTGGTTACCTGTCAGGTAATGTATGCACAAGCGATAGAATATACTTCTTGGGCTTATGTTCCTAATAGTCCTCTTGTGAGAGCTGTCTCTTGGGGTGAACCTGAAGTACAGGTATGCACCAATGAAACTGCATTCTTCCCACCACCCGCGTGTGGAGGAATTGAGCATCTGTATCATCATCATTATCAATATAACATAAGTAATGATACTGTTGCAGTGGAGGGTCTCCCCTTGTGCATCGGAGGACATCCCTTTTGCTTCTCTACCCGAAAGCATAACCATTACTCTTAGAATACCTGGGGAGTAACATATAATAATGATCATCCTGCTGTCTTTACTGTACTTGTTTCCACCAGGGGATTCAACACGTCTACGACACCGATGAGTCACCATCCTGATACCTTTAGACCATTCTGCCCTTCTAATGTTTTTTATTCCTTCTCTAGAATCTTTGGAATGGGAAAGATGCCGAGGTCATCGGCCTTTTAAGGTCATGAATTATTCTGGATTTGTTATTGTACATTGGAGCCCTGATCATGGTTACCTTTTGGAAAAATGGTTGAACAAAACTTTCAAATGGTATCGAATTAATGGTACCTCAATGGGTAACGGTAATGAAACCGTAAAATGGCAACAGTTTGCACTCGTCCCCCTCAATTGCAATTGTTAGGGTATCCCCACTTTCAAGGGAATATTTGGAAATTATGGGCAGTTTCAGGGAATCTCACACTATGGTCAGGAAACTATACTTTGGAGAAGACTGACAGTTCGGGTCCCTTTCATGTTAACTTGCGTGTTAATAAATCCTATTCGGCTACGGCTTGTCTAAAAATACCCCTTTGCATTGCTGTATGGGAATTGGACTTGGAAGGCTACAGAGGGATCTATATCATGTAATCATTGTAATTTAACACAATGTGTAAGTCAGTCATGGTGGAAAAGTTTTGAAACACAGATCAATAACTCTAATTTTTCATTGGTGATTGTTAAAACTCGTACCGAAGTGTGGTTGCCTGTAAATTTGACAAGACCTTGGTCGGACTCTTTTGCTCTATCTCATTTGGTGACTGCTATACAAACTTTGCTTCACCGGTCCCGACACCTGCTTGGAATAATCATAGCTTCCGTTCTTGCAGTGGCTGCAGTTACTGCAACCGCTGCTGTGGCTGGACTTGCTTTTGCATCAAGGATCCTAAACAGCAGACTTTGTGCGGGAATGGCATAAAGACTCTCATTTATTATGGCAACAACAACGAGATCTGGATGCACGACTTGCAACTGATGTACTCAGTCTTCAACATGCTGTTTCGTGGCTTGGGGATCAACGAACTGTCTTATCCACAAAAGGGGTACTGAAATGTGATTGGAACTCCTCTCAATTATGTATAACCTCTGTGCCTTTCAACATGAGTGAAGGTTGGGAAAAGGTGAAATGGTCATTAACAGGGCATCAAAACCTAACTAAGGAAATGATGGAGTTAGAGCAGCAAATTTTGTCTACATTTAGCAAAACACTACCTGACCTTACTGGGTCCGATCTGTTAAGGGATTTACAGAGAGGGATGAATAATTTGAACCCTCTTGGAAATGTGTCTGCCCTAGTTGGAACTGTTCTCATGAATACTTTATTCATAATACTTCTATGCTGTGTGATTATTTTAGTCTACTGGTCCTGGCGAAGAAGGCAACAGCGAAAAAAGGACAGACAACGCGTTCTCGCCGCCTTACAGTTTGCTACCGCTTCTCAGAAAAAAGGGGGAGACGTGGGAGCCCGACAGTGACCACAAGAAAGCGTGGTTAGGGACGTGGGGATGTGCCTGCACACGGGGCTCCCTGCCTGGCCAAAGCATGCCTGCAAACAGCATGCTCTGCCAGGAGGCCTGCACACAGTATCCAAGTTTAATGGTCCGCTTGCAAACGAGGGAACATGCCCTCCTTAGAAATAAGGAGAAGGCTGGAATTGTGAGCAGGCCTCTTAGTAAACATGTTGTGCTCGCTTCCTGCCTCCGCCACCCCCTGTCCTTGAAATGTGTTTGGCTACTTGCCCTTAATTGGTAAAGGAATGCATCTTGTAGATTTCGGTTTGAATCCAGTTCCCGGGGTATAAAATAAACCGCAAGAGCGGCTTGCGTAGAATTGTTCCTCCGGCCGGAGTTGTGTCTGTGTCTGTCTTGTGTGTGTGTGTCTTGTCCTTTGTGTCATTTCGTCCGCAACATCTGGCGCCCAACGTGGGGCAGAGGGCGAACGAAACCGAAAGGGTGAGTACCCCTCCCCTCGGGGATTGTAGGTCCAAGGCAGGGGAACTTTTGGGACAATTATGGGGAATTCCCCATCAGCAAAGGCACAACACATGGAGCTCGTCAAAGGACTTCTCCACTCCATCGGGGTGAAGGTATCTAGTCGCCGTTTATTTGAGTTATTCCGCCTTGTGGAGCAGCATTGTTATGGGTTTCAGTGCCAACCCAAAGTACAATTCAACTTAAAGGAATGGAAGTTCATACAGAAGGAATTACAGCAACAGCATCAGAAGGGTAACATAATCCCTTTGAAATTGTGGACTCTATGTAGTGCTATCACTCGAGCACTTGCATTGCATTCTGCAATTAAGGAGTTGGTGGGAAGAGGAAGCCCGAAAGCAGGCTCAAATTAATGAGGGACAGAACCCTCCTGGTCCCCTGGAGGATAAATTGATGGGAGAGGGACAATTTCGAGCCTTGAGAGAACAGGCTCAATTTTCCGGCCAGGATTTACAGCAGGTGCGCCAGGTATTGCTTAGGGCTTGGCGCCGTGCTGTACCTACTGGCCACGCTCAGCTTTCTTTTCCAAAAACTTTACAAGGACCCAATGAACCCTATACTGATTTTCTTGCTAGATTGCGGGTGGCTGTTGAGCGGGATGTTGGACGTGATGAAATCTCAGAGATACTTTTGCAGACACTTGCTTTTGAAAATGCAAACCCGGAATGTAAACGTGTTTGGGGCCCTTTAAAAGGGCAGGGAGCTTCTGTAGCTGAATATATGAGAGCTTGCTCAGGAGTGGGGGGAACTGAACGAAATGCTGCTGTTTTTGCTACTGCTTTGGCTCAGGCTACGAAGCCCTCCAAGGGTGGAAATTGTTAAAACAATGCCAGGGACTCAACTGGCTGCGCCTCCCACTCCTCAAGTAACCCCTTTGTTTTCCAACCACGCTTAGAGATGACTGCTGCATCAGGGAGAGCTAAACCTTTAATGGTGTCAGATTGATGCTCTGCAACTTCAGGGAGGGCGGCTGCTGATTTACCTCTCGCTGAAAATGTTCTTTTGTCTCAGGGAGGTGGCATTTATAAATTAAGAACAAACACTTTTGACCCATTGCCTAAACGTTCGGCTGAATATTGGGCCGCAGCAGCGCAGCTTTCAGAAGGCCTAACCATCATTCCTGGAGTTATAGACTCTGATTTTGTTGGAGAAATTTTAACCATAGTTTTTACTTCTATTCCACTTTAACTGTTGGCTGGAGAACGTAGAGCACAAATTGTTAGTCTTATCTGTAGAATTTCTGTGAGAAGGAATACAGTAATCTCTAGTATATATATATTTATACTATATATACTATATATATATATATATATATATATATATATATATATACTATATATATATATATAGATGGATGTGAATATACGATTCCGTCTGACTTGCCTGCTGGGTTTGATTCTGTGGCTCCACGGGTGGGCACCCTTAAGGTCCCCAAAAGCCTATGGGGTCTGACTGTGCCTGCTGCGGTTTTGTGGTCCACGGCATACAGTCTATGGTGGCATCGGAATAGTTTCCAAAGCTGAGACCATGACAGCTAAGCATCCCTTAAGTTCTTTTGGGACATGACCAAACTGACATCTGACTGGTCTCCTCATTAGAGAGGGCACCCCCAACCCTTTGTCTGTCTTTGTGACATTGCCTCACTCAGAGTGCCCAACCAATATCCAGAAAAACCTCATAAAGGGGACCTTATTGGTCTGGCTGAAATAAATTTAGACTGAAGGGGATGTTAACTCTCCTGTTCTCTGTTCCTCTTTCTAGTAAATGTTGAGGGCTTCTCACTCATTCTTTTCCCAGATTAATGGCTATAATTGAAGCCAACTGTGGCTGGTTTACCTCGGGACGGGGACTTGAAGGAATACTCCCAAGCAGCTGCCGAAACTCCTTTTGTTTCGGGGAAGTTCCTTGTCTTCTCCAGACTGACATAGACTGCCTAACAAACCTTAAGTCCTCTCCTCTGTCTAAGCTCACAAAATTTAAAACTGCTAATTCTTTCTCTGCCTCCTGCTGTCAACTTGCCTCTTCTGCCTTCCCCATTCGTTTTGCTCTGTGCAGCCTGCTGAGCTGCGGGCTATTTACTTCGTTTTGCAAGACTTTCCTCAACTCCCTGTTAACATTGTTTCGGATTCTCGGTATGCTGTTCTCTCTTGTTTACAGCTTCCTCAGGTTTCACTGCCTATAACTCTTAAAACAGATATTGACAAATTATTTTATCAGGTACAGCGATCACTTCTGCGGCGTTCAGAATTAATTTTCTTTACCCATATCCGTGCACATTCCGCCCTTCCTGGACCCTTGTCACTCGGAAATGCTGTAATCGATGCATTGCTTTAGCTTATAGAAGCAGCAAAACAAGAGCATCGTCTGCAACATACTAACTCTAAGGGATTAAAATAAATCTTATTGTTCTCTCTTGTTCTATTTGTGCACTTTTACCTTACCATTTACCCCACCAGGTGTCAACATAAGAGGATTGCAAGCAAATCAGGTATGGCAAATGGATGTAAGGTTTCTTTCATCCTTTGGACGATAAAAATGCGTCCATCATACTATAGATACATGCACACATTTCCAATGGGCTACTACATTACATTCTGAAAAGGCTGATGCTGTTATTGCTGTTATTACTCACTTATTATCTTGTTTTGCAGTTATGGGGGTCCCAATTGAATTGAAAACTGATAACACACCCGCCTCCCAATCTGCAAGATTAGCTCATTTTTTATCCCAGTATCATGTAATTCATACTTTTGGTATCCTTTATACTAGTCAAGGACAAGCTATCATTGAAAGGGCTAATGGTACTTTATGTGAGTATGTTGAAAAAATAAAAAAGGGGGGAAAGGAGAGGTTTATGAAACCAAAAGACATCTTGAATAAAACCTTACTAACTTTAAATTTTCTGAATATTTGGCGCAAAGAAAATCTATCAGCAGCAGAATTGCATTTCCGAAGGAAAGAGGAGGATAAGATGGCTGTGGTTACCTGTCAGGTAATGTATGCGCAAGCGATAGAATATACTTCTTGGGCTTATGTTCCTAATAGTCCTCTTGTGAGAGCTGTCTCTTGGGGTGAACCTGAAGTACAGGTATGCACCAATGAAACTGCATTCTTCCCACCACCCGCGTGTGGAGGAATTGAGCATCTGTATCATCATCATTATCAATATAACATAAGTAATGATACTGTTGCAGTGGAGGGTCTCCCCTTGTGCATCGGAGGACATCCCTTTTGCTTCTCTACCCGAAAGCATAACCATTACTCTTAGAATACCTGGGGAGTAACATATAATAATGATCATCCTGCTGTCTTTACTGTACTTGTTTCCACCAGGGGATTCAACACGTCTACGACACCGATGAGTCACCATCCTGATACCTTTAGACCATTCTGCCCTTCTAATGTTTTTTATTCCTTCTCTAGAATCTTTGGAATGGGAAAGATGCCGAGGTCATCGGCCTTTTAAGGTCATGAATTATTCTGGATTTGTTATTGTACATTGGAGCCCTGATCATGGTTACCTTTTGGAAAAATGGTTGAACAAAACTTTCAAATGGTATCGAATTAATGGTACCTCAATGGGTAACGGTAATGAAACCGTAAAATGGCAACAGTTTGCACTCGTCCCCCTCAATTGCAATTGTTAGGGTATCCCCACTTTCAAGGGAATATTTGGAAATTATGGGCAGTTTCAGGGAATCTCACACTATGGTCAGGAAACTATACTTTGGAGAAGACTGACAGTTCGGGTCCCTTTCATGTTAACTTGCGTGTTAATAAATCCTATTCGGCTACGGCTTGTCTAAAAATACCCCTTTGCATTGCTGTATGGGAATTGGACTTGGAAGGCTACAGAGGGATCTATATCATGTAATCATTGTAATTTAACACAATGTGTAAGTCAGTCATGGTGGAAAAGTTTTGAAACACAGATCAATAACTCTAATTTTTCATTGGTGATTGTTAAAACTCGTACCGAAGTGTGGTTGCCTGTAAATTTGACAAGACCTTGGTCGGACTCTTTTGCTCTATCTCATTTGGTGACTGCTATACAAACTTTGCTTCACCGGTCCCGACACCTGCTTGGAATAATCATAGCTTCCGTTCTTGCAGTGGCTGCAGTTACTGCAACCGCTGCTGTGGCTGGACTTGCTTTTGCATCAAGGATCCTAAACAGCAGACTTTGTGCGGGAATGGCATAAAGACTCTCATTTATTATGGCAACAACAACGAGATCTGGATGCACGACTTGCAACTGATGTACTCAGTCTTCAACATGCTGTTTCGTGGCTTGGGGATCAACGAACTGTCTTATCCACAAAAGGGGTACTGAAATGTGATTGGAACTCCTCTCAATTATGTATAACCTCTGTGCCTTTCAACATGAGTGAAGGTTGGGAAAAGGTGAAATGGTCATTAACAGGGCATCAAAACCTAACTAAGGAAATGATGGAGTTAGAGCAGCAAATTTTGTCTACATTTAGCAAAACACTACCTGACCTTACTGGGTCCGATCTGTTAAGGGATTTACAGAGAGGGATGAATAATTTGAACCCTCTTGGAAATGTGTCTGCCCTAGTTGGAACTGTTCTCATGAATACTTTATTCATAATACTTCTATGCTGTGTGATTATTTTAGTCTACTGGTCCTGGCGAAGAAGGCAACAGCGAAAAAAGGACAGACAACGCGTTCTCGCCGCCTTACAGTTTGCTACCGCTTCTCAGAAAAAAGGGGGAGACGTGGGAGCCCGACAGTGACCACAAGAAAGCGTGGTTAGGGACGTGGGGATGTGCCTGCACACGGGGCTCCCTGCCTGGCCAAAGCATGCCTGCAAACAGCATGCTCTGCCAGGAGGCCTGCACACAGTATCCAAGTTTAATGGTCCGCTTGCAAACGAGGGAACATGCCCTCCTTAGAAATAAGGAGAAGGCTGGAATTGTGAGCAGGCCTCTTAGTAAACATGTTGTGCTCGCTTCCTGCCTCCGCCACCCCCTGTCCTTGAAATGTGTTTGGCTACTTGCCCTTAATTGGTAAAGGAATGCATCTTGTAGATTTCGGTTTGAATCCAGTTCCCGGGGTATAAAATAAACCGCAAGAGCGGCTTGCGTAGAATTGTTCCTCCGGCCGGAGTTGTGTCTGTGTCTGTCTTGTGTGTGTGTGTCTTGTCCTTTGTGTCATTTCGTCCGCAACATCTGGCGCCCAACGTGGGGCAGAGGGCGAACGAAACCGAAAGGGTGAGTACCCCTCCCCTCGGGGATTGTAGGTCCAAGGCAGGGGAACTTTTGGGACAATTATGGGGAATTCCCCATCAGCAAAGGCACAACACATGGAGCTCGTCAAAGGACTTCTCCACTCCATCGGGGTGAAGGTATCTAGTCGCCGTTTATTTGAGTTATTCCGCCTGGTGGAGCAGCATTGTTATGGGTTTCAGTGCCAACCCAAAGTACAATTCAACTTAAAGGAATGGAAGTTCATACAGAAGGAATTACAGCAACAGCATCAGAAGGGTAACATAATCCCTTTGAAATTGTGGACTCTATGTAGTGCTATCACTCGAGCACTTGCATTGCATTCTGCAATTAAGGAGTTGGTGGGAAGAGGAAGCCCGAAAGCAGGCTCAAATTAATGAGGGACAGAACCCTCCTGGTCCCCTGGAGGATAAATTGATGGGAGAGGACAATTTCGAGCCTTGAGAGAACAGGCTCAATTTTCCGGCCAGGATTTACAGCAGGTGCGCCAGGTATTGCTTAGGGCTTGGCGCCGTGCTGTACCTACTGGCCACGCTCAGCTTTCTTTTCCAAAAACTTTACAAGGACCCAATGAACCCTATACTGATTTTCTTGCTAGATTGCGGGTGGCTGTTGAGCGGGATGTTGGACGTGATGAAATCTCAGAGATACTTTTGCAGACACTTGCTTTTGAAAATGCAAACCCGGAATGTAAACGTGTTTGGGGCCCTTTAAAAGGGCAGGGAGCTTCTGTAGCTGAATATATGAGAGCTTGCTCAGGAGTGGGGGGAACTGAACGAAATGCTGCTGTTTTTGCTACTGCTTTGGCTCAGGCTACGAAGCCCTCCAAGGGTGGAAATTGTTAAAACAATGCCAGGGACTCAACTGGCTGCGCCTCCCACTCCTCAAGTAACCCCTTTGTTTTCCAACCACGCTTACAGATGACTGCTGCATCAGGGAGAGCTAAACCTTTAATGGTGTCAGATTGATGCTCTGCAACTTCAGGGAGGGCGGCTGCTGATTTACCTCTCGCTGAAAATGTTCTTTTGTCTCAGGGAGGTGGCATTTATAAATTAAGAACAAACACTTTTGACCCATTGCCTAAACGTTCGGCTGAATATTGGGCCGCAGCAGCGCAGCTTTCAGAAGGCCTAACCATCATTCCTGGAGTTATAGACTCTGATTTTGTTGGAGAAATTTTAATCATAGTTTCTACTTCTATTCCACTTTAACTGTTGGCTGGAGAACGTAGAGCACAAATACTTATCTTTTCTCTCCCATGGGGGCTTCTGTAACCATTCCGTCGGAAAACTAGTGGCCACTGCTCAAGTTCCTCGAGCACTCCCATTTTTGTTATTAAGAAAAAATGAGGTAAATCAACTTATCTGGATCCTTCAATGCACATGTGCTTCTGTCTGGGGGATTAAATGAAAAGCTGGACGCAGCTATTTCCCTCCCCCAGGGCACAGCGAGACGTCGGTTGGCCCTTCAGCAAACTCATAAACCTGTTTTGTGGCCACTTCTGTGTCTGTTTTGTCCTGCTTGTCATGGTCATTGTTAGTCTTATCTGTAGAATTTCTGTGAGAAGGAATACAGTAATCTCTAGTATATATATATACTATATATATATATATATATATATATATATAGATGGATGTGAATATACGATTCCGTCTGACTTGCCTGCTGGGTTTGATTCTGTGGCTCCACGGGTGGGCACCCTTAAGGTCCCCAAAAGCCTATGGGGTCTGACTGTGCCTGCTGCGGTTTTGTGGTCCACGGCATACAGTCTATGGTGGCATCGGAATAGTTTCCAAAGCTGAGACCATGACAGCTAAGCATCCCTTAAGTTCTTTTGGGACATGACCAAACTGACATCTGACTCGTCTCCTCATTAGAGAGGGCACCCCCAACCCTTTGTCTGTCTTTGTGACATTGCCTCACTCAGAGTGCCCAACCAATATCCAGAAAAACCTCATAAAGGGGACCTTATTGGTCTGGCTGAAATAAATTTAGACTGAAGGGGATGTTAACTCTCCTGTTCTCTGTTCCTCTTTCTAGTAAATGTTGAGGGCTTCTCACTCATTCTTTTCCCAGATTAATGGCTATAATTGAAGCCAACTGTGGCTGGTTTACCTCGGGACGGGGACTTGAAGGAATACTCCCAAGCAGCTGCCGAAACTCCTTTTGTTTCGGGGAAGTTCCTTGTCTTCTCCAGACTGACATAGACTGCCTAACAAACCTTAAGTCCTCTCCTCTGTCTAAGCTCACAAAATTTAAAACTGCTAATTCTTTCTCTGCCTCCTGCTGTCAACTTGCCTCTTCTGCCTTCCCCATTCGTTTTGCTCTGTGCAGCCTGCTGAGCTGCGGGCTATTTACTTCGTTTTGCAAGACTTTCCTCAACTCCCTGTTAACATTGTTTCGGATTCTCGGTATGCTGTTCTCTCTTGTTTACAGCTTCCTCAGGTTTCACTGCCTATAACTCTTAAAACAGATATTGACAAATTATTTTATCAGGTACAGCGATCACTTCTGCGGCGTTCAGACTTAATTTTCTTTACCCATATCCGTGCACATTCCGCCCTTCCTGGACCCTTGTCACTCGGAAATGCTGTAATCGATGCATTGCTTTAGCTTATAGAAGCAGCAAAACAAGAGCATCGTCTGCAACATACTAACTCTAAGGGATTAAAATAAATCTTATTGTTCTCTCTTGTTCTATTTGTGCACTTTTACCTTACCATTTACCCCACCAGGTGTCAACATAAGAGGATTGCAAGCAAATCAGGTATGGCAAATGGATGTAAGGTTTCTTTCATCCTTTGGACGATAAAAATGCGTCCATCATACTATAGATACATGCACACATTTCCAATGGGCTACTACATTACATTCTGAAAAGGCTGATGCTGTTATTGCTGTTATTACTCACTTATTATCTTGTTTTGCAGTTATGGGGGTCCCAATTGAATTGAAAACTGATAACACACCCGCCTCCCAATCTGCAAGATTAGCTCATTTTTTATCCCAGTATCATGTAATTCATACTTTTGGTATCCTTTATACTAGTCAAGGACAAGCTATCATTGAAAGGGCTAATCGTACTTTATGTGAGTATGTTGAAAAAATAAAAAAGGGGGGAAAGGAGAGGTTTATGAAACCAAAAGACATCTTGAATAAAACCTTACTAACTTTAAATTTTCTGAATATTTGGCGCAAAGAAAATCTATCAGCAGCAGAATTGCATTTCCGAAGGAAAGAGGAGGATAAGATGGCTGTGGTTACCTGTCAGGTAATGTATGCGCAAGCGATAGAATATACTTCTTGGGCTTATGTTCCTAATAGTCCTCTTGTGAGAGCTGTCTCTTGGGGTGAACCTGAAGTACAGGTATGCACCAATGAAACTGCATTCTTCCCACCACCCGCGTGTGGAGGAATTGAGCATCTGTATCATCATCATTATCAATATAACATAAGTAATGATACTGTTGCAGTGGAGGGTCTCCCCTTGTGCATCGGAGGACATCCCTTTTGCTTCTCTACCCGAAAGCATAACCATTACTCTTAGAATACCTGGGGAGTAACATATAATAATGATCATCCTGCTGTCTTTACTGTACTTGTTTCCACCAGGGGATTCAACACGTCTACGACACCGATGAGTCACCATCCTGATACCTTTAGACCAGTCTGCCCTTCTAATGTTTTTTATTCCTTCTCTAGAATCTTTGGAATGGGAAAGATGCCGAGGTCATCGGCCTTTTAAGGTCATGAATTATTCTGGATTTGTTATTGTACATTGGAGCCCTGATCATGGTTACCTTTTGGAAAAATGGTTGAACAAAACTTTCAAATGGTATCGAATTAATGGTACCTCAATGGGTAACGGTAATGAAACCGTAAAATGGCAACAGTTTGCACTCGTCCCCCTCAATTGCAATTGTTAGGGTATCCCCACTGTCAAGGGAATATTTGGAAATTATGGGCAGTTTCAGGGAATCTCACACTATGGTCAGGAAACTATACTTTGGAGAAGACTGACAGTTCGGGTCCCTTTCATGTTAACTTGCGTGATAATAAATCCTATTCGGCTACGGCTTGTCTAAAAATACCCCTTTGCATTGCTGTATGGGAATTGGACTTGGAAGGCTACAGAGGGATCTATATCATGTAATCATTGTAATTTAACACAATGTGTAAGTCAGTCATGGTGGAAAAGTTTTGAAACACAGATCAATAACTCTAATTTTTCATTGGTGATTGTTAAAACTCGTACCGAAGTGTGGTTGCCTGTAAATTTGACAAGACCTTGGTCGGACTCTTTTGCTCTATCTCATTTGGTGACTGCTATACAAACTTTGCTTCACCGGTCCCGACACCTGCTTGGAATAATCATAGCTTCCGTTCTTGCAGTGGCTGCAGTTACTGCAACCGCTGCTGTGGCTGGACTTGCTTTTGCATCAAGGATCCTAAACAGCAGACTTTGTGCGGGAATGGCATAAAGACTCTCATTTATTATGGCAACAACAACGAGATCTGGATGCACGACTTGCAACTGATGTACTCAGTCTTCAACATGCTGTTTCGTGGCTTGGGGATCAACGAACTGTCTTATCCACAAAAGGGGTACTGAAATGTGATTGGAACTCCTCTCAATTATGTATAACCTCTGTGCCTTTCAACATGAGTGAAGGTTGGGAAAAGGTGAAATGGTCATTAACAGGGCATCAAAACCTAACTAAGGAAATGATGGAGTTAGAGCAGCAAATTTTGTCTACATTTAGCAAAACACTACCTGACCTTACTGGGTCCGATCTGTTAAGGGATTTACAGAGAGGGATGAATAATTTGAACCCTCTTGGAAATGTGTCTGCCCTAGTTGGAACTGTTCTCATGAATACTTTATTCATAATACTTCTATGCTGTGTGATTATTTTAGTCTACTGGTCCTGGCGAAGAAGGCAACAGCGAAAAAAGGACAGACAACGCGTTCTCGCCGTGTGATTATTTTAGTCTACTGGTCCTGGCGAAGAAGGCAACAGCGAACAAAGGACAGACAACGCGTTCTCGCCGCCTTACAGTTTGCTACCGCTTCTCAGAAAAAAGGGGGAGACGTGGGAGCCCGACAGTGACCACAAGAAAGCGTGGTTAGGGACGTGGGGATGTGCCTGCACACGGGGCTCCCTGCCTGGCCAAAGCATGCCTGCAAACAGCATGCTCTGCCAGGAGGCCTGCACACAGTATCCAAGTTTAATGGTCCGCTTGCAAACGAGGGAACATGCCCTCCTTAGAAGTAAGGAGAAGGCTGGAATTGTGAGCAGGCCTCTTAGTAAACATGTTGTGGTCGCTTCCTCCCTTTGCTCCCCCCTGTCCTTGAAATGTGTTTGGCTACTTGCCCTTAATTGGTAAAGGAATGCATCTTGTAGATTTCAGTTTGTATCCAGTTACCGGGTATAAAATAAACCGCAAGAGGGGCTTGCGTAGAATTGTTCCTCCGGCCGGAGTTGTGTCTGTGTCTGTCTTGTGTGTGTGTGTCTTGTCCTTTGTGTCATTTCGTCCGCAACATCTGGCGCCCAACGTGGGGCAGAGGGCGAACGAAACCGAAAGGGTGAGTACCCCTCCCCTCGGGGATTGTAGGTCCAAGGCAGGGGAACTTTCGGGAAAATTATGGGGAATTCCCCATCAGCAAAGGCACACTACATGGAGCTAGTCAAAGGACTTCTCCACTCCATCGGGGTGAAGGTATCTACTCGCCGTTTATTTGAGTTATTCCGCCTTGTGGAGCAGCATTGTTATGGGTTTAAGTGCCAACCCAAAGTACAATTCAACTTAAAGGAATGGAAGTTCATACAGAAGGAATTACAGCAACAGCATCAGAAGGGTAACGTAATCCCTTTGAAATTGTGGACTCTATGTAGTGCTATCACTCGAGCACTTGCATTGCATTCGGTAATTAAGAAGTTGGTGGGAAGAGGAAGCCCGAAAGCAGGCTCAAATTAATGAGGGACAGAACCCTCCCGGTCCCTTGGAGGATAAATTGATGGGAGACGGACAATTTCGAGCCTTGAGAGAACAGGCTCAATTTTCCGGCCAGGATTTACAGCAGGTGCGCCAGGTATTTCTTAGGGCTTGGCGCCGTGCTGTACCTACTGGCCACGCTCAGCTTTCTTTTCCAAAAACTTTACAAGGACCCAATGAACCCTATACTGATTTTCTTGCTAGATTGCGGGTGGCTGTTGAGCGGGATGTTGGACGTGATGAAATCTCAGAGATACTTTTGCAGACACTTGCTTTTGAAAATGCAAACCCGGAATGTAAACGTGTTTGGGGCCCTTTAAAAGGGCAGGGAGCTTCTGTAGCTGAATATATGAGAGCTTGCTCAGGAGTGGGGGGAACTGAACGAAATGCTGCTGTTTTTGCTACTGCTTTGGCTCAGGCTACGAAGCCCTCCAAGGGTGGAAATTGTTAAAACAATGCCAGGGACTCAACTGGCTGCGCCTCACACTCCTCAAGTAACCCCTTTGTTTTCCAACCACGCTTAGAGATGACTGCTGCATCAGGGAGAGCTAAACCTTTAATGGTGTCAGATTGATGCTCTGCAACTTCAGGGAGGGCGGCTGCTGATTTACCTCTCGCTGAAAATGTTCTTTTGTCTCAGGGAGGTGGCATTTATAAATTAAGAACAAACACTTTTGACCCATTGCCTAAACGTTCGGCTGAATATTGGGCCGCAGCAGCGCAGCTTTCAGAAGGCCTAACCATCATTCCTGGAGTTATAGACTCTGATTTTGTTGGAGAAATTTTAACCATAGTTTTTACTTCTATTCCACTTTAACTGTTGGCTGGAGAACGTAGAGCACAAATTGTTAGTCTTATCT
>JAESUZ010000310.1:0-329398 GCA_017311185.1 Proteles cristata cristata | reverse complement strand
TTTTCTTGAGAAAAAAGAAAGGAAACTAATAGTTATTGAGCACTGCCTCCATACAAAGGAGTTTATATCCATTGTTTGAATATGATAATATCAATGTTAGACGCTGTTTACTTTTTGCCATGTCACGATCATATTTAGAATGTGTTCATTTTTTATCTCATTTTATTCTCAAAACTGTCCTGTGATATAAAGTTTTGTTTTATTATTCTATTTAACAGATGAATAAGCTGATTGTAAAAGAGGTTGAGAAACTTGAAGAAAAAGAAAGTGAGGAAAGTGAAGCTCAGAGAATTTGAGCACATTTCTCAAGGCCATTCTTTTAATGGTTATACTCATTTATACATGCCAAAACTCATGCTTTTGCTATTTCACCAAAAATTCTGAGTTTATTAAGTGCCACAGGTTGCAGGCAAAATGGACAGATAGAGATAAAAAAATTAGAACTAATGGTAAGGGAGAAGACAACAGGGGCAGGAAAACCTTAATACAGAGCTTTTCCTTGGGAAGCCGGTAACTAGTGGGAACATTATTCTTTTGGACCATGGATAACTAAGATTCATAATAATGACATTGAGGTACCCAGAAATGGATAACTTTTTTTTTAGTCTAATTTAGTCAAGAAAGATAGAAAAATTGCAAACAAGATGTGCATGAAGAAAAGTTTTGATTTCCAAATTTCACTAGAAATTAAATTCATGTGCTGGGGAGTTTTCCATAAAGAGATGAATTTATGTTTACAAAAACATGTTATAAATATACAGTATATACTATTGCCTGAATGTATGATGTAGTTAATTGAACTTAAGAGAAACTTGAGCTCTATTAGAATATGGACCCCATTATTGACAATGCTATATAGTATAGTTACTCTTAACTGTTGTGCAACAAATTATAAACAGGAAGTTAGGGTAATTTCTATTGTTCCCATCAAAAGTCCACTTACAGAAAGATATGCACCACTGCTTCAACCATGTTAGTCCCCCTAATTTCCTCCAAAATGAAATTACACATTCACCAATTGAATATACTATGTTATAATTCTTCTTGAAAAAGAGACATTCAGTAAATGCTTGTTGAATAGATTAATTGGTGAATGGTATATACATACATACTGACATATTGTCTTTCTTATTACCAAGAGTTCTTTTTAGCTAAAAAGGATGACCAAAATGCCAAGAGCAGATAAGATTATTGTAAAGCTCTGAACTTGGTCTCATTAGCAATTTAACTGCCCTAGTGAAATGAAGTCACTGAGGAAGACATCACTGTGATCAAAGCTACCAGGTGTCTGTCCCCAGAAAAGCAGAGTGCAAGTTGAGAACCAACATAGTCCTTTGTTTCTGATAGCTCATAATCAGTGATGGGGCTGTTGCTAGAAAAGATTTTCAGGCATTTATATCTTACTAAAGTTATCCTACAGGTGAAAATATATTTTCTATAATATTATAATAATTTAGTATTATGCTTATGAAGACTCATATGATTTTTATAATGGTTGAGGTTTTAATTACTACATTTCCAGTCTGTAAAGAGGGTTGGAGTGTATTATTGACATGATATTTTCCATATGGACATTTAAATAAGTAGATTTGAAACTGTACTAACAATACAATGAAGTGTTGTACCTCATCCACTTTTTGCAATGCACAGAATAAGTTTGATCCTGTGTTAAACTCTTTATATTCAAATGACCTTGTTTAAATTTTTATTAAAATGCTTTATTCAGGTTCATAAATAATTTTAAATATCAGTTATAAAAATGACCTTGTTAAGCCTCTCTAGAAGTCATGAGCATTTCTAAAGAATCATTGGAAGTCCATGACAATGAAGATCTAATCAATAGTAGGTCTCCTTAACCCACACCTCCACTGGAAGTACAAACTTCTTTTTCAGAATATTGGGTTTCTAGTCTCCTGATGGGGGAGAAATTTACCTCCTTGGACTTACTGTTCTCTCAGTGCTACTATCCTTATCTATGCTTTGCTCTTCTAATATTTTGTAAAAAACTAAAGAGCATTGATACTTTCAGGGCTATGATCTCTGTTATGTTTCTGGGGGCTCAGTGTTCTATTTCTAACCTTCATAAAATTTTAAGAGATTTTAATGAATTCAAAGGCTTGCACGGGTTTTCATAACAAAGGAAGCCTAGTTGCCCTCATGAAGCATAAAGAAACTTTCATAAAGACTTTCATAGATAAGCACCCTTTATATTGTCTTCTACAGTCTTCTATGATTTGTTGATCTTGTTACAGTAACCAAACGACCCATATTTTATAATAAAAGGTCAGAACTATTATCAGGAAAAACAGGAGAGAACAGCACTGCTTGCTTTACTTCTTCCCTTTCAGCTACACCAATGGCCCCATTGGGGACACTCCTCGTGACTAGTTACTAAAGAAGAAAAACACATAGGCTTGGTTTACAGATGGATCTTCATGATATAATGTCACCAGAACAGGTGATCTCTGTTGTATTTGAAGTCCATTCACAAGGTGCTTCTGAAAGACAGTGATGGAGGAAAATTCTTCTTCTGAATACCTCTTCAAACAATACACCTGATTCTCCATTTTTTATGAAAGGAGAGATGGTTTGATGTGTAGATCCACACTCATTCAACTAGGGGAGTTGACCACCTCTTCAGGGAATTAGAAAGAACTTCAAAGATTAGTGATTAGAAAGTTCAGAGGAGAAATAAGTGGATGTAAACAGCAAACAAGAAAGAAAGGATGATGATATTTATATCTATTGAAATGTCCTCCTGAGTGCTTCTAATACAGAAAGATTTCTGAATAATCATGAATGTAAGGATCCATCCTGAGCATATCAGTCTGTTTTTCTAATAACCATTCCATTTATTCAGGAGGTCAAAGTACAAAGCACTAATTGGAGTTGGGACGGTGTTATTGATAGGCCCCAAAATATGCATTTTCTCTTATTATGGGTGATCCAAATGCCACCACTGCTGACTGTTAATGAGTCAGTAGCAGTGACTGATGCTGAGTTCCTGACATGACACCTTTCCCACAAAAGGACCAGCCAGTCACCCAGTGGCAGATTGATTACATTGGACTTCTAATCATGGGAAAAGGAAAAAGTTATCTTCATGAGAACAGATTCGCATTCTGGACATGGGTTTGTCTTTATTGTTTGCAATGCTTACATCAGCCATAATATTTTTAGACTTTTAGAATATATGGTTGCTTCTTGTAATATCCACATGACATCATGTCAGACCAAGAAACTAGGTTCATGGGAAGAAAATATGACACTAGGCTCATGTCCATGAAATCTGTTTATCTTACCACAGTGCCCATTTCCCAGAATTATCTGGCTTGATAGAATTATGAAATGAGCTTCTGAAGGCTCAGTTACTGTATCATTGGGAAAACAACACTGTAAGAATCAAGTGCTGTCCAAAGGATACATGACTTAAATGAAAAAGCTACATGTAGCATTTTCCTGCATAGCTATATTATTCATCTCTGAAAATAGAGGTGTGGAGGAGAAGTTACACCCTTCATACTGTACTTATTAGTTCACTAAAGGAAATTTGGTCCTTTATTTGCAAATTCTTGTGTCTTGTGGCTTTCGGGGTCCTTTTGCTCAAAGGAAAAATTCTTTTGCCAGGAAATGGAAAATCTTCATGTTTCTGTTAAATTGGAATCTGAGAGTACTTTGGACATTTTGGGCCTCTTTGTTTTTTATTGAAGTATAGTTGACACACAATGTTACATTTGTTTCAGGTGTACAACATAGTGATTAAATAATTCTATGCATTACTCAATGTTTGGGCTTCCTATATTGTGGAACAGATAGATAGATATGGATTCATTTTACTAGCACAGTTGATCCTCTTTACCATTTTACTATTGTGCAACTCGGACAAGAAGGACTATTTTTAGATTCCAGGATAGTCACCAGAAAACCTCATAACCTTTCTATGTCTGGTAGCAAGAGGAAACACTAATAAACCTGTAACAACAGGAACACAAGGTATTTGGATCATGTGGAAAGTTTAGGGTATTCTACCAGATAAAAAATATCAAGAAGCTGAGGCACTGTCTGAGAGTAAAAAAGGCATAGAATGGAAGTCATTATTACCTTTGGTCTTATAAACATATACAGAGGTGGAGGCTGTAGCAGCTTTATTGGAAGTCAATTAACTCCCCAATTTTGGGTGTCATTTTAAGAAGTATATATTATAATTTAAGTTTCATATATGAAAATGATTTGACACATTGACACCATTGACACAATGGTGACAAAAATGGAGGTTCATAGGATTCTGAGATTTACCTGTATTGAGGAGAAAAATTTCTTATTGCAGATGGAGATGATACTGCTAGATCTATTCTTCTCTGCTCTGTTTTGTGCCTGAGCATGATAGCTAAGGATTTCACCACCTGAGCGACCTGACCCTCTGGCTGCTGGGTAGTTTTGACAATGGAACAAAATGGAGAGCACAGTATAAGAGAAAAGAAGGACTCTGGAAATTTATCCCATCAGCCTCTCCTGGACTCTCTTGCTTCACTGCAGCTTTGGTAGCAACTGCTGTTTAGGGTCACCACCCTACTAGCTGTTCCATCTCTTATGGCACCAAACATTCTCTAGACTTTGGAAAAACTTTCACTTTCAGGGTTTATTATGACTGATAGTTTCCCATATTTTCTAGACTCTGGGAGTTTCACCATCCTTTGTTGATGTTTTTAACCCTGAACACAATGCTGTGAAAGTTCCTCCTTAATTAAATATGTTGAATATGTTATCTCCTTCCTGTCAATATCCTGACTGACACACAATTACTGTATACCAGGCATCAAGGAAACAAACCACTCTCTGAGTGCCCTTTGACAAGATGTTAATCTCTTGGTACCATGGTGTCTTCAACTGAAGATGGGGATCACTTCATAAGCCTGTTGTGTGGATAAAAATGACGTGGCATATTTGAAATGCTTAGAAATAGTCTCTGGCTTTCCAATAAACTACAACTCTTATTATTGTCTTTACTAGCATAATTAACATTATAACCAGCAGTACCATCAATAGCTTTATTATTATTGGTGATCAGTGTTATTGGTAAGAATCATTACCCCACATTTTCATCAGCATTCCTGGGGAAAATAATCCTTTAGAATAATATTGTTACCAGACATTTTCAAAGTATTTCTTATATTGATTGAGTCACCAGTATCATCCAGTTTGAGAGAATCTTTACAAAGTGAAAGAATCCAAATCTATTTTTTTCAAGAACATTAGTGCAGAGGCTATGGTCCACTAGTGCTGAACCAAGATGAAAAGAGAAAAAATATGTCAAATGATCTTATATAGATCCTATATAGATCGTGTGTAGACCATCTTTACCAACTTTATAATGACATTATACAACTCACTGAGGATATTGAAAACTAACTCTGAACCAACAAGGAGTGCAATTTTTAGTTTTTCATATATACACATATATAATGCATATTATATTATAATATGTAATTATAATATTCCATATTTTTTCCCATTTACCGGGACATCCATAGAGGTAGCAGAAGATTATTGAGTTTAAAAAATGCATCATAAAGGCATAATATATGTAGTGTAAACTATACATAAAGTACAGAATTTAATATTTTGAAGTCTTTGTACACCCATGAAACAACCACCATCATCACATGATCATATCATCACTCTCGAGGCTTCTTTCAACTACCCTTTATACAGGGCGCCTGGGTGGCTCAGTCGGTTAAGTGTCTGACTTCAGCTCAGGTCATTATCTCACAGTTTGTGGGTTCAAGCCCTGTGTCAGGCTCTGCGCTGACAGCTAGCTCAGAGCCTGAAGCCTGTTTCAGTTTCTGTGTCTCCCTCTCTCTCTGACCCTTCCCTGCTCACGCAGTCTCTCTCTCTCAGAAATAAAATAAAAAACATTAAAAAAAAAAAACCCAAATACCCTTTATAATTTGTCCCTTCTACCCTTCCCTTACCTGAACCTTTATCCTCAGGACACCACTTTTATTATAGATTAATTTAAATGTATGTATGTAATTTATTTTAATTAGTCATACAGTATGTTCTCTTTTTTTGTCTGGCTTTTACTCTTGCATAATCCTTTTGAACAAAATCACTCTTGTTGTACATATCAATAGCTCACTTATTTTTTTATTGCATTCTATATTATAGGCATAATACAATTAATTTTTGCATGGATATTTGAGCTGTTTCTAGTTTAGAACTATTTCAAAATATCTATTTTCAAAATTCTTGGTATAAGTCTTTGCATAGTCATATTTATTCATTTCTCTTTCATAAATACCTGAGAATAGAATGGTTGGATCATATAATACCTGTATGATTAACCTTTAAAGAAATTGCCAAACTTCTTTCCAAAGTGGTTGTACCAGTTTACATTCCTAGGAGCAGTGCATTTGAATTTTAATTTCTCCATGTCCTTGCAACATTTCATATATTCAGTCTTATCCATGTTAGCCATTCTAACATGGATATAGTGGTATATTACTTAGTTAAATTTTCACGGATAGTGGACATCTTTTCATGAGCTTATTTGGCACCCATATGTCATAAATGTTTTTTTTATCTTTTGAAGCTATATATAGAGATTTTGTTTTTCTTTAAATAATCTGGATACAAATCATTTATCATATAAATAGTTCACAAATATTTTCTTGCTGTGTGGCTTATCTTTTCATTTTCTTCCCAGTATTTTTAAAGAAAAGATTTCTTTTTCTTAAATTTTTTAATGTTTATTTATTTTTGAGAAAGACAGAGCATGAGGGGGGCAGGGACAGAGAGAGAGGGAGACTTAGAATCCAAAGAAATCTCCAGGCTCTGAGTTTTCAGCACAGAGCCTGATGCGAGGCTTAAACTCATGAACTATGAGATCATGACCTGCACCAATGCCAGACACTTAACCCACTGAGCCCACCCAGCACCCTATAACGACAAGATTTTTTTAAATTATATTTTATCTTTTTATGAAATGGATCTTCCTTTAGCTGTCATATCAAAGAAATATTTTCTTTACCCAGGGTTACAAATTTTGCCATAAATTTTTTTCTAGAGGTTGTATTATTTTAAGTTCTACATTGATATCAATGATCTATATTTATTAGAAATGTTATATTCAGTTGGATGTATGAATCAAAACTTATTCCTCTTTGCATATGGTTATTCAATTGTCCTAGACTGATTTGTTAAAAAAAAAAAAAAGCTTCCTTCTTATGAATTTTTTTTGTGCCTTTATTGAAAATAAATGTGTGTGTGTGTTATGTGTGTGTGTTTTGGTTTCTTGATGGATTCTCTATTCTGTCCCATCGATCTATTTTTCTATCACCATAACAATACCACACTCCCTTGATTCTTAGAGCTTTGGATAAGTTGTGAAACAGATAGAGTTCACCTTCTTCCTTTTCAAAGATATGTTTAGCTGGTCTAGGTATTTTGCATTTCTATATGAATTTAAGAATCAGCTTGCTGGGGCATCTGAGTGGCTCAGTGGTTTAAGCTTCAGACTCTTGATCTCTGCTAAGGTCATAATCTCATGGTTACTGAGATCCAGACCCGCTTTCAGCTCTGTGCTGACAGGGCAGAGCCTGCTTGTGATTCTCTCTCTGCCCCTTCGCCCTGCTCACATGTTCTCTCTCAATCTCTCTCTCTCTCTCTCTCTTTCTCTCTCTCTCTCTCTCTCAAAATAAATAAATGAACTTTCAAAAAAGAAAAAAAAAGAATCAGTTTGTCAATTTCAAAGAAATTCCCACTGAAAATTTTATTGTGATTGCATTGAATCAAAAGATCAGTTTGGAGAGAATTGATATCTTAATATTGTTGAGTTTTCTCAACCATAAATATGATATATAACTACATTTAATCTTTAATTTCAGCCATATTTAAAAAATAAAATGTGTAGAATACGTATATTTTAATAAGATTTATCTCTAAACATTGTATATGTTTTCATGCTATGGTATTACATTTTATTTCAATTTCTGACTGCTCATTGCTACTGTATAGAATTATAATTCATCTTTGAATATCCATTTCAATTTTGCCACTTTCATAAACTCACAAATTAGTTATAGTAGCTTTTGGCCCTAAGTTCAAGGGGACTTTTGATGTAGATAATCATGTCTTTCTTAAATATAAATTTACTTCTTCTTCTTTTTTTTTTTTTTACAATCTAAATGTGTTTTATTTCTTTGTCTTGCCATATTCCAATTGGTAGAAAATCCAATACAAGGACAAACAAAAATTAGACATACTTTCATTTTTCCAAATCTTAGGAGAAAAACATTCAGGTTATCACCATTAAATATAATGTTACATATTAAGTTTTCATAGAAGTGCTGTGTCAAATAGAGGAATTCTTTGTATATTTCTAGATTTTGGACATATTTATCAGGCAGTGATTATTGTTAAATGTTTTTACTGCATAACTGTGCTGATAAAATATTTTTTCTTTTTTATATGTTAGTGTGATGAATCACACTGATTAGTTTTCAGATGTTAAGCAACCTTGAATGACTAGGATGAGCTGTACTTGGTTATGATATAATGTCCTTTTCATATATTCTTGGATTTGGTCTGTTAATATTTTTTGAGATTTCCATATGTACATGGATATTATTGGTCTGTAATCTGATTTTCTGGTAATGCATTTATTTTGTAGTAATAGTGGCTTCATAAATGAGAAAGTACTCTTTTCTCTTCCATTTTCTGGAAAAGATTATGTAGAACTGTTATTGCTTACTTAAATGTTTGGTAGAACTTACCAGTATAGCCATCTGACCCTGAAGTTTTCTTTTTTATAGGTTTTTAACATAAGCTCTAAAATAGAATTTAGGGACTATTTCTAAAATAGAATTTTAGGACTATTCAAGTTATCTATTTCCTCATGAGTGAGTTTTAGTAGTTTCTGTTTTTCAAGAAATGATTTCATGTCATCTAAGTTGTCAAACTTACAAGCCTAGACTTGTTCATAGTATTACTTTTTTTAGTGTATTAATGTCTTTGAACAGCCATGAGTTCATGTTGATAATTTGTCTTTTTATTTTTTCTTTGTCAGCCTTATCAGAAGTTTGTCACTTTTTTGATGTTTTCAGAGAAACTGCTTTTGGTTTCATTGATTTTCTCTATTGTTTTTCTGTAAAATGTCCTGGACTTCTACTTCAATTTTATTGCTTCCTTTCTTCTGATTGCATTGTGTTTAATTTGCTCTACTTTCACTAATATCGTTAAGTGGAATCTCTTAATGACCTTTCTTTCTTCTTTTCTAATATAAGCATTTCATGCAATATATTTCCCCAATAACTACTTTAGGTGAAACTGACAAGTTTTCATATGTATTTAAAATTTCATTTAGTTCAAAGTATTTTCATTTTTAATTTTCTCTTGAGACATTATCTGCATCTGCCAGGCAGTTAAATGTGTGTTGTTCAGTTTCCAACTATTTGGGAGTTTTTCTGATTTTCTTTTGGTATTGATTTCTAGATTAATTTTGTTGTGGTACAAGAATATGCTTTGTATCACTTATGTTCTTTAAAATATCTTATGTTGTCTTCTATGGTCTAGAGCATGGTGTATCTTGGTGAATGTTCTTGTGTACTTGAAAAAAAAATGTATTCTGCTATTGTTGGGTGGGATATTCTATAATTATTCAAAATGATTGATAGTGGTTTTTTTAAAGTGTATTTATTTATTTTGAGAGAGAGAGTGCATGTGCACAGGGCTCACACTCACAAACTTTGAGAATATTACTGAGCCAAATTAAAATCAAGAGTTGGGGACTAAACCAACTAAGCCACCCCAGCACTCCAATAGTGTTGTTTATATCATCTTTATATTCACTGATTTTCTGCCCACTTATTCTTTCAATGACTGAGAGATGAGTGATAAAGTTTCCAACTCCAACTGGGAATTTTTTCTTTCTAGATCCATCAGGTTTTCTTCATGCATTTTGAAGCTAAATGTGCATACATATTAAAGATTTTTTTTCTTGGAAAACTGACTTTTTAAAAAAGTTATTTAGTGTTTATATTTGAGAGAGAAACAGTGCATGAGCAGGGGAGGGGCAGAGAGAGACAGAATCTGAAGTAGTCTCCAGGCTCTGAGCTGTCAGCACAGAGCCCGGGTGTGGGGCTCAAACTCACAGACTGTGAGATCATGACCTGAGCTGAAGTCAGGTGCTTGACTGACTGAGCCATCCATGTGCCACTGGAAAACTGACCTTTTATCAATATATGATGCTCTTGTTTTATTTTTCCTTTGCATTGTATATATTTTCCATCTTTTATCTTTTATTCATATATGTCTTTAAGTGGGTTTCTTATAGAAAGCATACTGTTAGATCTTACTTTTTTTTTTTAATGTTTTATTTATTTCTAGGAGAGAGAGAGAGAGACAGCGTGAGCAGGGGAGGGCCAGAGAGAGAGGGGGACACAGAATCTGAAGCAGGTTCTAGGCTCTGAGCTGGCAGTCAGCACAGAGCCCGATGCGGGGCTCGAACCCACGAACCGCGAGATCATGACCTAAGCGAAAGTCGGAGGCTTAACCGACTAAGCCACCCAGGTGCCCGAAGATCTTACTTTTTTAAAAGACCTAATCTGACCTTTTAACAGGCATTGAGACCATTTGCATTTAAAATGATTATCAATATCGTTAGATTAAAGGATACCATCTTTCTATGTGTTTCTACTGTTTTTTTTTTCTTGATTTCTTTTTTTCTAGGACTAACAACTATTTTTTATCATAGCTTATCTCTATTGACTTATTATTTAAACTTTATTTTAAAAAATTTTCAATGGTTGCACATGGGTTTACAAAATAGGCACTACAAGTGCCTTCCTTTATACCTATCACCCATTTAGCCCATCCGCCTGCCCACCTCCCCTCCAGCAACCCTCAGTTTGTTCTCTATAGTTAAGAGTCTCTCTTTTGGTTTACCTCCCTCTCTTTTTTCTGTCCCCTATGTTCATCTGTTTTATTTATTAAATTTCACATATGCGTGAAATCATATATTTGTCTTTCTCTGACTGATTTATTTTGCTTAGCATAATACACTCTAGCTCCATCCACATCATTGCGAATGGCAAGATTTTATTCTCTTTTATGGCTGAGTGATATTCCATTGTATATATGCCACACCTTCCTTATCCATTTATCAGTGAATGGACATTTGGGCTTTTCCCATAATTTGGCTATTGTAAATAATGTTGCTGTAAATATCTGGGTGGATGTGCCCCTTCAAATAAGTATTTTTACATCCTTTGGGTAAATACCTAATAGGCAGTTGCTAGGTCATAGGGTAATTCTATTTTTAATTTTTGAGAAAACTCCATACTATTTTCTAGAGTAGCTATACCAGTTTGTATTCCCACCAACAGTGAAAGAGGTTCCTCTTCACATCCCATCCAATACCTGTTGTTTCTCATGTTATTATTTTTAGCCATTATGACAGGTGTGAGATGGTATCTCATAGTTTTGATTTGTATTTCCCTGATAATGACTTATGTTGAAAATCTTTTCATGTGTCTGTTAGCCATCAGTATATCTTCTTTGGAAAAATGTCTGTTCATGCCCTCTGCCCATTTATTAACTGAATTATTTTTGGGGTGTTGAGTTCGATAAGTTTTTATAGATTTTGGATACTAACCCTTTATCAGATATGTCATTTGCAAATATCTTCTTTCATTCCAAATGTGGTATTTTAGTTTTGTTGATTGTTCCCTTCACTTTGCAGAAGATTTTTATCTTGATGAAGTTCCAATAGTTCATTTTTGCTTTTGTTTCCTTTCCCTTCAAAAACATATCTAGTAAGAAGTTTCTATGACTGATTTAAGAGGTTAATGCCTATCTTCTCTAGGATTTTGATAGTTTCCTATCTCACATTTAGGTGTTTCATCCACTTTAAACTTATTTTTGTGTAAGGTGTCAGAAAGTAGTCCAGTTTCATTCTCATGCATGTTGCTATCCTGTTTTTCCAACACCATTTGTCGAAGAGACTGTCTTCCCATTGGATATTCTTTCTTGCTTTGTTGAAGGTTAGTTAAAATATATAGTTATGGGTCCATTTCCAAGTTTTCTATTCTGTTCCATTGATCTTTGTGTCTTGTTTGTTTGTTTGTTTGTTTTGCCAGCACCCTACTGTCTTGATGACTACAGCTTTCTAATATAGCTTGAAGTCCAGACTTGTAATACCTTCAGCTTTGCTTTTCTTTTTCAAGATTGCTGTGGTTATTCAGGGTCTTTTGTGGTTCCATACAAATTTTAGGATTGTTTGTTCTAGCTCTGTAAAAAATATTGGTGGTATTTTGATAGGGATTGCACTAATGTGTAGATTACCTTGGGTAGTATAAACATATTAACATTTTTTCTTCCAATCCATAAGCGTGGAATGTGTTCCCAGTGCTTTGTGTCATCTTCAGTTTCTTTTGTAAGTATTCTATAGTTTCCAGAGTACAGACCTTTTTACCTATTTGGTTTGGTTTATTCCTAGATATCTTATGGTTTTTGGTGCAATTGTAAATAACTTTGATTCCTTGATTTCCTTTCTGCTGCTTCATTATTGTTGTATAGAATTGCAGCATATTTCTGTACATTGATTTTGTATCCTGCAACCTTACTGAATTCATGTATGAGTTCTAGAAATTTTGGGATGGAGACTTACATGACTTCTAAGTAAACTATCATGTCATCTGCAAATAGTGAAAGGACTTTTTCCTTGCCAATTTAGATGCCTTTTATTTCTTTTTGTTGTACAACTGCTGAGGCTAGAATTTCCAGTAGTATGTTAAATAACAGTGGTGAGAATGTACATCCCTTTCTTATTTCTGATCTTAGGAAAAAAGCTCTCAGTTTTTCCCCATTGAGGATGGTCCTGTTTCTTACAAGTACCTGTCTCTTTCCACAATTTCAGTTAGTTGTTTGACCTGTGAAATCAGCTCTCTGGTATATTTAGGAAAAGACATTACTTTGTGGTTCATCCAGCTGTTTTATTTTTCTGTGTGTGAGTGATGGTCTTTCCCATTCTTCACAGCTCTGCGCTAAAACTGGAAGTCACCAAGTTTTATTAAGTATAATTTATATACAAAATGTATATATGCAATTTCTGTATGTTTTAGTTATTTATTTTGTACATTTTAAAATATGGAATAGAAACATTTATGAACCTGCCACCAAATCTAGAAACTAGAAATTCTCAACATCCTCACATCTAGGGAGGGAATGGCACAGGAATGAAACACAAAAAGAGATGAAATAATGTTCATCTGTTTTTAAGAGGGGTTAGTAGTATCTATAATTGGCATCTGCAAAAGCCTAAACTGAAAAATGTCATTTGAGGGTCGCCTGAGAGGCTCAATTGGTTAAGCGTCTGACTTCGACTCAGGTCATGATCTCACCATTCATGGGTTTGAGCCCCGCGTCGGGCTCTGTGTTGACAGAGCCTGCTTCAGATTCTGTGTCTCCCTCTCTCTTTGACCCTCCCCTGCTCACACTGTCTCTCTCTCTCTCCCTCTCTCTCTCAGAAATAAATAAAACGTTTTTTAAAATGTCATTTGGAAAAGAATATAAACTGGGTATAATCATACTAGAGCTGCCCAATGGCCAGTGCTTAAACCTCTTCATTTTGTTATTTTGTGCCAAAATACCTAAAATTTAAAAATCTGAATCTCACTTTACATTCACCACCCCCATCCCAGTCATCAGTCAGTGAGCTGGTAAAAGTAGCAAATTTTGAGTGATGCCAAGAGCCCTTGTCATACTTCAACAATTTCCTTCTTTCTGAAGAGGATTAGTGTCTTTGGTAACTATGTTGCTCCCTACACTATGTTATTATGAGAAGTTATGGGCACAATGTCCAATTGGAAGAGTATACCAGCTCCTTTATTACTGTTTTTTTTTTTCTTTTTGGCCTTTAGCTTATTTTCTGAGTGATATAATTTTGTCTGGTCTATTGAATAAATAATTCCCTAATTTACAATCTATTGATTAATAAATCATTTCACCCTGATTAGGAAAGCAGTACCTACTTTTAAAGGGGAAAAGAGCATTTTATTGGCTTTCAAGATATTTAGAAAAGTAACATGGCTCTTCTCTTAGCTCCTTTCCCATTATATTAGTACATTTTATTTTCTCTAATAGGATACAAAATCCAGTAATATGATAGGAAGTCATTAATACAATATAATCACAGCAGAAGATCAAGCTCATCTCTTTCTCTTTGCATTGTCAAGTGTTTCAATATTTTATTTTATAATGTGATGACCAGAACTGATCATGGTAATCTAAGTGTGGATCTGACTAATGCATTGTATAATCAAAGATTTCCTTTTAGATTATGATTCTTTTACATTCCCTAGCTTGTTCGTGTTACAGTCAGGCCCAATGGAATCACCCCACTACAAAATTAATTCCAAAAGAAATCAGGGAATATATCAACTATGGGAGAGTGCAGTAATGAACAGGGAAACCCAGGTTCCATCTGTATTATATCACTTGCCTTTGCCTCAGTTTCCTTGTGGGTGCCACAAACGCAGATGCCTAGAGGGTTTGGACAAAAGGTTAAAAGTGATCAAGTAATAGTGTAGGATTTAGAGAGGTTCATGAAACTGGCAAATCACTCTGTATAGAAGAGTAGTTGTCCCTCAGCTTTAGGTCTCTGCTGCCATGCAAGAATGCAGATCAATCTTGCCAGGAAAAAAAATCTAATTTCTTACAGAGGCTAGAAGTACAGGTTTTCATAGGAAAGCTCTCATTTTCTAAATGTGGAAACTATTTCTAAACCTTATAACACAAGAAGCTACAGAACAAACAAAGCAGTCTGCAGATACAATCACTTATTTGTGCCTACCTTATTAGAAGGTCTCCAAGGAACCTTCTGGCTCTATCATTTTGTGTTTAAAGATTGTGGGTCAGTATGGGTTTTAAAGGAATCAACTGAATTCATTGTTTAGGCTGAGGCCATTTATAGAAGCAGCAGCAGCAGCCTTATCCAAAGGTACTAATTAAGTGTCAAATCTATGTTCGGGATACTTGAGAAGTTAAAAAGCATAGTCTTTTCTTTCAGGAGCATACAAGCTATTCATTGGCTCAACAAATATTTACTGAGTAATGAAAGGTCAATAGAAGTGAAATAATTCAATTTACCTTTCACTCTTCTCCAAACTTATCTATATATTTTTTTCACATCCTTGGTGCTCTCCACAATGAGCCCTACCACTTTTTGTATATTCTTAAATCAACATTTTCAACTTCCTCTGGGACCTTTCTCCATTAATTACACCCTTAGCCTCTTGATTGTTAAGTCCTTCTTGTCTCCACTTGCTCTTTATTCTCAATAAAATTGTATTCATGATTTATCACAAATGAAATAATACCGTACCTTCTACCGCCCCAGCTTCCCCTCGCGCAGTCATTTTCCCAAAAACTTTCCAGATGAGTATTATAGGATGGTTCCTCAGAGTCACGGCTCAGCCTGAAGGTGTGAAGAGGACAAGAGAGGGGTGCAGTGATGGCCTGATGGCAGGAGTGAGTAGTGTGCTCATTTAACACCCTCCTCTCCAACCTTTGAGCAGGAAGGTGGGCCTTGGAAGGAGACAGAGTGGGTAAGAGCAGTGGAGTCTCACTACCTGCATTTGATACATAAATGTGACACTGCCATCTTCTAGCTATGTGACCTTGTGCAAGTTATTTTATTTCTTGTCCTCAGTTTCTTCATCTGTGAAATAGTGGGACTGTTCTATTAATAGACCTTATAGGGCTACTATGAGAATTAAAGATGTTAAAATTTGTAAAGTCCTTAGAACATAGAAAACTCATAGTAAGCTTGGTACAAATGCTGAGAAATCATAATAGGAGTTCTTAGTTTTAAATGAGACAACTGAAGTCTAGGGGTATTAAGGAACTTCCCAGGGCTTACACAGTTAATGAGCTGCAGAGCTGAGAGTTAAACCCAGGCTGTTTGTCTGCAAAGCCCAGGCTTTCAACCACCATGCTCTCTGCTTCCCAAATGTGCTATGCTGCTCCAAAGTAAAAATAACATTGCCATAAATAAAGGTCATATCAGTGGCATTCTATACATCCTAAATTAGTAATAACGGGCACTGTGTTATTAATTTCCATTCTCTATCTCTTGCTTAATAGAAACTTTTCATGATTTCCCTCCCCAGCAGTTTCAATAAGATGCTTGAAAATTTGTTTTGCTTTGTTGCAGATAATATGCTTACTAAGAGGCATTGTTTTCTTTATGGGGCCAGTTCTCCTTCTAAATGTTCAATGCCTTTCTGATTTTATGACTCAGAGTAGTTGATTGTTGACTCTTAACTCTTCCCTCCCACTCTCCAGGTCCTGCCTCCTGCCTTCTAGATTTCACTATATTTATTCCCAGAGAGATTAACTTGGATTCTTGAGATAGAAAATGCTTTAAGTAACCTATAGTTAACTTACTTATAGTCCTCTCCTGCCCTCGCAAATGACCATTGTAATAGTGTTATAATTTTTGTACAATAAAAGAATTTCCTCCAGCAGCTCTCAATAGTCCCTGTGTAGGCAGATGGTAGAATTGACCCAAGGTTTGGTTTTTGCGAAGGAAAAGGGTTTGAAAGGCTGGCAATAAATTGGTTAAAGTTACTCCTCATTTGTTCTGAGCTCAGCAGGCAATGAAATGAAAAATGAAGCCATGAGGTGTAGGGGGAAATAGGAGTAAGAGACTGTTGGGTTTACTCAGGTGAAGCACTATTAAACTGAGAGTAAGTGATGAAAGGGAAAGTTGGGGGGTTGTGACCAGGACCTGAAGTGTGGAGCTGTAAGACCACAGGGGCAGTGCCATGCAGACTAGTGCAAAATCCCAGGCCCTGTCAATCTTCCTTCTTATACTTGCAGGGCATGTCCCGCTGGAGGCTACAGGAACAAGGTCCTTGCACTAATTAGCTCCAGTGATTCTTCTAGGTTTTGCTTTCCTGCTCTTCTCTCAATTAGCATATTTTGGTTTTGTCTAATAGTCACTTTCAGGGTAGGGAGATTCTGTTTCTTTATCCTATTATTGGTGGTCTTCAAAACCACATGTAACATCAATCATTTTGATCAACCTCATCCCGAGTCTCTGATTCTCACTAATATTTCACTACTACTCATAGTCCATGACCCACACTTGCTTATCTTGGTGAGATTAGGCAGACATGTGTCTGAGGTGGTAGACCCTGGAGTTTATGACATAAAAAGTCCTATGAAGGCACAGTCCTCCACTGGATCTACCACATGTGTGTTTTAGTCATTTACTATAACAGAAGATAGGGTTTGGAGGACCACTGGAGTTGGGTTCCAAAATCTTCACTAAATGTGAATAAATATCTGAGCATTCTACAGAGAACATTGAAAAGGTTGGTATTGTCACATGGCTAGAGTATCAAAAGAGGAATTTTTGTTTTCATAAGAATAGAGGAATACTGGTCTGGGCATGGTAATGGGACACTTACAGAGCTTATGACATAAGAGAAAATGAAGAGTCTGTGGCTGGGGTTTGACCAATCCAGAGCACCATTTTCCAAACCCTGGACCAAGGAATCATATCCTCCAGGAACATTTGGGAAATACTACTATTGTGACAATCCCATCGCAATTAAGAAGAGTATGAGAGGAAGCAATGTTTTGTGATGAGACTGAGCATGGAGGAATGTTTGCTTACAAAGCAAGGAGACTTCACAAGGAGGGGTGGAGAAAATGAAAAGGAAGAAACAGGTTGAAAGACACCCAAAGAAGTATGGCAGTGTCATTAATGTGGACGGTGGTGAACTCTAAGTTAGTTACATGCAGAAGTACTGGATTGACTTTTCTCTGGATAGCATACTGGTACTGACTGCAGTTCCTAAGGATAAGAGTTTTAATGAGGTTAAAAGATTGAAGTATTTGCTTATTAATTGGATACAATTTTACAGTTCCCCCCTCACCTCACCCCCCCCATGCCTGTGAGGTGAACTCTCCATTCAAGGAAAGGTCAACTTGCTTCCCAGTTGCTCAACCTTGGAATGGAATTTCAGCAGCTGGCAGAGGTAAAGAAAGTCAAAAGTTCTTACAGTGGACTGGAAAGACCTGCAGTAGCCTTGGAAATCCTCATTTGAGTTGGTTTCTTTCCTTAAATTGCTAAGAAGAAGGGCTAGTCCTTGGATTTTTACTACATGGAAGATACTTGTGCAGCCATCCCTGCAGGAAGTCTCAAGTTTCATGGGCCGGAACTGGAGCATCTGAGCTGGCTTAGGGACAGCGAGCCCGGAGTATGATGGTCCCAGGTGGTTGGGAGGCAGTTAGGAACATTCTCAGGTGTTTTGCCTCCTGCCACCTGTGCTGATCAGAAGACATGAGGCAAAAAGTATCCAGGTGATATCTTTGATTTCCCCCTCTCTAGCTCTAAAATGCCATAAATAAACTTCTTGACCTCCATTTTCATTGAAATAAAATCCAAGATTTGCTTGAGAAAACTATCAACCTCTCTCCAATTTTTTTTAAAACAAGCCTTCAAGCTTTTTCTGAGCTGACCCCAGAAAAATGTTTCCAACTTGCTCCTTTTTTTGCTATTTTTCCACCTCTGTGTCAGTCTGTCTTTACTCCTGTAGCCACCCATACTCCAATTGGTCTAGTTATATTTATACAATCATAGAGTTCCTTGCATGAGGTGATATTAAGCCTTTACTGCCCTCTTTCCATTGAAACCCTGCTCATCCTTCAAGGTCATATGTACGTGCCACATTCTTCTTAAACTTTTTTTTTATTCTTGGGTTAGAGCCAATTACTCTCTATTCAAGTTCCATAGCACTTACTTCCTCTATCTGGAATGCTTCCTACAGTCAACAGCAGTCCTGCTTCATGTTACTTGTTTTCTCATTAGATTAAGAACCCTCCTAGGGAAAGATAGTGGTTTTAGTAACATGGTATTTTCCAGAGCGCCTGTGTTTTTGTTTGTTTGTTTTGTTTTACATTTATTTAGTTTTGAGGCACAGAGAGAGACAGAGCACAAGTGGGGGAGGAACAGAGAGAGGGAGACACAGAATCTGAAGCCAGGCTGCAGGTTCTGAGCTGTCAGCTCAGAGCCTGACGTGGGGCTCGAACTCATGAACCGTAAGATCGTGACCTGAACCAAAGTCAGACACTAACCAACTGAGCCACCCAGGTGCTCCCAAAGCACCTGTCTTAATACCTTGAATGCAGTGGGTACTTAACTAAATACTGGTTGATTGAATATCCACTTCCAATAAAAAGGCCTTTTTAATCCTGAGAAGCAGTCTTGAGCCATATAGAAACATTGTACAGATATCAAGTATCAATTTATCAGTAGTCCCCCCAGTGGCTTAAACAAGTAAATGACCTTTTCCAAAACACAGAAACTTCCTCACTTCCTATTGTTTAGGAAGAATCTTGAATAATAAATACATAAATGCATTTCTGTATAGGCTGTAGCCAGTTTATGTAGTCTTTGGGTGACTTAGAATCAGTCTTCCTCTTGGCTTCAGAATGATACAGGGGGATCTTCCTCCAGGTTCTGGAGTGATATGTAAGCTGGAAGGAAAGGCTTGGTACCTGACACCACCAAGCACAGATACTGACATCTGCAGTGTAGCCAATTAGAATCTGAGCGGGTTGGAGCCATGAGGCTCTCAATAATTGTCCCTGGACAAACAGCTTCAATCCTCTACACTTTGTGTGTTGTTGTTGTTGTTGTTGTTGTTGTTGTTGTTGTTTTTCTGTAAAATGTGGATAAAAATACCTTCCCTAACTTTAAGTACATATATCAGATGCCTCTTATTCACCATTTCAGAATCTCTCAGCCTCATCTGTCTTTTCTTCTGGCCACTGCTTAGGTGACCAGTCCTTCTAGCTCTAAGAAGCTTTCTGCTGGTACAGCCTGCCCACCTGATTTCAGGCCTGTGCTTCAGGTCCCAGAGTTTCTTTGTTGGCAAGATGCGGAAAGCCACAGAAGCCTACTCAGCTTGCAGTCTAGGCATGCATATGCCAGAAGTTAAGAGCAACCAGGATAACCCACAGGGTAAACTATAACCAATATAGGTCCACCATTAGAAAATTCCTCTTCCCCTCTGACCCCAGAGAGATGGTCCTGAAGTATACCTTCATAGAACTGAGCAAGCGGTTGTCTGTATTAGTGACCAGCTGGTAATGCATTTTTGTATTTGGCTTTTTATTTTCATATCTTACTTCTATTAGTCCTTATCCTTTACTTATTTTTTTTCTTGAGTCTATATACCCCAAATAGCATAATTACATACAAGCCTTCATCTCAGGCTCTGCTCTCTGGGGAAGATAGATTGAGATATAACCCTGTTGCTACAACATGGGCCGGCAAGCACAAAGAAAAAAAAAATGAAAATGTAAAATAATTACAAATTTGCTTTTCTCTAGAAGTGTAAATATGGAAAAGGTAAGTGTGTGCTATAATCAACTTAAGAGCATTTAAAAACTTCATTGGACTTTATTTGATGTTGAACATTTAGCGATGATTTAACGGACTTTTCTTTGTGATCGCCATGGTTCTGTATTCACTTGGGATGCTAGTCTGATTTTAATGGGTAAAACTGCATGGGGACCACAAGGGGGACCATAGTCACAACAGCCAAATTAACCCAAGCTGATGACATTGCTCTCTGCCCTAGGAAAGGCACTGGAAGCTGGAATAGAAGTATTCACTAATGGAAAATAACCAAGAGACTAAGGAGAGAGATGTTATTTTTGAACTTTTAAAGAGAACATTATAAATAGCAGAGAAAATGGAAAAGCAGAAATTAAAAACAATAAAAACAAAAGCAAGTTGACAGCGGCCCTTTTAATATGACAATTTTGGTGCTTCTAAGGCCCAGGCTCATGGATGTAATAGCTGAGTCCCCGTGAAATAGCCAAGGACCATGGGGTTTGAGCACTTAGTCACAATGGCATTTTAGGTTAAACAATCATTGACTCAGCGGTGAAAAATGAGATAAATTAAAATTATTTTCTTCACAACGGCCGAGGGGCTTGGCAAGTAATATATTGAAGAAATTTCCTGGACATAATAGGTTACATTAATTTTCAACTGCAAAACAATTCCTTCAGCATTATTTTTCAAGGAGAGAGAAAAGAAGAAGGGGGGAGAAAACCACCCTGTTACTTGTGCTATTTACTTCTGGCCTAAATGAGAAAACATGTTTCAAAGGGAAGATTAAGAAAGGCGTATCAAGACACACAGCAAATCCTGACTGTAAAGAATTCAAGCTAATTGGTTACCCATTTGCCTGTTCAAATGTGGTCAGTATTAATCCAAGAACAATAGAAGCATAAGTTATGAAAATTGTTACATTGGGAAACAGGATGTTAAGCCCTCTACAAGCTAAAAAGCACCTTTGTTTGGAAGATGGAACTAAAATGGGTTCAAATCTTTCCATCCAAATGTGCTACCCGTTATGGTAGAAGAGCTTAGTGCCTGTGATTGGGTCCTCTTTGTCCCTGACGCTGAGCAAATGAGTGAACACTCCAGGTTCCAAGCCTTGCAGATTTCCATACTGCTTGGGTAATGAGATAAATGGGGCTGTACCTGGTAGTGAGAATAGATGGAGCCATCAGCTGGTTCCAAATGGAGGCAGAAGCCCATATCCCTGCAAAACACATGCATGCTTCTCTCCTTCCTGCTTGCCTAAAGGCCTGTCTTACCATCTTTACATTTTTGGCCACTTGGCCCAATGGTGTCTTGGTAAATGTTTAACAACTGGATCTCTAAATGTAGTTCTGACATGAATATTTGTTGATATTTTCATTTTATAACTGTGGTTGGCCAACTGTTTCTGTAAAGGGCCAGACAGTAAATCTTTTAGGCTTTGTAGGGCACACAAAGGTGTGTAACGAACATACCATTAATGACTAGAAAGATATATGAATGTGTATGTATATGTATGTATGTGTGTATATATATATCTATGTACTGCTTTCTTTGAAAAATGTCAAACAAAAATTACCCACATTCCTATTACTTTTTGAACTGTACAAAATAGCCAATTAAAAATTTCCTTCAGTCCATCTAATCCCTCCCTGAAAATGAACCATTATGAACAATTTTGAAAGTGCCATTTCTAATTTTTTCCCCAAGTCTGAAAATACAAAATCCCTCTCCCACCCCTCTCTTCCTCCTCTGCTCCTTTCCTCTCCTCCTCCCCTTCTCCCTTCTCACCACTCCTCTGGAATATTCACTGTTTAGTTCTCAGACTCCAGATCAGAGTCCTAGCATACCTCTCACTCTAGCCAACTGTCTTAATGCCCCCCCTCCCCCCCCAGTTATTATTGCTGGGCAGGCAAAGGGCTCACATTTCTACTCCAACACAAGGCTGAGATTTGCTCCAGTGGATATTCTTATTCCTCTGAACTTGACTTTACCAGGACCCGCCCCCCCATACTCTTAGTCTTTTAGGTAGAGTGACTGTGTAACTGGCATTCACAGCCACAAAACCATTCAGATTTCCTGGAACTAAATTGCTTTCCAGAACTCCAAAGGCATGAAGCTGATGTGGATATTGATTTCTTGTTTGTTAGTGGCCAGTAATGTGGAGCCCAGAACGGGCACAGACTGGTGGAAAGAGCACCTGTTCCCATCTGTGAGCTGCCAGGCAAGGGGTGGCCGCCGTCAGTGGGCTGCCACAGCTGGGCCACCCCGCTCCATTCTGTGCCCTTCCCTCAAACTGCCAGGCCAGTCTCGGGGCTGATTACAGACAGTGCTGGGCTCTGGTGTCTGCAGCCAGAGCTCTCCTTCATCTGCTGCCACTCTCGAAACCCATTCTGCCCTTTGTCTGCTGAGCCTTGGAGAAGCACAGAGCCCAGCAGCTCACAGCAAGCTCTGCTCACGTGGCAGTGTCTGCTGAGACAAAACTGCACGTAGTGTCTGTCTGCAGGGAAAAGCACCGCCCAAGAAAAGTGTGTCAGATTCCGGGCTAGCCAGACACTCAATTATTTGTCTTTGCTTTCCCTTATTTATTTATTTATTATTATTATTTTTTTTTAATTCTGACAAAAAATGCCTCCTACAAAGCAGGCAGTGGTGCAGCTGACCATTCTTTTTCCTTTGGATAATTTCATTTTTTATCTCCTGAGGGCCAGACCTGGAAGTCCAGTGCCTCACTAATGCTCACTGGGTTCTGAGGAAACACACCTGACATATTGACACCCTTCTGTAGAAAAGCCAGCATGTTCCCCCATGACAAATGATTAGTGGCAACACTGCCGTTGTTTTAAATGAATAGCAGAATTGTCTCTGACACAAAACAGCCAGTCTCATCCCATAGACAATTCTCCTGATTTTAGCAATTTGCCCAGTATAAGAAAAATTCTCCGTTCCTTGCTCAGATACTGCCTTCTCGGGGAGGTTTGCTCTGACTTCTCTTTTTAAGATTGCATTGACCACCCTATCCATCTACCTGATCTTCCTTATCTTTCTCTCTTTTTTTTTTTTTTTCTCTTATCACCTTCAACATAGTAACTAGTAGATTATGCTTTTTGTCAGTCCCCTCTTACTAGAACCTAAGCTCCCCAGGGGCAGTAATGTATGCCTGTTTTTCTAGATCCTGGAAGAATGCCTAGCACAGGTGAAATATTCAGTAATGATTTGTTGAGTGAATATAACAAAATCAGAGCAGCCTGGTGTCTTCCTCCTCTTCTCTGTGGCATTCTCTAATGTTCTTTCTCCTCCTCATCTTTCCCTTTTATCCCCTACCAACTCTGAAAATATAATAGACACTTTCTGGATTCCTCTTTTGTAATGTAAGGTTATAATGACTCATTCATGTAGGTTGTGAATAGTTGATGACAGACCTAAATATCACCCGAAAAAACAAGGGGAAAAAGCAAGTATAAACTATTTTTTAATGTTTAATTGTGATAAAATACAAATAACATAAAATTCACTGATGTAAGCATATTTTTCATTGACAAAACTAAACATTCAAAGTGTATGTTGTAAGGACCCAATACACATACACTGTGAAAGGATTCCTCCCATCTAGTTAATTAACATAGCCTTTTACCGGGGCACCTGGGTGGCTCAGTCGGTTGAGTGTCCGACTTCGACTCAGGTCATGATCTCTCGGTTTGTGGGTTCGAGCCCAGTGTCGGGCTCTGTGCTGACAGCTCAGAGCCTGGAGCCTGTTTCAGATTCTGCATCTCCCTCTCTCTCTGATCCTCCCCTGCTCATGCTGTCTCTCTCAGAAATAAATAAAACATTAAAAACAAATTTTAAAAAAACAGCCTTTTACAAAGCACCAGTCACCAGGATATATACTGTAAATATCCCACAATACTACCTGCAGATCATTTATCTATCTATCTATCTATCTATCTATCTAACATGAGAATATTTAGGTTCTACTCTCAGCAAATTTCAGTTGTGCAATATAGTGTTGTCAATTATAGACAGCATATTTTATATTACATGTACCCTTTTACCAACCTCTTCCTATTTCTACTACCCACCCCCACCCCGGCCCATCAACTTCTTTTTTATCTCTTTATCATGGACATATTATGGAAATTCTATCTCTTGATTAATGGTATGTTAATTTATAATTATGCATATTTTCCCTTTTTTTAATTGATATCATGCTTCAAAGGATAACTTTTATTTTAAATTTTGATATAGGTCCTCTCAGAATATAGAATGTAGGATTGATTCACTGATTTTATTACTTTTGTTCATTGTTTTGTTTTCTACATTTTTACAATGATCAAGTGTTACTTTCATAATACTTTCACAATATTAACAAATTACTTTTATTTTCATTAGAATATTTTGGACTGTATTAAAATCCCATGGATCAGTGTATCAGAGAAAATACAACACACTAAAATCAGATATATGTGGAGTTTATTTCATCTCCTCTTTAATAATTTATACTCTATTTACATATTTCTCCCTTATCTTACACCCTTCCTCTATGAGCTTACCTTATTTTTAGATTCCCCATAAAGAGAGATCAGACAACATTTGTCTTTCTCCTTCTGACTTATTTCACTTAGCATAACACCCTCTAGCCATATCCACTTTGTTGCAAATTGCAAGAGTTCATTCTTGTTTATGGCTGAGTAATATTCTTCCCTGTATGTGAGTGTTTGTGTGTCTGTGTGTTCCCCAACTTCTTTATCTATTCATCCATTAATAGGCATTTAGACTGTTTCCATATTTTGGCTATTGTAAGTAATGCTGCAGTGAACATGGGGGTATAATCATCTTCTTAAGTTAGTATTTACATTTTCTTTGGGTAAGTACCCAGAATCAAAATTGCTATATCATATGATAGTATTATTTTTAATATTTTGGGGAAACTCCATGCTCCACCAATTTATATTCTCACCAACAGTGCACAAGGTTTCCCTTTTCTCCACATCCTTGCCAGCACATGTTGTTTCTTGTCTTTTTGATAACTGCTTTTCTAAAAGGCATTAGGTGGTTCTCATTGTGGTTTTGATTAGCACTTCCCTGATGATTAATGATTTTGAGTATCTTTTCAGGGACTTGTTGACCATCTATATATCTTTGGGGGAAAAAATCTATTCATATCTTCTGCTCATTTTTAAATTGGATTGTTTGAGGTTTTTGTTTTGTTTTGTTTTTTCTTTTTTGTTTTTGATGTAAAGTTGTATTATTTTTTTATATATTTTATCAGGTATATGATTATCCCCTTCTCAGATACATTATTTGTAAATATTTTCTCCCAGTATGTAGGTTGCCTTTTCATTTTGTTGATGGTTTCCCTTGCTGTGTAGATGGATTTAAGTATGTTGTGTTGTCCTATTTATTTATTTTTGCTTTTGTTGGTCTCACTTTTGGTGTCAGAATAAGAAAAAAAAATATCACCAAGATCTATGAGAAGGAGCTTAACAACAATATTTCCTTGTAGAGGTTTTATGGCTGCAGGACTTATGATTAAGTCTTTTGTCCATTTTGAGTTTTTGTGTGTATGTGTAAGGTAGTGTTTGAGTTTCATTCTTTTGTATGTAGCTGTCCGGTTTTCCTAACAACATTTATTGAAGAGACTGTCCATTCCCCATTGTATACAGAATACAAGGCTCCTTTGGTATAAATTAATTGACTATATACACATAAGTTTATTTTGGGGCTTTCTATTCTCTTCCATTGATTTGCATATTTATTTTTAGTCAGTGTGGTACTGCTTTAATTACTATCGCTTCATAATATAATTTGAAATTAGAAAGTACAATACCTCCAGTTCTGTTCTTATTTTTCAAGATGGCTTTGGCTATTCAGGATTTTTGGTGGTTCCTTAAATATTTTAAAACTATTCTGTTTCTTTGAAAAATGCCATTGGAATTTTGATATGGATTGCACTGAATCTGAAGATTGCTTTTGTACCTATTAAACTATAACTCCTCATTCCTCCCTTTTCTCAGCCCCTAGAAATCATCTACTTTCTTTGAATAGAATGACTCTAAGTATCTTGCATAAGTACAATTATACAGTATTTGTCTCAAAAGGAAAAATTTTTAATAGGATTTAAATGTTTGTTTGTTTTGTTTTGAGAGAGGGAGACAGAGAATCCCAAGCAGACTCTGCCCTGTCAGTGCAAAGCCCGATGCAGAGATCATGACCTGAGCTGAAACCAAGAGTCGGATGCTCAACTGACTGAGCCACCCAGGCCTCTCTTAAAAGAATATTTTTTAATTGTAGGAACATCAAGGATCAATGGATATAGATCAATGGATGTAAAAAAAATATTTGGGGGAGCAAAGAACATTCTAAGTGACCCTAACATCACATGACACACGTAGGAAGAATCTTGTCTAAACTGACAACATACTCTATAATAAGCAAAAACAATATAATAAAAACTAAATTTACGTATGATGTAGTAAAACTGATGTTTAAAAGTAAAATGATTAAAGCTTGATAATGAGCGATTATTTCTGTTGTGTTTTACATTTAAAACGCTTTAACATTTTGGGTGTTATTTTTTGTTTTTATAACATCTTCATAAGATAAAAAGGTGGAGTATCATTACAGATAATAATACTTACAGGTGCCAACATCTTTTTGTAATGCATATTTATTTTTGAGAGAGAGAGAGCAACAGCAGGGTAGGGTCAGAGAGAAACAAAGACACAAAATCTGAAGCAGGCTCTGAGCTATCAGTACAGATCCTGATGCAGGGCTTGAACTCACAAGCTGTGAGATCATGTCCTGAGCCAAAGTCAGACACTCAACCGACTGAGCCACCTAGGCGTCCTACGGATGCCAACATCTTAAGCTGGGTCCATGGTCAGAACCTAGGGAGCCTTCCACCTATTACAAGTGTTTTAAATTTTCACCCATATGGCATTATACAAATTGTAGAGGTAAAGTTGGATAAAGTTCTTGTGCCTTAAGTTTGCTGTGGCCCAGGCACTGTGCTCAGTCTGCAATAGATACTGTCACCTGCGCACCCATTGCAAATTCACTACTTACTAGCTGGGTTACCATGAGCATATTATAAGAACTCACCAAGTCTCTGGGCCCCTTCCTGAAAAATGGAAATCATACCCCAGTCTCCCACTTTTTTTTTTTTTTGTCTTTCCATAACCTGTAATAGAGGTGTAAACAAAACATATATCAAGTGCTATTATGGGGAAAGCATGAAACGCCCTAAAGATTTTGATGTGCTGCACCAACATAGACACAAGTCTGCAAACTTAACCACAGTACAACTGTGAAGATCAAAGAACTATATATCACCTTAATTTCTCTAAAACATCAGTGGTATTCTTTCTCAGCCAGCCCAGTCAATGGGGTGAGGTGAGGTGGGGGACAACGTTTATTTGAATTTGAGTGTCTTACCACCACTCTATAATTTTAGGAGTCTCTTTAGGTAAAGCAGTTTCTGGATGGATTATACATCTTTTGGGGCTCTGCCCCAAACCTTTCCCTAGTGGAGTCTGGGATGAAGTGTACATAGCCTCATGGCCTTCATTGGAAGAAGCCCAACTACTCTGGGCCCTGATTATGACTTTGCAGACACTAAAAGATGATTAATTTTGTCACTGTCCTTCTTGCTCTGGTAGGTACCAGCAATTCTTTTCAGCTAATGTAGCTTCTCCTTAGCTTGTGCTAGTGCTTAGACTTTCTAAATTTCTATAATACCCTTACATGTCAAGCCTAGACCACTCAAAGGCTGTAGGGGCACCCCAACCCCTCTCCCCATCTTATCTCCTTGAATATCCTCCTCCCCACCCACCTCTACAAAAGGCTCCATGACCTACTCATTGACTTACAAATTTCTGTCCCTGCCACATGGGAACTGGGTCAGAGCAAGGATACAAAGTAGCTACTCATTCCCTAAGCCACAGTTTCATTCTAATTGCATCAGGTATGTGCCATGTTGGCTCCAGATAACCCTATATGGTGGTTCCTCCTAGAGTTTCTAAAAGCATTTAGTTAAAACCTTCTGTGTTCTAGGTATTCCCCCTTAACCTGAGTACCACATCTCCTCCCATTTCATATCTCAGGAAGGTTGATCACATAAGTTACCACACTCTCTCCAATTGTCCCTCCTTTCTTAACTCAGACATTCTTTGTCATGAAAGGAGTGGACTCTCTCTCTCTCTCTTTTTTTTTTCTTCCAGGTTGTCTTCTCCTTCTAACTGAGCTAATTTTATCATCTCTCTTTCCTCGAAGTTAAAATGCAGAACAAACTCTGCTAAACAATAAGGGAACACAGGTCTATAGGGGTAACTTGGAAATGACATGTCAACTGCACCTACATAGAATTTAGGCATTTGTATTAATCTGCTAGGGCTGGTACAACAAAACACCATAGAAAGGACCACAGTCAAATCTTTGTTGATCTCACATGAGGAAGTCAAGGCCTAGAATGAATAGTGACTTGCCTAGGTACACACAGTTACTGTTGCCAGAGGTCAGTTGGAGCTTGGATACAGTGCCTCAGTTCCTCAGTTTCTTCCTCTGTATCATTTTGCTCAGTGGAAAAGTATTTCACATGTGCTACAGTAGACACATATACAGATAAGTGCCTTAATTGACAATTCTGTTAATGCAGTAAAAGGAATCAGCACACAATTAGATATATGAGAAAAGTTAATTTCATTGTTTGGCAAAGACTAAAAAAATAAATCATTGGTTTCTAGTTTGGTGCCATATGGAAATAAAAGGAGAAATATTGAGTAATACTTAAAAGAAGAAGTCACTAAACATTTTACCTTTCCCTCAGATTTCTTCAGTTCATATAAATCAGTGTTCATTAATGAGGAGGCATAAATAAATAAAGGCCAACTTTTCACCCTTTCTCTGAAAAATCCTAGTCATATGTTTTTGAAGGTCTATGATACTTTTGACTACATAATTTCAGAATCAGTAATACCCACTTGACACACGTATCTATGTCTTTTCTTTGGGGCTACTGAAATATCAATCTTTATGCACACTGCGTTCTTTGTCCAATGACCTTGAATAACATAAAAGCCAAGATTAGTGAAAACATTTTTAAAACCTGACTTATCAATAGATCATGATATTGCCTTTGCCTTTGAACCTTATTTAAGGGTCTAGATTGCTGTAGCTGGAAGGTCCCTTAGAGTTCAGCTAGGCCAACACCCTCATTTTCCAGATGAGGAACCTGCACCTGGGAGAAATGAAGTGAATTACTCAAGGTCACACAGAAAGTCACTTTCTGAGTCCTGCTAATATTCATGTATTTTGACATCAGTTCACCTTCCAATATGCCAAGGTGTCTCAATATTAATAAAACAGGGATAGGATTTGTTAAAATTCTCTAGATGATTTTAATTTATTTCTTAATTTCTATTTACCTGTTACCTCCAAGGCTTAGCTTCAAAAATTAATGGAAGTAGGAGAATGTGGGTGTCAAGTTGTCCAGAGGACAAGGAAATCCCATAATCAGCTTTCTTTCAAGGACAACTTTTTTACCTTCTTTTGTAAAAGATAGTCTTGAAAGTAAGGCTTTATGGAAAAGTAAAGGATTATCAAAATTCATTTTCTTCTTCAACATATCAAGAATTAAGCTTGGAGTCCCAAGTCCTGTAGACTTCTAGGAAAACTGTTGGGAGGAGGAGAATGCCCAGAATAGACAGACATCCTCTACATGGCATCTAGAACACAGCCAAACTTGAGGCTTCTTTATGGCCTGGTACTTATGCAGAGGATGATTTAAAATTAATTAGAGCAATGACAGACCCCAAATGAGAAGTTCTTGAATGCCCTTGGAGGATGATCCTGGAGTTAGCTGAGGATTTGGGATGCTTGCCAGATAGGACCACCAACAAAAGGCCAAAGTGGTCATGAGTCTGAAATGTTCAGGGCTGGTTTCCGAAGCCAGACACCAAGTGGGGTTCATAGTCAGATCCAAGATGGTAGGAGAACAGAGAGATTTCAGTCAGAAAGACTGAAAGGCTCTAGAGCAGTAGATCAAGCTTTAAGTATGGACTGCAGCTTCTCAGTTTCTTGACTTCTCCTCTTCCACTGTGGTATTCTGCATTATATTCCCCCCACCCCCAACCCTACTTTCAAGCCTTTGTACCACAATCAGAATTTCAGTCTCCAGCACACCCTTGTGATCACCATTTTCTCTCTCTCCAGTTCCCTTTCACAGGTCCTCCTGCTAATAATTCAGAGCCAATGATACTTTCCTTCTCTTGCACAGACCAATTTTTTCTATATAAGGTCTCTTTTAAATTCATTTCCTATTCTCTCTAGTTTAGATTCCATGGTACATTGTTAGAATCAATCCTTGAATATTCTCAACTTCATTATTTCTTCTTGCTCTGCCGTGATCTCCTGGCCCAAACCTAACCTCTACCTGGCCCAACTCTGCCTCTACCATGCCTCCTAGGGTGTGGTGATGTGGCTGCAGAACAGCCCCCCATCAGACTGACAGGAATCAGTGATGGCTCACATCAAGCAGGCTTCACGGTTACCAGAAACGCCCTATTAGCTAATTCTTCTATTCTCCAATGATCCTTTCACATCTTTCCAGTATCCTTCTTCTAAATCAATGAGCTGATTGCCTCTTGCCCTTATTTTATTGATAAAATAGGAATAATCAGAAGAGAACTATTTTAACTTTCCACCTACAATTCTACCATCCTGCCTTCACCTGACTTAATATGCCCCACCATCACTTCTGAGACTGTGGATAAACTGCTTGCTCTCCTGTCTCAGAAGATCCCTCCGTTATTTTTCTCCTGTCCTCTTGACTACTCAGGGTCTTTGCATCTATAACTATCCCTTTAAATCTGCATCTCCTTTCTCTTTGCTTTCTTTGTGCAGCTTTTATTTTTTTTTTTGGCTCTGTTGTTCCCATTGATGAACAATCATAAGTGATATCTGTCATCTTCCTAAGCTACATGTCCCCTTCCTGCTGTTAATGTCTTTGTTCTTTTTTATTGATGAAATCTTTGAAAGACTTTCTGTGAAAACTGTCACATTACCTGACTTCTTGGCCTTCACAGTTTAGCAAAAGAAAAGCAGAATTTAACAAATAAAGACACAGATTAGCATATAATTACAAATTATATGTTGATAGAGAGATGATAGATAGATGACAGGTAGACACATATATACATATATACATACAGAGAGAGTGAGAGAGAAAGTGAAGAAATCTAACTCAATAATATATTTAGTTTTAGTTTGAGAGTAACAGATATGCTCAGATATAGAAAGTATCTGGAAGCACATTACACAAGCACACTTTGTAACAACTGAGAATTTAGGGAACTTGTCAGAAGAGACCCCCAACAGGGACAAAATGAAACTGAATACAAAAACAGGTAACTCAACATGGAAAACTAACTATGGAAGAAGTTGTATGTGAAGAGACGAGCAGAGATCATTGAAGCCATGTAATCATGGATTTAAATCTTAGTAACTATAGTGAAATTTAAACTTCATAAACATGGAGAAAAGATAAGTGAAAAACATTAGTTTTTATGCAACAGTTAGTGGCAGAAATCACAGCACATGCTAATTATGAGATAAGGAAGTGAGTGAGGGATCAAAAAGAAGAAGGACAAGGACGCCAATGCATGTATCTTGCCTAAACGAGACCAATAGAGACTGTTTCATTTCTGATTATGCTAATTTGATAAATAGGTATAAATCCAGTTTTGAAAATAAGAAGAGAAGGAACTCTGAGGGATTACAAACGAAAACAACAAAACTACCCGTAGTCTTCTGTCATGTATTTGAGATAGAAGACATACGTTCTAGAATTTTTAATAAAATTACTTTATTTTAATTAAAACAGCAACATAATATAAACATAAACTGGATTAGATGCTCTTTGAAAATAAACTTTGAAGAAAAAAATATATAGATAGCAATTTTCTATTGATCTTGTTTTCTATTTTCATTTACTTATTTATTTGTGCTTCCCATTTCATGACTTCAAAAGTTAATCTTTAATTTTCACCCATGCTTCCTTGTTTGAAGCACTCACACCCACACTGCCTCCTCTAAGTATTCATACTCCATGAGTGCTAAGAGAATTCAGACTTCCTGGATTACAAACTTCAGCAAAGTTGAACACAGATTACTGGGTCCACCCAGAATTCTGATAGAATTCCAGGCAATGCCAGTGTTGCTGATTGGATCACTTTTTGAGAACCCCTATCTGGAAAATAGAGTCCTAAGTTTCTCTTCCCAATTGTAGATGAGGTTTGGATTCTTGGCTGTGTGAATAACTCCCTTATCCCATCAGCTAAAGAAAACTTATTAGAGGGGTAGGGTGGCATGGGGAATGGAAAGACAGTATATTAGTTTTATTTCCTGGTCCTATTTTCACTGCTGTTCCTACATGTGGAAAAACAGAAATACATGCAGACTGATTTCTTCCACATCAGAAAGATACAACAAAGTTTTGTTTTCTCATCAGAAAGTCATCTTTCTTGAGTTTTTCTCTGGCTGTGTGGGAAAAATGTGAAAAGTACATAGTCCGTTTCCTTTTGTATCCCTTAGTGAAGGTGACTAGATGTTTCTTCATAATGAAACTTAATTACAATGATTACCTGAACCATGATTCTAACTCATACACTTGGGTCAAACACAAAATGCATTCTGATACGGAGATTTTTGCTTACAAATCTAAGCTCATGCTAAAATACAATTTAAGGAAGAATTTAAACAGAGCTTTGTAAGATTTTACTGGATACTTTTACTTTATACACTAAACACTGGTGTTGATATGGAGGATAAAGGCATAAGCTGGCTTCAAGGGCAGTACTAAGACCACCTACATCAGCATCTCTTTGTTTCAAGAGTAGGTTCTGACCTAGAGAATGAGGACCACTTAGGAGGAGACCTGGGAAGCTATTTGCTAAGCAGTCTCCACTTTGGATGGAATGTCTCTGCCTCCCTCAACCCTTCTTCATCAGGTCTTCTTTGGTTTATGACCGGGACCTCGGCCCTATTCATTCTCTTTCTTCCCCGTCTGTATATTCTTTTATGCTAGTATTTCTCTAGTAACTATTCCAGTAACATATTTGCAAATTACATTTGCATGTAGATTTTCCTGCTAGATTTTGAGATTTTTGTGTGCAGTATCTTGTTCATTTTGAATCCCTCATGCCCAGTAGAGTTCTAGGCATATAGAAGTGTTCCTTCTTATAATAATAAGAGGAATAAATGGAGGAATATATGAATGAATTAATGAATGAGAGAGCAAAGTAAATAAGGCTGTTGCAGAATGTGTGAGGTAGAAATCATCAGAAGATAAGGAATGGCAATATGTATTTTTTAATTTTTTAAATGTTTTATTTATTTCTGAGAGAGAGACAGGCAGTGTGAGCAGGGGAGGGTCAGAGAGAGAGGGAGATACAGAATCTGAAGCAGGCTCCAGACTCTGAGCTAGCTGTCAGCACAGAGCCTGACACAGGGCTCAAACCCATGAACTGTGAGATCATGACCTGAGCTGAAGTCAGACGCTTAACTGACTGAGCCACCCAGGCACCCCGAGGAAAGGCAATATTAAAAGGAGTGAAACAATCTATCTGAAAATAAAAAAACATTCGATACTTACAGGAGGGTTCATTGAAGCACTATTTGTAGTAACCAAAACCTAGAAACAACCTACATATCTATCAATAGCACATTGGAGAAAACAAATTATGATTTATTAACAAAAGGAAAGGCTATACACCAATAAAAATGAACATACTATTGATACACATTATCACATGGATAAATCACACACAAAAAATTTTATGTTGAGGGAAAGAAGTCAGAGGCAAAGTAGTGCATACTGAACAATACCATTTATAAAAAATTCAAGAACAGTTGAAACTGTCTATGTCGAGAAAAGTCAAAATAGTGGTTACTTTAGAAGGATGGCTTTGATTGGAAAGGGGAATGAGAATTTTCTGGGGATTTAGAATGTTCTGTGTCTTGATCTGGCTGGTGGTTATACAGTTATAAATGTAAGTGAAAATTCCTCTAGCTATGCACTTAAGAGTAGTACATTTAGTGTGTGTAAGCTATAATTCAGTTAAAATAATGCAATCCATGCAGGGAAAGCCTCAGAATGGGAGTCTCAGCAACAGGACTGTGGAAAATTCAGGATGCTCTGAACACACCAACTTGGGGATGTGCAGTTACCTCAGACCTACTCTTGGAAGAGCCTCGGGGGAGTAACAGGTGTTCTTGGAGGGCTAGATTTGTCATTGTATGTTGAGATGGCTTATTCCTTCAGTCCATAGAGACTTCCATGACCACTCCATGTAAAATAGACTGGGTCCTGGCTGTCTTTCCCTTTAGTTTTCTTCACAGTCCTAAACACTTCCTGGCACATGCATATTTATAATTATCTGCCTACCTGGCCACTTTAATGTGAGCCCCATGAGAGCAGGTATAGAGTATTTTGTTCCTATTACATCTCCAACAGAATTCCTTACATGTGGATGGCACTCAATGTGTTTGTTAAATTAATGAGAAAATAAGGGAGAGAATTAATTAACCATGCATGTCTGATTAGGGAAACTGATTAGAAGAAATAAAAAGGGAGAGATTTTAGAGCAAGTTAGAATGAGACAAATTTTCTTCAACTCTGGCTGTGCCCAGAGGCTTTTGAGAGTTTCCTAGGGAAAAGGAAGATCTAAAAAACAATGAGTTTCAATCAACTGAAAACTGTCTAGTCTTTGGAGCTTAGGATATGTCCTGGAAAGTAACGGAAGTTGGGGCAAAGGGCTCACTCATGACCTCTAGTAAAAAGGGAAGGAGGCAATGTTATCCCTCCTTCCAGTTCGGTTGGGGGCAAGGAAACAATGCCATCTCCCTTCCTATCTCACCTACAAACAGAAATGTGGCTAATGGATACCTGCACTAGACAACATCAGAGCATCCATCGGCCAGAAGCCATGTTTCTAAGCACTGGAATCTTTTCCAGTGGCTCCATTTCAGCCAAACTGAGAATCCTACCTGAACACACATCAAGACAAGCTAAGTATCCTTTGATTTTTATCTCTGAAGGTGACCTTGTTTCTTGATGACTAAATGCCTTGCATATCCATCTTCCATGCACTCAAATTCAGCTATTATATGTGTTCTCCCTACTTCATTGTGCTAGATGTGTTTGTAACTCTTGGCCTTTCACAAAGGTGTGTCTCAGAAATACCTGTCTCACTTTCTTGTCCTGGATGAACTAGACAAGGATACTCTGCCTTACTTTGTGTCTCTTGGGGCTGTAACCCTTAACTTGAGCTAGATGGATCAGTTTCCCTAAGACTGACAACTTCACTGAGGCACTAAGGCTCTAAGGAAAATGGGAAGTCTACATGAAGTAGCGAAAGGGAGATGGCAAAAGCATTAAGAAGTATGCCTATCATGTATTAAAATGTCACATGTCCTCTTCCTGTAATCCTATTATTATTTCTCTGAAAGTAAGAGAGATTATTAAGAACTAAACATTTATGGATTTCTCTGACACAGGAGGCAGGTATGAAATTGTTTTTATTAAGGTATAATTTTTTTGCATACAGTGAAATGCCTAAATAAATTAATTAGAACGACCACCTAAATTAAGATACAGAACATTGCTTGCTCCACAGGAATTCCCTGCATGCCCTGTTCCCATCTTATACCTACTCTAACGTCATCCCTGTTCTACTTTCCATCACTGTGGGTTTTAATTGTTCCTGAAAATTAAATAATATTTTGTGTCTAGATTCTTTTCTTCAACATAACAATTTTAAGATCCATCCATGTGGTTATATATTTTGTTCATGTTTGTTGCTGTATTGTATTCCATAATAGGATATATCACATTTTATTTATTCAGCTCTCTGACTGTGGACACTTAGGTTATTTTCATTTGGGGATACTATGAGTAGCACTGCTGTGAATATTCTTGTACAAATGTTTTTATGAAAACATGTTCTCAATTCTAGAGGATGAATACCTAGGAGAGAAATTGTCAGGACATAGAATAGGTATATGTTTAACTCCGTTGGACCTTTTTTTAGTCAAAGCTCTTTATAGGGGAAAACGTATGTAAAAATGGAGAGAGAGAGAGAGAGAGAGATCTTTGTCTATCTAGAGAGGTGTTTATTACAGGGATTGGTTCATGCAGTTATGTAGGCTGAAAAGTCCCAAGGTGTGCCATCTGTGAGCTGTAGAACTAGGAAACCCAATGGTGGTGTAATTCAGTCCTTGTCCAATGGCTTGAAAGCCAGGGGACACTGATGGTGGAAGACCCTGTGTGAATTCACAGGACTGAGTTCATACATGATTTTATAATATTATTATAACTCAAATTCCTACAGTCAGGATTTGTCTGAACAAATGATTATGTTCTTTATGAATATTGTTCAAGGAAGACTTTATAGATGAAAACAGGCCACTCTATTTCCTAGTGAAAAAGTGAACTCACATAGGGAACACAAAAAGTGGAGTATTATTTTTTTTAATTTGTTTTTTTTTAATGTTTTATTTATTTCTGAGAGAGAGAGAGAGAGCATGAATGGGGGAGGGTCAGAGAGAGAGGGAGACACAGAATCTGAAGCAGGCTCCAGGCTCTGAGCTGTCAGCACAGAGTCCAATGCAGGGCTCAAACCCACGAACTGTGAGATCATGACCTGAGCCGAAGTCAGACGCTTAAATGACTGAATCATCCAGGCACTCCTATTTTTTAATGACCTCAGACAGAACCACTTATGGGGGATTCTAAAATGTACCAAGGGTCAGACACCTGTGAAAACCAAGATAGAAGCTTCTACAAGGAAGCCAATTCTGTGGCTGAGCCAGGCCTCATATGAGTGTGGAGGGAGTGAAGCTTTCATCTGTCCCTTTCTTTCCCAGGTAACTAGCATTTCCGTGACCTTCACCAGTGGCCTGGATTCCACAGTCTACTTGTTCTAGACAGTGGCTACTCACTGGATAAACCTACCTTTAGACTTTGAATTCCTAAACTCTTTGTTTCTAAATCGCATTCCAGGCCCTGCTTGGGATGTTATCCCACGAGGTCCATGTAGTGATTCCAATGACGTTACCAGCCCCTTGGCATTTCTGCTGCCACAATGGTAATCCTAATTACCATAGTCTTAGCCGACGGTACTGAGTGGCCTAGAACTTAGAAAGCTAGAATTACATAGATGAGATTTATTTTTTTCCAGCAAATACAAATCAATGATGGACTATTTATATATGAAATATGACTATATAAATTCTATTTGTCCTCTCTAACATATATTTAAATATAAGAATTAGAACATGCATAATACATGAATAGATAAATATATGATCTGGTTAAGAAGAAATATATAATAGAAATGAGATGATCAAACACCCAATAAAATAATAAAACCCCATCCTAATAGCAGTTTTACCAAAGACCAAAATGTGCTTAAGCCTGTCACTTCTCACCATGTTGTCAGGCCCACTGAAACCTTTCTCTGACAAGATTCTGTCAGCACTGATGCCATTTAGACCTTAATACCTAATTAAAGGCTTTTTTATTTTCTTCACAGCCCATTTTTCTTTGACGTTCTGTAGCATCTTTCCTCAGATAGGCTCCCACATTGTCCCCACAGTATAGAAAATCATAGAACACCCTCTTCACCTACATACTTAATACCAAAAATATGGGGTTTGGTATATAGTTAATTTGTCTCATGTAGTTAAAACACGTATTTATCATACAGTATTTCTTTAGCTTGGCTTTAGTCACAATGTGTAACTATAGCTACTTACTTATTCAGCTTCTCTTTCAAGTGAGGGCTGCCTCATCTGTGGCTTACCCTGTGTACATTGTTTGAAAATGGAACAGCATCACACAAATTTTTGGTGGAAAGAAAAAAGAGAGAAGTTTTTTTTAATTGAAAAGAAAAACAATAGTTAAAAGTTACAGCTTTCAAGTAACTCATCGATATTATATCAAATGTTTCCACACTCTATCCCTAAACAACAAATCTCAAACAAAAGTTCGCACTTTTCTATTATACATTGTAGTAGGTTCGTATTAGGTCTTGTTAGTGTCCCTGCCACATCTCCTGTTAATAGCTCACTGCTTACTCCTTCTCTGAGAAATTGCCCTTGTCTAAACAAGAGCCACCTTGCCCCAGAGGTTACAGTCACTCCTCTCCGGGCAGCCAGCAGCCATTGACTACCTAAGTGGGGTACAAAAGGCTGCCCTTGCCTCAGTGTGGGACAAACTTAGCATAGTTCACACTCCAGAGCTCCCAGTGTAATTAAAGTGAAACTAGACTCCAGCAAGGATCACATCCTTGCTTAGTTCATTTTCTCTTCTCCTAAGACTACACCCTTGATAAATTACTTTCACTAGAATTTCACATGTTCTAAGTTCTATTTTTAGGGATCTCAACCTAACACAGTTGATACAAGGGATGGTCTTAGGAAGAGGACTAAATAGGGGATCTTGGAGATTGATAACTCATCAGCGTGATGGCCTGATGGCAATGGGATGCCTATAGGGAGTAGTAGATGGAGTATTGATAGTCGCTGGATTATTTAGAAACCTGATAGCTAAGATTTTTATCTGAAGTGACTGGAAGGAGATACATGTAGAAGAAGATCACTAGCTGGTGTAAAGTCTCTGGCATTTGATGGTTATGGGAAAATAGAAATGATAAGGCATAGCAACGGGTGACTTAGGGCTATTAATTCATGAATGGGAGAATCATGGCAGAGGCAGAATGAATAATCAGCAACTTAAAGCATTTAATGAAACACTTTTTCCTGCAGTTAAAGAGCAGACAGAGCTAAAGACCAGGCAAAGGACTTAAAAGTGGTAAAACTTCAGAGAAAGTGAATCTTCAGTCTAAGAAGATCTACTATGCTAAAATCAGGGCTCCGATAGAGAAGAACTGGAATCCTGAGACTTATGATAGAAATATACAAGTAGATGCCCTTAAGACCCTTAAATCTCCCAGTTGCCCTGAGCACTTAGGCCTGAAACCAGTCCTCCTTTTTAAAATGTATACCTTTCTCCTCCTTGCTTGAGAAGTGTACAGCAGCCTCAAATAAAGCACACCTTACAAGGAGAATGCTTGCCATACTTAGGTTTATTTTTACTTTTATTCTTGGCTATCAGATACAGAAGTAATATCAAATATTAGTATAATTCAGTGGGGAAATGCTGGATCTCCTGAGGGAGAAGAGGGATGTTGTACAAAAAATGCTTCAGGATATATCCTACATATAAGAGTGGATCCAGAGGGATCTAGGGGGCTATAAAACTGGATTAGGGAGATAATAGGATACACTCCCATTGCACAAGATTTAACATTCTGCATAGGCCCTGAGAGAAGTTCAGAAAAGAGATGGTGCTTATTGGGGAATCTGGATGACTCAGTCAGTTAAGCCTTCAACTCTTGATATCAGTCAGGTGGTAATCTCATGGTAGTGAGATAGAGCCCACGTTGGACTCTGTGCTGAGTGTATTTATAGCCTATTTGAGATTATCTCTCTCTTCTTTTCTCTCTATTCCTATCCCTTGCCCAAAATAAATAAATAAACATAAAAAAGGAGGGATGGTATTTACTAATTATGAAAACATGCATGAAATGCTGTGGCAAACTGCTAAGTAAAACAAATTCTCAGAGAAATGGGAATACATATATAATCCTGGAAAAGGGGTGCCTGGGTGTCTCAGTCAGTTAAGCGTCCAACTTTGGCTCGGGTCATGATCTTGCAGTTCATAAGTTCAAGCCCTGCATTGGGCTCTGTGCTGACAGCTCAGAGCCTGGAGCCTGCTTCAAGTTCTGTGTCTCCCAAGGAGTGCTGATGCATAGGGGTACATGTACCCCAGTGTTCATGGCAGCACTCTCAACAATAACCAAAACATGGAAAGAGCCTAAGTGTCCATCAACTGACAAATGGATCAAGAAGATGTGGTTTATCTTAACAATGGAATACTACATGCAATGAGAAAGAATGAAATCTGGCCATTTGTTAATGTGGATGGAACTTGAGGGTGTTATGCTGAGCGAAATAAGTTAGGCAGAGAAGGACAGATACCATATGTTTGCACATATAGGTGGATTAGGAGAAACTTAAAGGAGGACCATGGGGGAGGAGAAGGGGAAAAATAGTTGGGGAGAGGGAGGGAGGCAAACCATGAGAGCTGAGAACAAACTGAGGGCTGATGGGGGTGGGGAAGAGGGGAAGGGGGTGATGGGCATGGAGGAGGGCACTTATTGGGATGAGCACTGGGTGTTATATGGAAACCAACGTGACAATAAACTATTTAAGAAAAAAAAAAGTTCTGTGTCTCCCTCTTTCTCCACCCATCCCCTCCCCCAAAAATAAATAAGCATTAAAAAAAAAAAAAAAGACTGGAAGACCTACAGGTAACTATCCCTCTGGAGGGCCAGAGTGCCCTTTTTACACCAACATGATTGCATGATTAAGAAATGCAATGATGAGGGAGCACCATATTTGCTGAGAAATCCAATTATTGTTGTCCTCTGTCAGGCTGTAATCAATATAGGAGTAACATTTCAGGACTGTCCTCCATGGTAGTAATAAGACCATAGGAGCCTAGAATAGCAGAGACCAGGTGGTAGCACTTAACCAGCAGAAGCAATGTGGGCATAATGACTATAATAGGCAATGAGAATGGCAACAGAGAGCATGGCCCATAGTGATCTACAAAGATGGTTAATAGAATATAATGACTTCGTTCTTTTTAATACTCATCGAAAAGAATCAGAGCAGTTTGTAATCAGATTGGAAAGACAACAGTCTCCTTTCCCTGGGGCTGTATAAATTGTCTTGCCCTCTTTTACAATCTGAAGCAACTTGATTGGACATTCCAGAGAACATTACAATAGCCCATTGTATCAATGACACCATGTCAATTAAACCTCTTAAGCATGAAGGAGGAAATACACTAGGCTTTTTGAAAGGGCACAATTATTCCAGATGGTAGGACATAAACGCTACCAAGGTACCTGATACGTCAATGACATTTTTAGGGGTGCAGTAATATCGGACATGTTGAGGTATCCCTTCCAAAGTACTGGCAACTTTCAGCTTGTCACTTCTACTACCAAGAAAGACACACAGTATTTGGCAGCCTTCCCTGAATTCTGGAAGAACACATTTCACACATGGGAATCCTGCTCTGATCTTGTTGTTGAGTTGCATGGAATGTTGCCAGTTTTGAGCAAAGAGTGAGAGAGAATTGTGCAGTAGATCCAGACTTTGCAAAGCAGATTTGCCACTTGAGCAATGTGACCCATAAGCCAGAAAAACCCAAATGACTGGAGATATATATAATCAAGGTATATGCCTGATTAAGCCTCTGGTACCCTTCAAAAGTGGAATCACAGGATGGATTCTTCAGATTTTGGAAAGAGGTCATGCCATCAGCAGCAGAGATCTACAAAGTATTAGGAAAACAGGTCCTTGTATGCTACTGGGCCCTGGTAGAAACTGAGCATTTAAATATGGGACATCCAGTGACCATGCAAGTAGAGCTGTCTACCATGTGCTGGCTACAATCAGACACCAAAAGTGACAAGTTCAGGAGGGGCAGGCAGAAATTCATCAAAAAATTGAGATGGTATATCTGAAATTAGGCTCAACCAGATTCCTTTGATGCCTCATTCCTTAAGGAGGCTAGCCTGCCTTAGAAACCAGGTTTAGAAATGGTCACATTTCCAGCTAAGTTAGACAATTGCTTATGGGTTTGCCTTTCCTGCCTACAGTGTCTTGGCTACCACCTCTATCTGAAGACTTAAAGAACATGAGATCCTGCATATTAATACTTCAGACCAAGGGCCCACTTTATGGCAGTGAGTATAACAATGGGCCACAATCTTTGGATCTATCTCTCCTAGCACATACCACACCATCCAGAAGCTGCCAGCCCAATAATACATTGGAATAACCTCTCAAAAGTGCAGCTTATAAAACCCTGTGAGGATGGGGTACCATTCTCCAGAATACACTTTAAATTAATGGCCATTATACGTACAGTGCCATGTCCCTGATAGTGGAATGCATTGGTCTGGAAACCAAGAGGTGAAAATAAGGTGCCTCTGTTTATTATAAGCTTCAGTGACCCACTTTGGAAATTTGGGCATCTAGTCCCTACTACCATCAGTCCTGGGCCCAGAGGCAAGATGTTTCCACCAGAGAATACAATAAGAATGTGGTTTAATTTAAGCTATGGTTGTCTCATTTATTTTGGTCTCCTCCTGTCAGCAGACCAGCAAGAACAAAAAGGCATATTTGACCCCAGTCATGAGGAGGTAGGATAGGGGGAGCAACAGAAGTATGTCTGGCATGCAGGTGATCCACTGGAGCATGTGTTAGTATTCTTGCATCCTGTATATACAAATGGATGGTATAGAACCATAGCATGAAGAGGGCATGGCATCCAGGAGCCACATCCATCCACAGTGAGGCTCTCAATCACACCACCAGCCAACCCATCTGGCCCAGTAAAAATGCTGGTTGAGGATGTGGGAAGTCACCCATCCTAGATGGGTAGGATAGATGAGCAGCATTTGAGGGGCCTTTCCACTCTTGTAGATTTTCCCAGATTATGACCAATCAGAATCCTGGATAAGCTGTGTCTGGATAATGTGAACTTAATGTGAGAAGTGGGTGTAAGCAGTACAAGAGGTAGACTTTAGTGCCTGCTGTTTTTATCCAACTAATCTTGCCTTTACCTGACAGTGCACCCGTCTTCCAGTATGTCCATCCCCCAGCAACTGTAGCATCTGCTCATAACTGCATATAGTCTTCACAGCTTTTTTTTTTTTAATGTTTTATTTATTTCTAGGAGAGAGAGACAGCGTGAGCAGGGGAGGGCCAGAGAGAGGGAGTCACAGACTGAAACAGGCTCCAGGCTCTGAGCTGGCAGTCAGCACAGAGCCTGATGTGGGGCTCGAACCCACGAACCGCGAGATCATGACCCAAGCGAAAGTCGAACGCTTAACCGACTAAGCCACCCAGGCGCCCCTTCACAGCTTTTTTTTTTTATCCTCTCTGGTGAATAGTAGCCACCTCTTACTTGGAAGCAGCATCTGGGACGTACCCCCGCCCCCATCTCCACCCTCGCCAGGTAACAGTCAGCAATCAGTGACTGACATGGTGGTAAAATAAACCAGCTTGCATGACACAAGACTGTGGTGTCAGTCAGCCACTGGGGTTCTATGTGAGTCAGACTAAAGCCAGTCTCCACTAAAGAGAACACTTTTGCTTAACTGTCTTCTCATCTATCCTTTGTGTTGTAATCCCCTTCTTAGATCCAGTTCTCAACAAACTTCTTTCAGTAGAATCCCCATTTGGACATTGCTTCTTGTGAACTGACTGTATGAGATGCATTTATTGAAGCAAACCCAAATTAAGGAATTGAATACTGACCATATTTTTCTTTCCGAGCTTAGATGATCTTATAGTCTCAAAGCACTGAACAGTAAAAAGGATTCCACCCTTTCGTTATATATAAGAGAAACAGCAATTAAATACTCATTCCTGTCATGCACTTTAAGAATAATATGTCCAAAAGATATTTTTTTTTGTCCTTGAGATATATGGTATCCACTTGGGCAGCTGAAACTATGTCCAGAAATTACAAAGATTAATGAACATAATTGTCAGACACCTTTACTCTCTAGATATATATAATTCAAAAAGTCTAGAAAATGGGTTTTCTAGATTACAGAGAGTTTATGGGTGAAACATTAACATTAAAATCATAACCAGTTTGGATGGGAGTCTATAAATTTTTATTACAGATTTGCATGCTTTCTTAGACAGAGGATATTGAATATTATTTCAATAGATCTTGATGACTCAAAGTTACTGTTATTAACAGCTATTACTGCTGGAATGTACTATCACAGCGATGCCTCTGACTCTGCTTAGATGTGCTTGGATCTGTACCAAATGAATAACGATAGCTTTGTTTTGAGTTCTTATGTCTGATTTTGATTGCTTTGCTAGCTCTTTCCATTACTTTACAATATCACCTATCTCTATTGTGAGTGTACCTACTCCTGGCAATTCTTCTCTTCCTTTCAATTTGTTATTGTTAGTATTCGGAAAATAAATAATAATAATTATTATTGAATGAATACTATGTACCAGACAAATTCTAAGTGCCCTATATAATTTAGCTCATTTAATCTTTATAAACTCATTAATTGTTTGTAAATTAAGAGTAAGTTGGTTCTGCAGAACATCATGTGTGGCTTTCTCTTGTACCATGTATATAAACTTGAGTGCATGAACTTACTGACATTTATTTATATTACTGCTCAGAAACTTAACTTTTGTGTCCTCCTACATTTTTAGTTATACTTTGGGTAAGTAAGAGAGGTAAGATATTCAGAGAGTTCTAGCTATGCCTATAAACATGGGAAATTATGTGACCGAGACAAAGAATGCAAGGAAGTTGGAGTATAAATCACACTCGAGAAGGTATTAGAGATTTGCTTGTGCAATGCGAGAGTGAAGGGCATTCTTTGTAAGAAATCATTTTTATGATGCTACATAGTAAATAACAAGTTTGCAAAATAAACCACTGAATAATCACAGACAAAAATAATGAAATAATTCTAATTAACTCCATTAGTTCTAAAAGGATGTCCTCTCACATGGGTCACGGTCATTCTAAAGTGGACCTCCTCTTGTTTGCACTAATTCGTACAGCTTTATCAGGAATTTTTCTTAAATTTAAACAAACAAAAACTTAATCATGTTTCTGGGAACTGTTTCTAAAGTGTAGGGTTTTGGATTTTTTTGTATATTTGAATGTGTGCTTTAATATACGTCTCAGCATTTGCTTTTGTTCCAGTTGGAAAAACTGTTGTGCTACCCTGACCATCCTCCCACATCTTTGAAAACAGGGAAGAGGCCAACACAGAGTCATTGATCTTTTCTCTTCCTTTATTAGTGTTCCAGTAAAAGTAATATAGTACCACCTATATTATCCAATAAAAATCTAAGTTTCCTCTCTGGTTGAGTTCCTAACTCTTCCTCCAGGGGATGCTGGATTAGTGTCTTCTTGGCCTCCCATTAATTTAAGGCATTCTTTTCATACATGTGTATAACACTCCCTAAAGTATTATTGGTTTATAAATTACACTTGTTGTTTCGGGGCAATAAATGGAATGATGAATGCATGCTTTGTTCAGTCACCTTTTTATTCATGAAAGGCAAAACCAAATATTCTAAAAACATTTATCTACATCAGGAATAAGCTATAAACCTTTCAGAAATGCTCCAAGTAATTCGGAAAGGAACCACTAATTACTGTCATAACAAAAAGGATTCAACAGCACTAAATGCTCATGGAACCATAGAATGTCGGAGATGAAAATCAAGTCGAGCATCCTCCTTTTACCCTCCTAAAGCTTTTGAGAGGAGAAATGATTTACACAGTTGTCCAAATAGTCATTCATGGCATCAATCCTAGATTCCATGTGACCTGACTTTAAATTCATTGCAGCTTCATGGGGTCATAGGTGTAGGGGTAGGAGCTAGAGTAATGATACAGACCATTTTATTCTCTTCTGACTTTATTCTCTGTGCAGATGTCTGTCTGTTAGAATGGATCAGAACCTCAAAAGACAAGCGACTCTAAAGACACAACTCTATTTAGAGCAAAAATACATTTTAAAGGTTTGGGGGCATCTGGGTGGCTCAGCCGGTTAAGCGTCCAACTTCAGCTCAGGTCATGATCTCATGGTTTGTGAGTTCGAGTCCTGCATTGGGCTGTCAGCACAGGGCCTGCTTCAGACCCTTTGTCTTCTTTTCCCTCTGCCCCTCTCCGACTCATTCTCTCTCTGTCCATCTCTCTGTCTCTCTCTGTGTCTCTCAAAAATAAATGAACATTAGCATTTTTTAGGGTTCCAATTTTGTAAGAATGTCCTGCAAATTATTTCATTTAATGAAACATGTCAATTTACCCAATGATATAACTAAGCATTCTGTGGCTTCCATCAGAAATGGTTTAAAGTTAGGGGTGGGAAGAGAAGAGATGGCTATTTATGCAATGTAAGAAGAAAGGCTACTTTCTCAAAGCTGAATTCCAAAATATATATTTTAGATCTCTACCAATCTATCTACACAAATACTAGCATATCACTTTCTCATTTTATTTTGAAAAAAAAAAAAGTCAAGAAGGGTAATCCTTTTATATTCTCATAGGCATAGAATTTCCTGTGTTTGAACAATGTAATGCATATTTTATATAAATTAATATCCATTGAAATAGGTAGCTAATGTCACAAGTCTGTCAACATTTGGCTCTGTTAAGTCTGCCACAACACACTATCATTTTCCTATTTTTTTTTTTTACCTTGGACCAACAGTTATCTGTCCTTTTTTTTAAAACTTTTTATTGAAGTAATTTCAAACCTACAAAGAGTATACAGAGAAGTTGCAAGAATAGTACTCTTCACCTAGGTTTCCCAACTGGTAATTTTTTAAAATTATTTTCTTTATATATATATATATACACATGTATATATATATGTATATATATACACACACACACATATATATACACATATGTGTATATATATACATATATATGTATACACACAGTAGTCATTTTTCAACCAAGTGACAATATGTTGCAGATACAGTGCTCCATCACTCACTAAATACTTAAGCGTGTATTTCTTTTTTTTTTTTTTTTAAATTTTTATTTTAATGTTTTATTTCTAGGAGAGAGAGAGAGAGACAGCGTGAGCAGGGAGGGTCAGAGAGAGGGAGTCACAGACTGAAACAGGCTCCAGGCTCTGAGCTGGCAGTCAGCACAGAGCCGATGCGGGGCTCGAACCCACGCCGCGAGATCATGACCCGAGCGAAAGTCGGACGCTTAACCGACTAAGCCACCCAGGCGCCCCATTAAGCGTGTATTTCTTATCAAAAGACACGTTCCTACAAATTATAATGCAAACATCTTAATTAAGAAATTAACATTCATAAAAGACAAACATTTAATACCCCCTCTTTTGTCTGTCTTTCCTGCTTGAATAACAGATATGCAATCCCCCTTGTATAACACCTAAGAGATTTTAAAAGTCTAACTTATGAACCTGTATGTATATCCCATTAGCATATAATCTTTTTGAAGATAGAGTCTAAGTTAATCTTATTAACTATCATACCTATAGGCTCAATAAATATTTTTAATGAATCAATGGCACTTTCAAAAATGGTTGCATTTAATATGAGGCTAGGAAGGATAGTCAATTGATGGATGATGAAATGAAGATTGAAAACACAAGAACAAATTAATAAGATGATATTTATCAAGTAAAAATGGCAATCTGGACAGCAAACATGGGTTTTAGGAAACTTAACAATTTACATTAAATGGGTTTTGTGGATTTTTTTGATTGATGCTTATTCTGTATGCCAGAAAGCAGGAGTACTCTCAGGTTACATCTGATTAAGAATTAATGGACTTGATTAGTCCACTCACTGCTTATTCTATTGGGCTGAGCTTATCTGGAACATGATACTCAACTGACATTTCCATTGTGTAGGCAGGATGGGAACTGACAAATCAGAGGGACAGATAGAATGGCATGATTGGTTGACGCCATGGTGGGGTGGAGGAATCCAGGATGTAGAATGTAGAGTACTGGAGCTTCAGCATGACTGCTCTGAAGAATCTGAGCAATACTGTTAGATAGATAGATAGATAGATAGATAGATAGATAGATAGATAGATAAAGTTTGGCTTCAAAAGCCAAGCAAGAATCAGCACAATATAATGTTGACTATAAACAGAGATACTAAGAATCAGAATGATCTACTTGATGAGATATCAGTGGAAGAATTCCACAGGGTGGAAGAAGACTGATCTGCAGTCACCATAGCAACAGAGGAAAGTCTAGATAGGGTAGTACAATCCCATCCTGTTACTTCTTTTTCACATGTAATAGATGGCATCAAGGTTCTGTAGTGTTGTCCAAGCAGTGTGGTCCAGTTTTGTGTGTTCTATTCCCAGTATTTTGTTTTCTCTCTGAGATTTCATGAAGGTTCCTCTTGAGCAGCCCCTGTCTACCCTAGTCTCTCCACTCCCTTTTCAGTAAAGTTATATGCAGTGTATCCATAGGGTAGGTATAACTGAATCATCAAATTTGTACATTTCCAATTAAGATGGCATTCTTTGTTTCAAAATATTGGTTTAGTGGACTATCAGTAAGTCAGGGAGGAGAATGAACATTTACTGGGTAGCTTTCATGTGCCAAGGAATTTAAAGTGCTTTACATATACATTTGCTGATCTTAATTGTTGATCTTAATTTTAAAGATGAGGATCAGAATCAAATATGTCACATTCTTTTTATCCTAACCTCAAATGATCCATCAAGAAGATATTATTTTGGGGGCACCTGGGTAGCTCAGTCAGTTGTGTGTCCAACTTTGGCTCAGGTCATGATTTCATGGTTCGTGAGTGTAAGCACAGCATGAGGCTCACTGCTGTTAGCACAGAGCCTGCTTCAGATCCTCTGTCCCCCTCTCTCTCTGCCCCTCTCCCACTGGCACTCTCTATCTCAAAAATAGATAGATAGATAGATAGATAGATAGATAGATAGATAGATAGATAGATGATAGATAGATAGATAGATAGATGATTGATAGATAGATAGATAGATAGATAGATAGATAGATAGATAGAAGACATTATTTTTCTCATTTTATAGAAGTAGGGGTGAGACTCAGAAGTTAATTTCCCTGACAAAGACTGACAGATAATACAGGATTTGAAAGTTTCCCAGTTCTAAAGACAAAGATTAAAACAGAGAGTTTTCCAGATAACATATATTGAAGTATGCTTATAAATGTCTCTCAATTATTTTCCTATGGTGCCCATGTTTCTACTGTTAGCACTTAATTTATTTAAGTTAAGACAAAATATTTCTTAATAGCATACAAATGTCCCCAAGAGGCTCTGTATATTGTGTTTTTTTTTTTTAAAAATTTGAGATTAAAGTAAAAAAAAAGAAAGAGAAATATAGAGTATACACCTAAAGTCTGGCAAGGATGGGCACTGAATGTGGATATCCAGAAGAGCAGTTCAGCATGAAATTGGGGGTACACCAGTGATTCCAAAATAAAGGAGTAAGAAAGTACTAAAGGTGAATCCCCATCCTTTGCAGTTGCTAAAAAGGAGTCTTTACAGGACTGTGCACTGACTGAGGCTCCATAAAGTTCTTTTTGATGGTGATGATATTGAAAAATATGATTTAACTTCTTGCATGTATCTTTAAAGGTGAAAACACATTAATAAATTGAAAGTTTCATGAATAAAACTGTCTTTGGAATTACCTGCCTTATTTGTGTGAATACACTCAGTGAATTTACGATGATTAATGGTAATACGATGAACACCAAAGCACATAATAATGATTTGCTACTTATTATAAAACATCGCCAATATTTTGTACACCCAAGCAGCACAACACAAAGAAATTCAATGAAACCTTTTTAAACAAGCCATGGGGAAAGGGAAGAGCAAATCAAGCCACATATACTATCCCTAGGGACAGAGGCCTCTCTTCTATCATAAATTGATTGCTCTGGCACCCATGAAAGGCAGCAGGGGCAGTTAGAGGACTGCATAGAGACATGTCTCTACATAGAAAGTAGAGACAGAAGTCTGCTTCAAAGGAATTTATTGTTTCTCAACCTTGAGAGTGCAAACACAACACTTCCTTCAAATTCATAGCTTGTACATTCTGGATACCTGAAGATAATATGCAAAAAAAGAAAAAGAGAGAGAGAGAGAGAGGAAACCCTTATACCTTCAGAATAATTTGAAGATGCGGAATACACTAATTTCAAAATAACTGTAAAATTTTTAATGCACCAAATCTTAGCCAGCAATCTCTCACATTCACTTCATTCTGCAAGGCTTTGTGGCAAGCCAGTGTTGGCCAAGAAAAACTGTGGGAATGAGAACAGAGGAGAATTACTCACGGGAATAACGTTGACATAAAAGCACTGCAAGAAAGCTTAAGTTACCGTGTTATATCTAAAAGTATCAAACATTTAAAAAGTGTCTTGATAGATCAGAGCACAGTCTCAATCTATAAGAAAGGAACTTAAAAATGCATATGACTTGAAGTAACAGTCTTCAAAATACATAATTTCTGGAGGACACAAAAATCAAATAAAATGGAAGGGAGAGGAGTTTAATTTAAAGTAAGTGGTAAAGGTCAAAGAGATTGTTTCCTGCTTTCTCCTCTAGGTTTTTTTTTTTTAAATGTTTTATTTATTTCTGAGAGAAAATGAGAGACACAGCATGAGCAGAGGAGGGTCAGAGAGAGAGGGAGATACAGAATCTGAAACAGGTTCCAGGCTCTGAGCTAGCTGTCAGCACAGAGCCCAATGCGGGGTTCGAACCCACGAACTGTAAGATCATGACCTGAGCCGAAGTTGGACATTTAACCGACTGAGCCACCCAGGCACCCCAACTCCTCTAGGGTTTTGATGGTTTCCTGTCTCACATTCAGGTCCTTTATCCATTTTGAGTTTATTTTTGTGTATTGTGTGAGAAAGTGATCTAGTTTCATTCTTCTGCATATTGCTGTCCAGTTTTCCCAGCACCATCTGTTAAAGAGACTGTCTTTTTTCCATTGGATACTCTTTCCCACTTTGTCAAAAATTAGTTGGCCGTACATTTGTGGGTCCAATTCTGAGTTCTCTGTTCTATTCCATTGGTCTGTGTCTGTTTTTGTTCCAATACCATACTGTCTTGATTACAGCTTTGTAGTAGAAGCTAAAGTCTGGGATCATGATGCCTCCCATTTTGGTTTTCATCTTCAATATTACTTTGGCTATTCAGAGTCTTTTGTGGTTCCATACAGATTTTAGGATAGTTTGTTCTAGCTTTGGGAAGAATGCTGGTGAAAACTGCAGCAATTTCTTACTTGACACATCTCCAAAGGAAAGGGAATCAAGAGCAAAAATGAACTATTGAGACCTCATCAAGATAAAAAGCTTCTGCATGGCAAAGGAAACAATCAATAAAACTAATAGGCAACTGATGGATGTGGAAAAGATAGTTGCAAATGACATATCAAATAAAGGGCTAGTATCCAATATCTATTAGGAACTCCCCTAATTCCACACCCAAAAAATGAATAATCCAGTGAAGAAATGGGCAGAAGACATGAACAGACACTTCTCTAAAGAGGACATCCAGATGACCAACAGATACATGAAACGATGCTCAGCGTCTCTTCTCATTAGGGAAACGCAGATCAAAACCATACTGAAATATGATCTCACGCCAGTCAGAGTGGCTTAAATGAACAAATCAGGAGACTCTAGATGCTGGCGAGGATGTGGAGAAACGGGCACCCTCCTACACGGTTGGTGGGAATGTAAACTGGCGCAGCCCCTCTGGAAAACAGTGCGGAGGTTCCTCAAAAAATTAACAATAGAACTCCACTATGACCCAGCAATAGCACTGCTAGGAATTTACCCAAGGGATACAGGAGTGCTGATGCCTAGGGGCACATGTACCCCAATGTTCATAGCAGCACTCTCAGCAATAGCTAAAACCTCGAAAGAGCCTAAGTGTCCATCAACAGATGAATGGATCAATAAGATGGGGTATATTTATACAATGGAATACTACATGGCAGCAAGAAAGAATGAAATGTGGCCATTTGTAGCGACATGAATGAAACTTGAGGGTGTTATGCTGAGTGAAATAAGTCAGAGAAAGACAGATACCATATGTTTTCACTTATAGGAGGATTAGGAGAAATTTAACAGAGGACCATGGAGGAGGAGAAGGGAAAAAATAGTTGGGGAGAGGGAGGGAGGCAAACCATGAGAGACTCTTGAATACTGAGAACAAAGTGAGGACTGATGGCAGTGGGGAAGTGGGGAAGGGAGGTGATGGGTGTGGAGGAGGGCACTTTTGGGGATGAGCACTGGGTGTTATATGTAAACCCTCTTGACAATAAACTATGAAAGAAAAAAAGTAAGTGGTAAAGGGTAAAATATGAAGAAAAAAAAGGAAATTCAATGTCCCATAATACTAAGAGATCAAAAAAAAAAAAAAATCGGAGGAAACACATATCACTCCCCTGCCCCCACACACATGCACATACACAGGAATCCATTAAAGACAGACTGGGGCGCCTGGGTGGCTTAGTCGGTTAAGAGTCCGACTTTCGCTTGGGTCATGATCTCGCGGTTCGTGGGTTCGAGCCCCGCGTCGGGCTCTGTGCTGACTGCCAGCTCAGAGCCTGGAGCCTGTTTCAGTCTGTGACTCCCTCTCTCTCTGACCCTCCCCTGCTCACGCTGTCTCTCTCTCTCTCCTAGAAATAAATAAAACATAAAAAAAAATAAAAATAAAAAAAAATAAAGATAGACTTTGCTACAGTGAAAAAAAGAGATCACCATCAAACATCATATAAGAAATTCTCTAAGCGATTTTTATATCAACAAATGAACAGAAAAACACTGATAAGCTTATGCAGAAGTATTATTATTTTAAAAATCAGAAAATGAGGTTCAGTATACCTCAAGGGATGATATTCTCCATGGACAAACAACTATATGTTAGAAGATACTGTAAGACAACATTCACACTAAGTAAAATATACCCAAGTAATAGGAAAATCAATTTGAATTAGAAATTCAAGTTAAAGATGAGAAATTGGCAAAAAAATAAAAAAGTGAGAAAAAGAATTGAAAGAAATTGATTAATCTCAGAAGAAGAAATGGAAGGAAAAATTTAACCCAGGAATAAAGACTAATTTATAAGATGACCCAGCACTGAGGATTAAAAGAATAATTAATGAGTCATTGAAGAACCAAGGAAACACCCAAAAGAATGTAAATGAAATTAAGAAAAGAAGTATAGAAAGTCCAGAGGAAAGTGATAAAATTTAAGGACAGGCAAAGAAGGATAATGTTCACATGTTTGGAGTCCCTAGAGATAACAAAACAATGTAGCAGTACTAATATTTAAATGCATTATTGAGGGGGCGCCTGGGTGGCTTAGTCGGTTAAGCGCCCGACTTTCACTTAGGTCATGGTCTCGCGGTTCGTGGGTTCAGGCCCTGCGTGGGGCTCTGTACTGACTGCCAGCTCAGAGCCTGGAGTCTGTTTCAGAGTCTGTGTCTCCCTCTCTCTCTGACCCTCCCCTGCTCACGCTGTCTCTCAATCTCCTAGAGATGGATAAAAATATTTTTTAAAAAAAATAAATAAATAAAAATAAATGGATTATTGAGGAAAGTTTTCCTTAAATAGAGGAAGACCTGAAACTATCTATGTACTGAAAGAGTGTCACAGGTACATAGGAAAATAAGCCTGAAAGGATGAATTATGAGACATCTATACTATGGAGTATTAAACAACAATAAAAAAATGAAGAAGGTATCTTTATAAACTGATATAAAGTGAATCTAGGCTGTATTTTTAAGTGAAAAAGACAAAGTGGGAGAAAGATGTATCTGTGTCCTGTTATATTACATGAACTGTATGAAAATCTGTATGTACCTAATTCTTATGCAAAAAATGAAAGATAAAAAATAAGCCAGATTAAAAAGAACCATTACCTTTAGAGTATGTGGGGAAATAGGGTTGGCATAAAGAATAAATGGGATTAGTGTACAAGGGATGAGAAGCTAGTGATGCCTCTTGGGTACCTTTTTGTATCATTTTGATATTTAGAACAATGTTAATGTTTCACGTAGTCAAGAAAATAATTAAATGATCAAGCAGGGTTTGAGGGAATTCAAAATGGACCATAAACTGTAAAAAGGAATCTAACTTTATTCTAAGTAAGCAGACCATAATGAAGGGGAGTGGGATAAAAAGAACTAACATAAATGATTTGGGAAAAAAGTATTTAGATATATAGTGTAATGCTTAAGACTAAAAGAACTGTACACACACATTATTCTCTAGTTAGTAAGTTAGTTTTTCACAGTGGTATGGGCTAAAACTTTTTTTTGGGGGGGGTACATTTTTTGAAAGTAATTTACATGCATTAAAAAAATGGAAACATATGTAAATACATTTATGTGGCTACTGAGAGCCAGGTTTTTGACTGTTGGAAAATGAATTACAAATAAGTAGAGAAAGAAAACTAGAATGAATCCTCTGGTGTTTGATTGGTATTGGATATATGAAATAAGAAATAATGGTTTTCAATACATATGCAAATAGATGGCTATAAAAATATAGATGTGTATGTATGTATGTATGTATGTGTGATACATATATAACCAAGCTCTGTTTGTTAACAGAACTTAGAACTAATGATACTCAAGTCAAATGAACACAGCTAATGTCCATATTTTGGTTTCTAATTATAATTCCCTACTAAAACAAAACAGACTTCCTTGGGGGAGTGGCTAATTCAAGGGCTGGTAAGGAGAATAGAAATAGATGCAAAAACTAAAGAAGTGCTCAAAAATGGTGAGGATGTTTTTAAAAGACACAGGAGCAACTCACGGGAACTTTCAACGGCCAAAATATGACAGTGTGAGCCCTCCAAAAGAGATAATGAATGTAATGGGTTATATATATTCTTCAAAATAAAATAAATATTCCTTTCTTTTTCTGAGAGAATGAGAGAGAGCACATGTGGGAGAGAGGGGCAAGGGAGAGACAGAGAATCTTAAGCAGGCTTTGCACTCAGTGTGGAGCCCAACACACAGCTTGATCTCAAGGCTGTGAGATCATGACCTGAGCCAAAATCAAGAGTCCACACAGTCATTCCTAAAATAAATATTCTTGACTCCATACTGATGTAAATAAAAAATTGAATAAGTTTTTTTAAAAAATGAGGGAGATGGAACAGTTCTTCCTTGTAGTACAATGGCAGTTAATAAACATATCAGGAATAATATCAACAGAAAATTAACACATAGCAAACATCAAATCATCCTTGTTTTTGGTAGGAACTGATGTTAAAAATCAGAGCAAAGTATGATGAAAAATATCATATTTTTATAGTTTCAATGTATCTCCCAAAGAGAAACTTATTAGGGGGCAAAGGTAACTCTATTTTGGAAAAATCTGGCCATTATCTTAACCAGGTGATCAAAATCAACATCACTCAAAATCAGACAAGTGGAGATAATGTGTCTGAAGGAGTGATGCATGAGCAGGACACAGGATCTCTTTGACTATTCACGCCACAAACGCAGAGCTTGATTTTAGGCATAAGGAAACATCGGATAAATCCAGATATAGAGGGCACCCTACAAAATAACTATAAAATAACTATGTATTTTTGAAAAAATACAAATCTGTAAAGGTCTAAGACTGAGGAACTAGATCGAAAGATACTAAGGAGCTATGACAGATAAATGCAATGTGTCACCTTGGATAAAACCCAATACATAAAAAAGAACATGTAGGGAGACAATTGGTAAAATTTGAATAAGATCTGAAGATTAACTAATAGTATGGAATCAATGTCCATTTCCTGATGTTGATCATTGAACTATGGCTGTGGAAGATGTTAATGTTTAGGAAAGCTAGGTGCAGTGCACACAGGAATTCTTTGTACTAATTTTACAACATTTTTTGTGGGTCTGGTATAATTTTTAAATTAAAAAGTTAAAAAAGATTAAATTAGTAGCTGCTGGAGATATGTTTTATATTGGTTATCTGCAACAACCACTTTCCACCTAGAAACTGGGTCCTAGAGAAAATTATAAAACCACTCTGTCAGACTCAAGTTTGGTGCATGAAAGAAACAGCAAGTCAGATGGTGTCATTGAAATATGCCCTCTGTTATAGTCTTGAAGTATCAGAATAGTTTGAAGTAGATAAACCTGGGAGATATAGCTTTAATTAAGTGATCAGATTCAACATCACCAGGGATGAGGGAAAAAATGGCATGTGCCTCCTAGTATTGATGCATTGAGAAAGACAACAGCATCGTGTGTGTGTGTGTGTGTGTGTGTGTGTGTGTGTGTGTGTGTGTGTTCTTGCCAAAATTGTATACCCTAAATCTAATCATGATGAAATATCAGAACATTCCAAATAGAAGCACATTCTACAAAATAGCTTGCCTATTCTTTTAAAAGCTAAGACAAATGGCAGACCAAGGAACTTTTCCATATTAAAAAAAAAAAAAAGAAAGAAAGAAAAGAAAAGAAAAGAAGAATGCCTAGGTGGCTCATTTAGTTGAGTGTCCAAGTCTTGATTTCAGCTTAGGTCATGATCCCAAGGTCATGGAATCAAATCCCCAGTCAGGCTTTGCACTGAGCTGAGCATGGAGCCTGTTTGGGATTCTCTTCTCTCTCTCTCTCTCTCTCTCTCTCTCTCTCTCAAATAGAAATAAAATTTAAAAAGGAAGTTATGACAACTAAATGCAATGTGTGATCCTTAATTAGATTTCAGACTAAATTTTAAGCATTGCTATTAACATTACTGGAACAAATGGCAAAATGTGAATGTCTATAAATTGGATAATAGTATTGTAACAACTTTAAATTTCTAATATGGATCACTGTTCTTAGAAGTATACACAGAAGCATTTGGAGTTGAGGGGTATCCTATCTACAGCTTACCCTCAAATAGTTCAGTAAAAGTGATGATGATTAATAATAGTGTTAAGAACACTATATATATATATATATATGTATATATATATATATATATATACATATATATATATATATATAGAAGAGAGAGAGAGAGAAAATAATAGAGAGTATGGAAAAAAATTTAATGTTGAGGCAGAATGGTATACTGTATTTTTGTTGAAGTTACCATTCTTTTCAGTGGGTCTGAAACTATTTTATTTATTTTTTTATTTTTTAAGTGTATTTATTTATTTTGAAAGAGACAGAGAGAGAGAGTGGGGGGGAGGGACGGACTGAGAGGGAGACAGAGAATCCAAGTAGGTTCTGTGCAACCAGCACAGAGGCCAATATGTGGCTTGATTTCATGAACCATGAGATCATGACCTGAACTGAAATCAAGGGTCAGATGTTTAACCAACTGAGCCACCCAGGTGCCCTAAGTGTGAAACTATTTTAAAATAAAAATTTATCAAATAAATAAACAGACAAATAGACAAATATAGGGTGTAAGTGCTGGGAAATGAGGTTGGAGAGCAACATCTGGGTGAAAATCAGGCTCTATCACTTGCTTGTGGAATAACCTTGGGCTTCTCTATACCTCTTTTGGCTTCTCTATAAAATGAGGATAAGAACATTATCTACCCCAGGAGGTGGTTGCAAATATTAAAATAATAAGATTATGAAATAGTAAGCACTATAAAAGTGTTAGCTATTAATATTATAAGTATACTTGTTTTAGAGGCTATGGAGCATGAGGAAAATATTCTATTGATATTTAGGATCTAGAAGTTTTAGGCCTTGCTAACCTAGTTGCTAATCAGTTGATCACAGATGGGAAAGGGAAAGAGCTGTCCCTAAGTAACCAAAATGGACAATTGGGTGAATGGTGGTGATGCTGTTTACTAGGCAATGGGAAAAGGGGAGGAAGTGAAAGTTTTGACAGCAGAATCTCAAATTCTGCTTCGTGTGCACTAAGTTAAAATGCCTGTCAGAACTCTTTCTGGAAATATTAGGAATTGGTTGGTAAATAGGTTGAGAGCTCAAGGATACCTGTACTTTAGTTGTAATTTGAAAGTTACTAATGTGTTCTTTCCTTACAAAGCCTGTCTTCCTATTGGTTGCCAACTACCCAAGTCAAGGATCAGAGGTTCACCTTGTATCTCTGTAACAGTCTGTAGCTTGCCAGGTAGGAGCTCTATAATCTTACTGCAGTGAAATGCCCAGGGTTCCTGCTAGGTGTGTCAGCATAGCAACTCTGGCAAATGACCAAGCACTCTGTCCTGAGGGCTAAGGAAATGTGAGGCCCTGGTCCTTCCAAGAACCTAATTAGCACCAATTCAGCTCCATCTCTCAAGCTTTTCCTAGGAGTGTGTGTGTAACCTGCTTGTGGGATTTCCCCTGCCTTAAGAGAGAGATAAAATTTGTGCTTGTACAAATTAAAACCATTTGCAGTCCTTTCCCTTTAAATCGGCTTTTGGTGTTGTCTCAACAAGTCCTATTGTGCCCAGGGTTGGGGCCATCAATACAGCTGATACTACCAATAAACTCGGCTCTCAGCCCAACAGCTCCAGCCCTGCTCTCCTACTCTTCATTCCTCAGTCTTTTTCCTCATTCTACTAATATTTTAATATCAGAGGAAATATGCATATTAGTTTATTTTAGAGTACTATCTACTAACAATAAAATTTAAAAATCTTAACTGTGCAAAAAATAGGCCTTTTTATTCTATATAAAATAAAAATTAATTTAAAAATAAATCCCTCTGTTGTTTCAGGTATCCTGTAAAAGGCACTGGGGTAGAACAGATGGTGTAGGGAACAGATAGGATTTTCCAAAATACTAAGTTCATCCAGTATATATACTCCTTATTTAAAGTTGATGAGGCTTCCTAGGGCACCTGGTTGGCTCAGTTGGTTGGACATCTGACTTCAGCTCAGGTTATGATCTCACAGCTCATAGGTTCAAGCCCTGCACTGGACTCTCTGCTGACAGCTCAGAGTCTGGAGCCTGAGTCAGATTCTGTGTCTCCCTTTCTCTCTGCCCCTTCCCTGTTTGCACTCTGTCTCTGTCTCTGTGTCTCTCTCTAAAATAAATAAACATTAAAAATATTTTTTTTAAATTCAAAGTAGATGAGACTTCCTGAGACTGGTTTCTGGCATTCTTTATCTTATTTCACAATTTCGATTAAAATCAAAGAGGGCCAAAATTGTGAAAAAGGAGGAAGAGTCAAGGGTAAGATTTGGCAAACCTTGTTTTTAGCTATTCATGCAATCCTATCAGATGAAGGACATAGGAACCTTATTTTACTTCTAACTCTTATGAATATATTACTGACTTCTTAATTTGCAATTTACAAATGGCTTTGGCATCTATAATATCAATGAAATCCTACAAGATGAGGATCTAAGTCGAAGTTATAAAAATTAGATTGGCTGGTATTCTAAGGTTTAAAGAGGTGAGCACAGTGATTCCCAAATTCTGTGCATTAAATTACCTGGAGCAGGTCAAAATCCACTGATGCCTATGTTCTACACCCAGAACTTATTATCTAATTGGTCAGGGGTATTGCCAGGACATTGGAATGTCTATAAGATTCCAGATGATTCTATTGTGCAAACAAGGTTTTGAGTTTCCCAAGCTTATAAAACTAGAAAGACTCTAGACGGGAATTAATTTCAAGACCTTTCATGTCTAGTTCAGTACTTTCAACATAGGTAATAGTAATGAGAAAAACCATAAAACTGATAGGAAATTCAGTAAACCAAACTTTCTCTCCTTTTCCACTAATTATATTTCATGGAGTTTAAATGTGAATGGCTACTGGTAGGGAGAAATAGTTTAGTTGTTATGGTAGATGTGGATCAGGAGGGAAGAGGTGAAAAAAGAGTGCCCATGGCCATTATCATGGACGGAGAAAACCTGAATGATGCAGTAGAATGTATCCTGTGGACCTAAGGCAGAAAGCCAAGCTACTCAGCTGATGTCAAGAATCTGATGGCAACTGTGATTGATAGGCCTACTGTCTCCCATAGAAGGAGATGAAAACTGTGAGTGAGGAGGTTATTGAATCCACCTGTGTGAAGCAGAAACTGAAGTTGGCTAAGATTTTCCACTCATGGCAGGGATGGGTTGTGAAGCATGTCCGTGGCCATTTGCCAGAGGCATCAGCCTGTAAGAATCATCAAACAAATCACTGTGCTAATTCAGAAATATGGTGCCAATAATGTTGGACTTTTACTTTAGTGTTTCCAAAATTAACTCCTTGATAGTTAGAAAAATTTAGTCAGTGTAGTTCAGTTTCTTCTAAAATGGCATTTGAAAACAATGCTAATGCTAACTAATCTCCGCTGAGTAGTTTTGCAATGTGTATGGGCAAAGTTAGCCCTTTCTGAAAACGAAGAATGTGAGATATATTGTTGTTTACAGGGAGAAAATTATTTATTTTATCTAAACGTGAAAACCTTTATTTTGCTTCCCAAGAAGTTATCTGGTTTAACAAACAACAAATAGAAACAGAAGAAAAAATAAACAGCTAAGAGAAAACAATGTAATGTCTGCAGCTCCACTCCTACTTTGCCATAGAACCAAATAATCATGTACATATTTTCTAAATGGAAATTTGAAGACTTCCAGAGTGTCTAGTCTGTAAGCTAAAATATGACTGGCAGTTTCTCACTCACTCTTCCAGTGTGCAGCAACTATAGCTTTATTTTTTTATATAACACAATTTAATCTCTGCTTTGAGCCTCCTAATCCACTTGATCACAAAAGACATAATCATATTCATTTCATGGCCCAAATAATTTTTCACGGTTTAAATTTAGTCAGTTTAGGGATTTCTTCTCTTCTGCTTAGTCCCTGGGGTTTCACCTAACCCTCAGGAGCATGTATCTGCCCCAAATTTCTCAGCATTTGTCTATGTTGGGGTCCACTTGGATGAACTATCACCACACTGGGTCTTAAGGATCATATACCTTCCAATGGGTATTCCTTGAGGATTTTTTTTTTTTTAATAAACTGGCAGCTCACCGGCTGGTTCCCATGGCTTTGGTGAGAGTTGAAAATGAAAGTCTGAACTGATAGTGACTAATGATACTGCAAAGACAGCTACGAAGATGACTAAGTATGAGAGGACTCTCGATTCCCATATTCTATTGAAATCTTGGAGAATGAGTCAGAATGAAATCTTCTGACTTCAAGAAGATATTTCTCAGAAGGTGGTAGCTATAGTAGGGCTTCAAAGAAAGCATAGCCAGAGACAGCAGTAGCTCTTGGTGGGGATTAGGATTACTTCTTACCTGGTTTCTAGACCTACTTCCATGGCCCTTTCTCCTGTGGGCTTCCTCCATCATGTTTCCCTCCCTGAATGATGTTCAGAGGAATGAAAGGTGGACATCTTTTCTTATCCATTTTTTTTGGGGGGGAGGGGCTATCTTAGGAATCCTTGGATACTGGGAACCTTAGGTGCCATCTAACCAGATCTGTCCCAGATTACCCCATAGCTTAATATCATGGTGGCACAAAAACTACAGTGTAGCTCCAGCCTCCCAGAATTCCTGCAGAAAGCAGATCCTCTGCTCTCAGATCCTGGGACATGTCAATGTACATTTATCACTGGACCTCAAGAAAGATCATCTGATTAATAAAAACATTCACTTTGTTTAACCCTCTCGTTTTCTTTCTAATTCATATTCTCTTTTTCAAGTCAATGGGCTCATCATCAGTTCTATAGTAGGCAACACTGGCTGTCATGTCACTGTACATTCTCACTGAATATCTTAGTTTGAGTTTTTCCTCAAAAACAAGGCATTTGACCTTCAAGTGGCCTTTCTGACTAACTGATGTCTATGCCAGAAAAATAAAGCTTTGTTTCCTTCAGATCTGCCAAGGCATCCCAGTTTCTGAAATAACAGATTAGTAGAAAATGACGTGAGGTAGCTGGGAATTATGGAGGAAAGATAATAAGCAGGTAAGTATCCAGTTTTTAGCCCACTGCATAATATAGTGTGACAAGTGAAAAATGTTGCCCCCTAACCAGTGCCTACCCAAAGATCATGATTATCACTAATCAGGAGTTGGATGTTAATAGGTAGAAGAAAATGCCTAGACAGAGCCACCTTAGGTTAAGTTGAGAGGCCGAGAAATAGCAGCCTACAAGCCTTTGCAGATTCAGACCAGCGTAGTGGTTATGATAACAATAAACAAGGTGAGAGCAAGAAACACACAAAATTGGTTAGAGTATAAACAGGGACCAAGAGGGGATGAAAGGCAATAAGCCAGTACTGAGGTTGAAGCTACAGGGCAATCTAGAAGCCCAGGCATAAGGAATGTGAGAGCTTTTTCAGAACCTTAATGTTGAGTTACCAAACTGCACACTGGTCTTGCTTAAAGATTCTCTGCCTATGGTCTGAATTGGTCCCAAAGTCTGATTCTGACTGAACGTACACAATATAATTTCATCTTCAAAGGGTTCACAGATTATCAAAGTATCCAATGCCAAAAACCTTGTTGTCACATGAAAATTTCCTTTACAACTGAAAGAGTAGGCTTAAAATAGAAACCCCTCTAGAAAGTAGAACACAATGACTTAGCAGAACACTAAGTTGTCCATGCCTAAAAACAAAGCTATTCTTAAAAAAATTCTTAAACATGTTTTTAAAGGCTTTATTGAGATATAATTAACACACCACACAATTTGTCCATCTAAAGTATACAAGTCAGTGCCTTCTAGTATATTTAAAGTTGTGCAACCATCATTACATTCAATTTTAGAACGTTTCATTACACTGAAAAAGAAACCTAATGTCCTTTAGCCATTTACCCACAATCCTTTTATCCCCAGCCTTAGGCAGCCACTGATCTACTTTCTTTCTCAAAGGTTTGCCTACTCTGGACATTTTAAATAAACAGTATCATATTTTATATAGTCTTCTGTGTCTGGCTTCCTTCACTTAGAATAGAATTTTTAAGTTTCATTTATGTTATAGCATGTAGTGATACTTCATTCCTTTTAATTGTCAAACAATATTCCATTATATGGATATACCATTTTGATTTATCCATTCATAAGAATTTTTGTCACAAAAATTCAAACATATATGAAAGGAGAGATAATAGTATAAGGAATAATCACAGAGCTATCACCCAACTTCAACAATTATCAACTCGTGGGGCACCTGGGTGGCTTAGTCGGTTAAGTGTCCGACTTTCGCTTAGGTCATGATCTCGCAGTTCATGGGTTCGAGCCCCACGTCGGGCTCTGTGCTGACTGCCAGCTCAGAGCCTGGAGCCTCTTTCAGAGTCTGTGACTCCCTCTCTCTCTGACCCTCCCCTGCTCACGCTGTCTCTCTCTCTCTCTCCTAGAAATAAATAAAACATTTAAAAAAATTTTTTCAAAAAAAAACAAAACAATTATCAACTCATAGCTAATTTTGTTTTATTTATAGTCACTGCCATTTTCTTGTCCCAGTATCATTTTTACACAAGTTTTTCCACAAATAGTTCAATATATATACATATACATAGGCATATATATATATAAATCGTTTTGAGAAGCAACTATAAATCATCATTGCACCTCAAATCTTCATTCTTTAATGACATCAAATACCAGCAAGTGCTAAATTTTCTCTATTGTGTTTCTTTGCATTTGATTTATTTGAACCAGGATCCAAAGTAGGTTTCTCAGATTCCTTGACTCTGTTTTTCACCTAATTTTTTTTTCTCCCTTTTTCCTTTCCTTAGAATCTATCGGTTGAAGAAACTAGGGTATTTATTTGTCCAACAGAGGTATCGTATTCTAGATTTTGAGAATTACATCCCTCTGATGTTAACATGTTTCTATTTCCCTGGTATTTCTTTTTTTTTTTTATAAATTTTATTTTTAATGTTTTATTTATTTCTAGGAGAGAGAGAGAGACAGCGTGAGCAGGGGAGGGTCAGAGAGAGAGGGAGTCACAGACTGAAACAGGCTCCAGGCTCTGAGCTGGCAGTCAGCACAGAGCCCGACGCGGGGCTCGAACCCACGAGCCGCGAGATCATGACCTAAGCGAAAGTCAGACGCTTAAGCGACTAAGCCACCCAGGTGCCCCTATTTCCCTGGTATTTCTATAAACTGATAGTTGAGGTAAAACCTTTATCAAATTCAGGTAGGATACTTTGACAAGAATTCTTCTAAACAGCTATATGTATTTTTACAAGGAGGCACATAGTTAAATTAACTTACTTAAATTAATTATATTAATTTAAACTTTGTTTTTCCTTTTTTTTTTAGTTTGATGTTAAAATTGACCAGAAGTTCAGCTGTTATCAGTCCTACCCATTAAGTATAAAATTCCCAAACATGTTAGAAATACATGATCATTATTGAATAGCCCTGATATTTTGCAGCTATTTGTTACAATAACTGAGGATATAACTGACTCTTGTGAAATATTACATCATAGCAACCAAATAACTGGTTAGGGAGTGTTTTTCCAGGTAAAGGTATTCAAGTTAATAAATAAAAAATAAATTTTATAATCCTAGATGCAATAATGTATCTATGTAATAGTCAACTATGGCTGCTAAAATACCAGGTGAAATAGGCTGGGTGGATCTGTTGATTTCATGTGGCTATGTTACCTTTAAACAGATGGAAATAAAAAATATACTTTTAAAAAACATACATTTATATGAATATTTCTAGTTCAAACTTAAAATCACAGGTTTTCACTTAACTTTTTGATATTCTGTATATGTAGTCCTATTTATCAATATTCTTATGGGGTGCCTAGGTGGCTCAGTCAGTTAAGCGTCCAACTTCAGCTCAGGTCATGATCTCGTGGTTCGTGGGTTCGAGCCCCACATTGGGCTCTGTGCTGACAGCTAGCTCAGAGCCTGGAGCCTGTTTCAGATTCTGTGTCTCCCTCTCTTGCTGACTCTCCCCTGCTTACGCTGTCTCTCTCTCTCTCTCTCTCTCTCTCTGTCTCAGAAATAAACTTTTAAAAAACATTTTAAAAAATTCTTCTATTATTTGTGAATTTTGAGTCATAATAAAAAGTTTCTAATAGAAAAAGGAAGCATTAAAATGAGTGGGTAACTAAAAGATAGAGGTGTATATGTGGGACCAAGAAGGGGAACCAAGAGTTACTGAAGACAAATTCTGCTACTTCACAGTTTAACTAATTGCTGATACTCTTCATTCTGGGATATGAGTATTTAAAGGAATATGTGGCCTAGGAATCAGAAACTTTTAACAGCCCCTATATTATTCCAGTATTAATCTCAAAATTAATAACTACTCACAGCTCATCTTGAAGCATGGTATAATTAAGAAATAGTAGCCTAACTCAAGGATAATCCAGTGTCCATCCTTACACATTTTGACCCTTCTCAAGTTTTACCACTGAACTTTTGTAGTTGACCTAAATTACATCTATTCTGCAGTTTTACAGGATTATAGTGTGGGAGCATGTAAAGTGATAAAGGCATTGGCTTTGGGGTCATAGACTTGTACTGAGATTCTGCAATTTACTGGGTGTATTAGTTTCCTACTGTTGCTGTAGCAAATTGCCACAAACTTTGTGACTTAAAACAACACAGACTTACGATCTTTTAGTTCCGGAGGTGAAAAGTTCAAAAAAGGTCTCACAGGGCTCCAGGCAAGGTGTCAGTAGTGCTGTGATTCTTCATGGAGGCTATAGGGGAGATTTTGTTCCCTTGGCCTTTTCCAACTGCTAGGGGCTGCCAATATTTGACTTACAGCTGACTTCCATCTTTAAAGGCAGCAATGACCAATCAAGTCTTTGTCACATTGAAGCATTTTGACCATGATTTTTCTGCCTTCCTCAATTCCATTTACAGAAACTTACGATTACACATAATTACATGGGAACCCAAGGTTCCCATGTGGGTAATGCACAATACTCTTTCTGTGGTAAAGTCAGCTGATTCACAACTTTTATTCCACTCTCTACCTCAGTTCTCCTTTTCCATGTATCATAGTGTATTCCCAGGTTCCAGGAATTAGGAAGTAGACATTTGGGATAGAGGCCATTATTCTGCCCATCACACTAGCTATATCCCTTTTGGGGAATATTTTTTTTTATTATGAACCTCATTCTCTTTTGTAAAATGAGCATCTGAGGCTATGTCATATCTTCCTGAATTAATGCATCCCAGTGATTCTCAAGAGGAGGAGAGAAGTGATGATCAGAACATCTGGAAAGGTTTTTTGTTGGTAAAGTGTTCCCCAGGTTATATCAATATACTACTTCTTCACTATATGCTTACTCCTCCTAAAGAATTGCTCTGAAGATTATGAGATATAATTCATAAAAGTACTTGGACAAGATAAGGGCCCATCTCTATTAGTTTCTCTCTCTTTCTCTTTCCTTTTTTTTTTTTTTTTTTACTTTGCTCCATTCTATTAATAGAGAAAGACTAATACTCAAATATCAGTGAAGAATTCCCTGGATACCATGAATCAAATAATTAAGTTTTTGCCTTAGTCCAGATTCCAGCTAGGTATTTTTAGTCTCTACTAAAGCTGTTCACAGACACAGATTAGTTTTTCTAGTTTCTTTGTCAGAAGCCTGTGGATATAACCCTGGCCTCTAGACCTCAGTCTTCTATAGATCCACCTTTAAGATAAGAGGCTGAGATACCTGCCTCATCTTCAAATGTTGATGGTGACCAGCATGTGAACCCTGCTTAGGGCAGCTCTGGTCTCAAACAATGTTCCTTTTTTTTTTGACATACACCTCCTCAGCTATGTATTCCCAGTTCTCTACCTCATACCCTGCCACATAGCATATCTGCCACCAAGTTCCTGCCCAGAGACCAGAGGCAAACAGTCACACCTCTCTAAAGACTTACAAGTTGTGATAGCCTCAAAAACTTTACCTGTGGTGCATCCAACAATAGCCTAGTAGTTTTTACCAGGAATCATGGTTTTTGGGGGTGTTTGTGTTTTTGCTGCAAAATGTATTACCTTCTTTATGCTTTCCTTTTTTCATGTTACTTCTTGATATGTTTTGGTCTGATTTTCAATTAGAAAATTATCTAAATCCCAGACACTAGAATTAATAACTTATTAATCATCATATTTCAGAGTTGTTCTACCATTGTTAAACGGGGGAAAGAAAAAAGAAATAGTAAAGGTTGCCCAGTCTTTGATATTGTCCTTGGACCTGAGCTCTACAAAGGAGGACAAAAGCAAGAACTTGAATGATGTTCATGTGTGCATTGTTGAATTATTTACTGAGAATCTACCATGTATTTTGGGACATGTTAGTCTATATTTATAAGAAAAAAAATAACAGTCCCTCCCAAGAGCTCACATGTTCTTGATGATACAGTTATCCCATAATTATAAATGCATGTAAACATTTCAATAGTGGCAAATGCTATCGGAGATGTTCCATTGCATTATGGAAGTTTAATGGTAGTATGCTAGGAGCATATCTTATGGTGAGAAGAAGGTCATGGAAATTGGAAGGAAAATAAGTAAAGAGTCCAAAATATCTTTTTAAAAAAAATTTTTTTTTAATGTTTTATTTATTTCTAGGAGAGAGAGAGACAGCATGAGCAGGGGAGGGTCAGAGAGAGAGGGAGTCACAGACTGAAACAGGCTCCAGGCTCTGAGCTGGCAGTCAGCACAGAGCCCGACGCGGGGCTCGAACCCACGAGCCGCGAGATCATGACCTAAGCGAAAGTCGGTCGCTCAACTGACTAAGCCACTCAGGCGCCCCAAGAGTCCAAAATATCTTTTAATTTCAGGTAGTGATAACTGCTAACAATAATTAAACAGAATGAGGGAATAGCCAATAGCGGGGTGAAAGGAACTGTAGTAAGTGTGGCCAGGGAAATCCTCTTGGAGGAGGTATTTGAACAAATACATGAATATCAATCATGAAGAGTGAGCACCATAATGATATGAAGGAAAAGTGTTCCAGGCAAGGAAACAGCAAGTGAGAAGACTCTGGAGTAGAGAGAGAAATGGCTTTGAGGTGAGAAAGAGCTAAGAATCTTTAAGAGAGGATAAGATCTATGATAATGTCACAGAATCAGTGAAAGCCACAAAAAAGGAGTGCGCTTAGGGGAAAAGATAGAGTAAACTACCCCTTTAACTCAAGATCTAATATGGAATAACACTGAATTTAATAACCATTACCTTATTCTTTTTCAACAGGTACTCAGTTCCCATTCTTTTTTTTTTTTTTTAATTTTTTAAGGTTTTTATTTATATCTAGAAGAGAGAGAGAGAGACAGCGTGAGCAGGGGAGGGTCAGAGAGAGAGGGAGACACAGACTCTGAAACAGCCTCCAGGCTCTGAGCTGGCAGTCAACACAGAGCCTGACGCGGAGCCCAAACCCACGAACCGCGAGATCATGACCTAAGCGAAAGTCGGACACTTAACCGACTAAGCCACCCAGGCGCCCCACTCAGTTCCCATTCTTACTTTGTCTCTCATATGCTCAAAATTCTTAAAGAGCTGACCCTGAGTTTGAGTTTCTCTGAAGATTGCTTAGGGTTAGACTCAGGTTATTTATCGTTAAAATGAGTACAAAAGAAGTGATATTATGACTTTCTATCAGTAAGCACATGTAGATTTGTCCCATTACTGGTGTTACACTTGGTTAAAGTGATGTGTAACAAGTTTCTCATGTCTAAAATTACTATTTTTTTCTTTGTTGCTGATAAGCAACTTGATAGGACACTCTCTAAGACTAAACTATTGTTCAATAAAAATTTTCTTACTTATATTATCATCCATTGATGACTCTTCCTCAGTCACTTATCATGATGGTTGATAAATGGTGATTTTATAACTCCATGTTTTCTCCTACATGTATTTGTTGGCATTCTACTTTAAAGAGTAGACTTTTCTTCCCCATTGTGTATTTATTTAATTATATAACCATGGATTATTTTTATAATTTTTTTTTAATTTTGATGCCCAACATAATAGATATAATTCTAAGACAACTCTAAAATTATCCTAAATGGGGTGCCTGGGTGGCTCAGTCGGTTAAGCATCCGACTTCAGCTCAGGTTATGATCTCACGGTTTGTGGTTTGAGCCCCGCATCGGGCCCTGTGCTGACAGCTAGCTCAGAGCCTGGAACCTGCTTTGGATTCTTTGTCTCTCTCTTTCTCTGACCCTCCCCTGCTCACTCTGTCTTTCTTTCTCTCTCTCTCAGAAATAAATAAAACATTTAAAAAATTAAAAAACAATTATCCTAAATCTTCTTCTCTTGAATGTGGAGACATTATGATAGAATATCATTGTCATGATTAGATTGAGTTATATGGAGGAATTCACTAAGAAAGGAAGAATATCCTCAGTAGACTTAACCTTAAAAGGAAAAGAGCTCTTCCTGGCAAAAAACATTCAAAACATGAGGGGAATTTGATGTGAGAAATTCTCCTTTGTTGGAATTCAACATGGAGAAGACTAAATTACAGGTAATGTGAACACCTCTAGGAGCTGAAAGCAACCCCTCACCAATAGGTGACAATGAGATGAGACCTTGAACTACAGTTCAAGGAGCTGGATTTGGCCAACAACCTGAACAATCTTGGAAATGGATTTTTACATAGAGCTACAGATATGAATGCAGACTGGCCAACACCTGAATGTGAGACCCTGAGCTGAGAACCCAGTCAATCCTGAACTTCTGCCTTACAAAACTAACAAATCAGTCATAAGTTTTTAAGTCTGTGGTAATTTTTAACAGAGAAATAAAACTAATATACTCAAATTGTCCCATATTTGGCCAGGGAAAGCTCTTTCAAGCAAATTATTGTGTCCTTTAGATATACGCTGTCATTCTTGATGCACTTTCTTATTTTAAAATACAAAAACACACAAGAAACACACACACAGGGCTAAAATGAGCAAATCAGAGAACTCTAGATGCTGGCGAGGATGTGGAGAAACGGGCACCCTCCTACACTGTTGGTGGGAATGTAAACTGGTACAGCCCCTCTGGGAAACAGTGTGGAGGTTCCTCAGGAAACTAACAATAGAACTCCCCTATGACCCAGCAATAGCACTGCTAGGAATTTACCCAAGGGATACAGAAATGCTGAGGCATAGGAGCACATGTACCCCAATGTTCATAGCAGCACTCTCCACAGTAGCTAAAACATGGAAAGAGCCTTAGTGTCCATCAGCAGATGAATGGATCAAGAAGATGTGGTTTATCTATACCATGGAATACTACATGGCAATGAGAAACAATGAAATCTGGCCATGTGTAGCAACATGGATGGACCTTGAGGGTGTTATGCTGAGTGAAATAAGTCAGGCGAGAAGGACAAATATCATATGTTTGCACGTATAGGAGGATTAGGAGGAACTTGACGGAGGAACAAGGGGGAGAAGAAGGGCGGAAATGGTGGGGGAAAGGGAGAGAGGCAAACCATGAGAGACTCTTGAATGCTGACAAAAACTGAGGACTGATGGATGTCGGGGGGAGGAGGGATGGGCATGGAGGAGGACACTTGTGGGGATGAGCACTGGGTGTTATGTGGAAACTAATTTGACAATAAACTATTTGTAAAAAAAAAAAAACACACAGCACATTAAATCAATATTTAATTTATTGTTTAAACTTTTATAAATAAGTATTATACTATTATTATTTATGTGACTTCTTTTGTATTTCCAACATGACATTTTTTCAGTCATCCAAGTTACTGTACATAGATATAACTCATTTTTTCACTGCAATATATCATCCTTTTATAAAATTATACTATAACTTCCTTTATATTGATGAATATTTAAGTCATTTCTTTTTTATTTTGTTACGAATATCAGGGCACATATTCTTCTGATCCTCATGTGACGTATTTCCTATAGGCATTTATCTAGGACTACAGTTCCGGGGCAAAAGATCTGTGTAGCATGATGGCTAATTGTTTACAAAAGTGCTTTTAATGCTGCATCTTTGCCATTACTTAGTGCTATCAAGCATTTTCATCTTTATAAATCATGTGGGTATAAACCGATATCTCCTTCCAGTTTAATTTGTCTTTCTCTGGGCTCTAAGGGGGTTAAGTATATGTTAATAAGTTAATTATCCATTTGTATTTCCTATTTTGTGGATGCCCTTTTAAGTCTCTTGCCTGATTTCTATTGTGTTATCTCTTCTTACTGATTTATATTATTTATATGTTCAAAATTCAGTTCCTTTGTCTATTATATGTGTTACAAATCTCTTTTGTTTATTTATTTGTTTGTTTACAAATACCTTCTGTTTTTGTTTTTTTTTTAATTAATGTCTTTGTGGTATCTGTTATGGACTGACTTATGTCTAACCAAAATTCGTACATTGAATCTCTAATCTCCAATGTGACTGTATCTGCAAATAAGACCATTAAGGAGGTAATTAAGGTTAAATGAGGTGATAAGGGTGAGGCCTAATCCGATAGGACTGGTGTCCATATAAGTGGAAGAGACATGAGAACTAGCTCTCTTCCTGCACACACAGAGAAAGACCACATATGAATGTAACAAGTAGGTACTGTCTTCAACTGAAGGAGAGAAGTCTCATCAGGGACTGGCTGGTACCTGTGGCCTCTAGAACAATGAGAAAATAAATATGTGTTGTTTAAGTGACCAGTCTGTGGTATCTTGTATGACAGCCCAAGCTGACTTATACAGTGCCTTTCAATGAATGGACATTTTTTTCACTTAATTTAGTCAAATTCATCAATAACTTTCTTTATATTTACTAGTCTTTGGTTTTGTCCTTACTGTAATATCCATACCTTATCTCATAGACATACTCTTTTATACCTTCTCCTGAATAATTTAAATGTCACCTTTTATGTTTAAGGGTTTATTCTACCTAGAATTTCATTTTGTATAACATATATGATAAAGAGATTATGTTAGATAATATTATATAAAATATATAACCATATATGCTATTTATAGTGCATATTATATTTATTATTGCATATAGTATATTATATACTATACACACACACATTTAATATGAACAATTGTTTCAGCCAGTTTTAGTCAACTCAGACTTTTATAATTATATACCACAGACTGGGTGCTTAAACAACAGACATTTATTTCTCACAGTTCCAGAGGCTAGGAAGTCCAAGATCAAGGTGCCAGCAAATTTGGGTCCTAGTGAAATCACTTTTCCTGTTTGCAGATGGCCACTTTCTCACTGTATCCCCACATGGTGAAAAGAGAGAGAGAGAGAGCTCTGTCATCTCTCTCTTTTTTTTTTTTAATAAGGTCACTAATACCATCATGGGGGCCCTGATCTCCTGACCTAATCTAAACCTAATTATCATCCAAATGCCCCACCTCCAAACATCATCAATTGCAGATTAGGGCTTCAATATATTAATTTGGGAGTGGAGACACAAACATTCAGTCTACAACACAACCCTGTTTATTAAATAACCTATTCTTTAACCCAAGACTACACTTCCATAGTTAGTTCAGTTGTGTACTGTCTTGATATGTAGAAAATATTACTGTCTCAACTTGTTCTTTAGGAAAGCCTTGCTATTTTTTGTCATGTACTTTTCCATGAACTTTAGAATCAGCTTGTCAATTCCACTTAAATTCTATTAGAGTTTTGATTATAATTGCATTGGTGAACAGATCAATATAAAGAGAATGGTCACATTTTTATAGTGACTATCGATAAATATTATGTATCTCTCTTTTCATTTTGGCCTTGTATAATTTTCTCTTGAAGTCTGGCATATCTTTGGTTATATTTATTCTCAGACACCTTTATTTTTTGGAAGCTATCATAAAGGGAAATATTTTCTTCAATTATATTTTCTGAATTATGCTGGTATATAGAAATGCCATTGATTGTATATATTGATTTTACAGCTCACAGCCACATTGCTGAACTTTCTTATTATTACTAATAATTTTTCTGTAAATGCTTTTTGGTTTTCTATGTAAACAATCATAACATCTGAAAATAATTTGTTTTGTTCATATCTTTCTGATTCTTTTGCCTTTAATATCTCTTTTCTCATCTTTGCTGGCCTAGGGTATCTAGCATGATGTCTGCAAATGATGATAATGGGCTTCATCACCTTATTTGTGATTTTAAAGAAAATGCTTTAAAATATTTATTCATGTTGAAGAGTATTGTTCCTGTTTTTTGTCACCCTGTTGCTTCTCTTTATCAGGTTAAAGAAGTTTGTGATATTATGATTGATAATAATAAATGTACATTTGATTTTTATCCCATTCCTGGCACAAAGCTCCTAAAACTCTTGGAATTTCCTATGATAAGAACAATATAGGTGTCTTTTAAAGGTTAAATTAGTTAAGCAACTTTTGGATAACGTCTAAGTATGGAGGCTGGTGGCCAGGAGAACCAACCACGTGATTAAGGGGTTGGAACCTTCAATTTCATCTTCCTGACCTCCCAGAGAGAAGCACTAGAAATCAAGTTCAATCACCAATGGTCAGTGAATTCATCAATCGTGCCTATTAATGAAGGATCCATAAAAAAAAAAAAAAAAAAAAGAGGGGTGGTTAGAGAGGCTCCAGATTGGTGAACATGTGGAGATTTGGGGAGAGTGGCAGGCTTGGAGAGGAAATGGAAGCTCCATGCCCTTTTTCCATATCTTGCCCTCTGTGTCTTCCATCTAGCTATTCCTCAATTATATTCTTTTATAATAAACTAGTAATCTAATAAGTAAAATTTTCTTCTGAGCTCTGTGAACTACTTTAGCAAATTAATTGAAAACAAGGAAGGAGTAACAGGAACCTCCAGTCTATAGCTGGTCAGTCGGAAGCACAGGTGACAACCTGGACTTGCAACTGGCATCTGAAAGGATAGGGAGCAGTCTTATAAGACTGAGACCTTGAGCTGTAGGATCTGGCACTATCACAGGTAGATAGTATCACAAGTGAGTTGAATTATAGGACACCCAGCTTCTTAGGATTTCTTGATGTGAGGAAAAACCCACACATCAAAACTGATGATCCAACTTAGGAAGTTCTTTATTTAAGGAACAATATAAATAAGGAACTTACTTAAGGAACTACTTATTGTTTCTTATTTAATAAGACTTGTTATCATATATTGATATTACAGTTTACCAAATAGTTTTTCTTTGTCTATCAAGATGTTCTTAGGGCTATTTTCTTTTTAATCTGTTTATGTAATAAATTACCTTAATAGACAGACTATTTACTATTAAATCAAACATGCATTTTTTTTGATAAATCCAACTTGATAAATCACTAAATTTGATTTACTAATATTTCACTTAGAGTTTCCTTGCCTCTAGTAGGAATGTATTTGCTGGAAATTTCTCTTATTTTTAGTACTATATATATATTGGGACAGTTGGAATAATCTGCTTCTTAAGTACTGGTTAGTTATAGCAGATGGTAGCAGTGTCCCATCCTCAGCACTCACCAGTCCCAGACACACTGATAGTATTTCTTAATTTTTATTTTATTTTTCAACGGGAGGATAGTCGATATATAATGTTATATTCATTTCAGGTGCACGGCATGATGACTGGGCAATTCTCTACATTACGCAGTGCTCACCATGGTAGGTATAGTCATCCATCACCATACAAAATTATTACAATATTACCGACTATATTCCCTATGCTTTACTTTTCACCCACATGACTTATTTATTTTATAACTGGAAGTTTGTACCTCTTGATCCCTTTCACCAACCTATTCACCCATCCTCCCACCCCTCTCCATAGATAAGTGTTTTGCTGCAAGCACTAGTGACTCTGCCTATGTACCTCCTCTGCCTATTGGATACAAGGAGGTGTATTTTTAAGACAAGGCAACAGTGCTGGAGAGTAAATGCCCTTGGGGGAAGCCCTCAACCAATAATAGAAGGATGTTAGTTTATATGTACCCCAGTTTTCTTGCTTCTTGATGGGAAAACTTGAAGGCATTGACTACAGAGTTATTGAGAAGTTTCTCCTGAGATCAAGACTGAGTTGGCCACAGGCAAACCATTCACCGATGTATCTTTTATTGTATTCCTTCTCCTTTCTGCCTTCCTTTCTCATCCCTTTCCGTGATTCTTGGGATCATTTCCCAAAGACACGGTTTCACTCAAATCCTTGTCTCAAGATTAGCTCCTGAGGAATCCTAAGGCAAAAAATTTAAAAATGTTAAATTTTGCTGAATAATGTGAATATCTAGGTATGTTATAAATATGTTTCTCTTCACAAGTTTTTGTTTGTTTTGTTTTGTTTTGAGCGAGAGAGAGAGAGCATGAGTGGAGAAGTGGGCAGAGGTGGGAAAGAGTGAGAGAGACAGAGAGAGAGTCTTAAACAGGCTCTACACTCAGTTCTGGGCCTGACATGACCTGAGCCAAAATCAAGAGTTGAATGGTAAACTGGTTGAGCTACCCAGGTTCTGTCTCTTTGCAAGGATTCTTAACCATTTCAAAATGTTGACAGTTTCAATAATATTTCTCTATTTGTAATCTATTTATTTTATGTATTTTTGACTTTTTTCAAAGATATGTAAGTTTTCAAATGGATTAGAATAATGTTGCTCATAATATTCTTTTCTTCACTTTTCTTTTTGGTAGTGAGGGGTGGTCTATACCGAAAGAATTTATTTATTTGTTTGTTTGCTTAATTTGAGTGTAGTTGACACACAGTGTTACATTAGTTTCAGGTGTCCAACATTCCTATTCACTTTTTAATCTCTGCTACAATTCTTATGGCTCTTTTTTCAAACTTCACACTTATTTTCCTGATCATTATTACCATTTGTCCATTTCTTCAGTCTTTATAATGAATTCACTTTTAGCTTTATGAATGCTCTCATTTGTCATTATCTTATGCTATTGATTTCTTCTCTTTGTGAAAACATTTCTTTTTTAAAATTTTATTGGGGTCTGTTTTGTAGGTTTTTTTCTCTAATATGTATAGTGTATTATTGAGGGTTAGCCCTTTCTCCTTTGTAAATTAAACATTTAAAACTTCCTTTGTTTCACAAGTTTTGGTATGTAGATTTTTTAATATTTTTTCTAAGCAATTTAAGTACCCACTATGCTTTCTACTAGAGATATGTGTTATTTAAAAGTTTATTTTAATGTTTATATATAGTGTTATGTCATGTTCTAGAAAGTAATCTGTATTCTCTACTTATTAAATTCAATATTGTTTGAATGCCCATTCAGTCAACTTTGGAACAGTGTTGCCCATGTATATGCTGTATTGTTATTGCTTTTTCTTTCTGCGTGTTCTGATTGATGATAAAATTTGATGTAGATTTTTTCATATCTCTTCATAGTTTTTTAACTTTTTATTTCATACATTTTAAAGCTATAGACGTAGGTACTTGCAAATTTAGAACTTTTATATCACCCCGGCAAATTGAAAAAAAAATCCCAGTGTTTATTTGTTTTTGAGAGAGAAAGAGACAGAGTATGAGCAGGAGAGGGGCAGAGAGAGAGGGAGACACAGAATCCAAATCAGGGTCCAGGCTCTGAGCTGTCAGTGCAGAACCCAACGTGGGGCTTGTACTTATGGACGTGAGATCATGACTTGAGCTGAAGTCAGATGTTTAACCTACTGAGCCACCAAGGCACCCCAGCAAATTGAAATCTTTATATAGTAGCACACTTTATCCATAACATTATATTCTACATGATATTGCTATTGCCAAATTAGGTGCCTTTTGGTTAGTATTTTCCCAATAAATATTTTTAAATTTTTGTCTTCTTTTCTTGGTGTTTTTATCCTAAATAAGTCTGTTGTAAAATAGTGCATACTTGTAATTTTCATATAATCAGGCAATCTTTACCTTTAACCTGAGTGCTTAGTCCACTTATATTTATTGTTATAAGTGATACATTTGGATTTATATTCTTTGTAATACTTTCAACTTTCTATGTTTCTTTTTCCGACTTTCTTGACATTTATTTTTATTGACTTATTTTTCCTTGAGTAGTTACTATACTCTATTTCTGCTTACTTGGGGGGAAACATCAATGTATATTTAAGGTAACAAAGACAAAATTTAATACATTAAAATAAAATCTCTAGTCAGTATGAAGTAGTAGAATAGTTGCTGATGGCTTCAATGGCAGCTTACATGCATAAATTTTTGTCCTTATTTTATTTTAGTATTCTGAGGATTTTTACTGTAAAATATGATACTCAGGAATACTCATACAATAATTATAATATATTAAAATATTAAAATACAAAATATTACAATGATAAAAATTGAAACCCAATGAAAAAGAAGAAAAGTCAAACTCTTCATGAAAGAAGATGTAGAAATATATGCTAGGCCAATGAAAAAGTGTTTAACATTGTTAGCCATCAAAATTTATACACAAGAGACATTAACACACTCCTCAGAATGGCTAACATTTTTAAATGACCAAAATACCAGATATTGGTGCAGTCGCAGAGCAACTAGAATTCATAAATGTTGTTGAGAATATTCCAGTAGTTTATCATGAAACTAAATATACATCTTTCTACTCTCATTTAGTAATTTACCCTTATGTATTTACTCAAAATAAATGAAAACAAATGTTCACAAACATTCTTATATGCAAATGTTCATAACAACCTTACTCACAATAGTAAAAATTTGGAAATAGACTAAAAGTCCATCAACAGAAGAATGGGTAAGCAAAAGGTGCCATATTCATTTAATGAAATATTACTTAGCAACAAATAGGAACATATTACCAATACATGGAAACACATTAATCTCAAAAATAAACTGAGTGATAGAAACCTTGCAGAAAAGAATATATACTATATGTCTCTATGTATGTGAAACTCTAAAGAAGTATAGGTAATCAATGATGGAATAAAATCAGGATATAAAATCTACCTCTGGAAGATAGGGACTAGCTTTCACAGGTATATAAGGGAACATTCTGAGATTGCAATGTGTTATATTTTGATAGGGGTATATGTTGCATGGATGTATGCTTCTGTCAAAGCTCAGTGAAATTTCATTTAAAAATTGTGGGGAGTTTTTTTGTTTTGTTTTGTGTATAAAGAAGAAGAACAGCAGCAACAAATAGCAGACAAGAGTTGAACTCTGGTTGATCAGATGTGTGGTGGATTATCAGGACAAAGAGGGCTTATGTCTGCACCTTGGTTTGAGTCTTATTGAAGAAATAGAATGAATGGATAGAAGTATGATGGAGTATAGTGAAGTGTTTGTGACAGACATCTAGAGGTGTAATTCTTTCATCTTTGTTTTATGTTTCAAACTCGTCATAGGGTGTGGGGAGAGAATAGGAGGAGAAATACTGGAATTAGGCTCTTAAATGCTCTTTTTACTTCTTCTCTTGCCCTCTACAACATAATCTGAACATAGAAGATTACAAAACACACAAATAACAATTCACATCAAGTCCTTCCTTGCTCAAAAGCCTCCAATAGTTTCTTATGTCTTTCTAGAGTTTATTTCCCTACTTCTTCCTTTCTTTTTTTTTTTTTTTAACATATTGGCCTTCCATAATAGATACCGTATTTTCTTTGCCTCAGCTAAATTTTTAAAAATCCTAAATAGAAAATCCACTCAGATCATGAGAAAAAAATTCTGCATTGTACCTGAATCTGGAGAGAGAGTATTTATGTAGTCATTAGGAGTGCCTTTCTGAGGTCAGAGAGAGCTGGACCCCAACCTTGGACCCATCACTTTGTAATGGTATGATTAGATCCTTTTATGCTTTAATCTCTTCACAGGAAAAAGAATGGTGGGATTAAAACAGAATCCATGTAACAAGGTGGGTTTTTTTGTTTGGTCAGTTTTTTGTTGTTTGTTGTTTTGAAATAGAGTCACATTCCATCATCCACATAAAGCACTTAATATTGTGACTGGTACATTTACTAAATGTTCAGTAATTGGTTGCCTTTACTTTTGCTACTTATTTCAGGACTTCTGGTAAAACTTGCCTAAAAAGTCTAAACTTTGTTCTTCAAGTAGGCCATTGAATTATATATTATAAAGAGAGAAAGAGAATTATGTTTGGGATTCTCCAAAATATAAGCAGAGATGGGTTTTAGAAAAAAGATATAATAAGTTGCAAACTTCTTCCTAGCTTGCTTCCTACAGCTCCCTCCTGCCCCTCCAGCCTCTACCGAGTATATCTCATCACCAGGCTCATATATTTGACAATGATGAAAAGGTCTGTGCTGGGAACAATATAGTGGGTAATAAATCAAGGCAGGGTTGGGGGGGGGCTACCAAGCAGGATGGGAGGAGGGGGGTTGGCATTGTGAATAATCAATGCAACAGACTCTGTAAGAACATGGCAAAACATCTTACTTAACATGCTTAATAAAGCTGGAGAGGAGAAAACAGTGATAATATGGAAACGGGCTGTCAGATTGCTAGAGAGCCCTGTGCCCACACAGCCTGAGTAGGCTGTAGGAGAGGAAGAGAGCTGCCTCCTCTGTGCTGGACCCAGCTCTGGCCACCCACCCCTACACTGTGCTCTGTGTCTGGGATGGTATATATATTCTTCCTCCTGGCTCTAATCCAACAGTTTCAGGAATAAAGAGGAAAAAATAACCTATTCAAAGGCTTCTAATTGTGGTTAAATCCAGGAACATATAGCAATACTGCTACAGAGCAAAAAGACTCACCCTCCATTTGCATCAACAAACTAAAAGGGGTATTAAAAAGGTATTTAGAGGGACTCCTGGGTGGCTCAGTTGCTTAAGCATCCGACTTCGGCTCAAGTCATTATCTCACGGGTTTGTGAGTTCGAGCCCCACGTTCAGCTCTGTGCTGACAGCTCAGAACCTGGAACCTACTTCTGATTCTGTGTCTCCTTCTCTCTCTGCCTCTTTCCTGCTCACACTCTGTCTTTCTCTCTCTCTCTCAAAGATAAAATAAACATTAAAAAATATTTTTTAAAAGAAAGCTTCTTAGACACTTAAATTGAGATAAGGCTAACACTTGTTCCAGAATGATAGTGCAAGAAAGAATTCATGGACTACTTTAGTCCTAGCTCTCTTGTTCATATGAGAGAGGAAATGGAAGCTCAGGAAGAATCAGGCCACAAGGTCACACAGATAACTGGTGTCAGATCAGAGACGAGGGCCTAGGTATCCAGTTTAAGACATTAAATTCTATAGCACGCTGTGCACTCAAGAGATACTTCACACATGGTGATCATTTCCTCTATCCTTCAATTCTGATCTCTTTTCTGCATCCAGAATTTAAAGAGAGAAGGAAAAAAAATGAGCACTGTACTAGGAGTCTGAAGATATTGGTTAGAAACCTGGTTCTTTTACAGACTGGTATAATTTGAAAGAAATCACTGAATTTGGGTTCAGTGTCCTCATTTCTAACATGAGAAATTAGTTTTGTAGGATTACAAGGCCTTTTTAGGCCTAACATTCTTAATTTTAAGCATTCTCATTTTCAATTTGAATATGGCCTGTCTGCATAATGGACTAGGGGGAGAAACACAGAAGGAAAATAAGAGCTATGATATTATAATAGCATCTTGTCCCTTGGTAGCTTTGGAATAAGTGTGTTATTGTTAAATTCAGTTGTACCATCTTAGCAAGGCAAACAGAAATGTAATGTTTGCTAATTGAACTATAAAAATAATAATTACCTTTGATGTAGAACGCAAAGTCACTCAGCAGTGAGCTCTGATTGTATAAATGGAAGCAGTTATCATCAGAGCCCAAACCAGATTAGAAGGGAGCCATTTCAATTACATCGGAGTGGTACTGAATGTATACCAGGGATGGAGTGCCTTCTTTACGTGCAAGGATAGTCCCCTCACGTGTTGCAGGAGAATGAGGGGAACATGGCTACTTACTGGGCTGAGTGACCTGTGTCTGTGCAGAAAGCTAGAATCTCTTTAATATGCTAGCTTGAGGAGCAGGGTGGTGCGTAGCACAAAATGAGATACTGTCCAGGAGAAGCTCTTACCCCATTCACAGGGGCCACCTGCCGTACTTGATTTAGTGGTCTCTAGAAGCTTGTTGGCGTATAAATCTGTACCCGCTACTCTTCAGATATGCAGGATGCTGGCCATGGACAACAAACAGTTCCCACAAGCTGGCTCAGCAGGCTCTGGACAGGGGCAGCCAGGTGACAGTGGGCACATCTCAGACACAGGCCAGCAAAGTCACTTGAGGAGACTGGCATGTGGTGCCAGCCGAGCAGGTGGGACATCAGGCGTCATGCCCTCTCCAAACCCTGAGCAACATCAAGAAATTCAGAATGAGGGGCACAACAGTGGATTGAGCTATGGAACAACAGGCCAGCTGTGCCCTGGAGAAATAATACCTGAGACTTCTCTGTCTTGTCTCTGTCCGCTCACCCCTTCTGCATGTTTATTTTCTTTGTGCCCCACCTATACTCAGCTCTTCCTGGTCATTATCTGAGCGGTTTGTTTGTTTGTTTTGTTTGCTTGTTTGCTTTTCTCCTGATTCTCTTGATTCAAGCCTAACAGCAATCAGGGGGAAAAATTGTGCTTACAGGATGATTGCTGATTGAGGAATTGATTGAGGATTTGATTGTTTGACTCATTTGGAATAACTTGTCCAAATCTAGCTTACCACAAATTCTCAGAGAAACTTAGGAAAGAAACCATTTTATCTTCTAGCCTATAATATTTCAGAATTTTGTTAGGGTTCCTTGTCAGGATATTTTCAATGAGCATTTTATTATACAACAAATTTACTTTGGAGACCTCCTTCCTCCTGCTTACAGCTCTCACTTGGCTTCTAATTTCAGCTCAAGCTGTGCAACCACCAGCGATTTCATTCCCCATCTATCTCTAGCCCCTTCCCCAACCAAATCATATCCATATTTTTTTCCAGAATGCAAAATATAGAAACAAGCATCTGTTTGGACAAAATCAGTTTTCACTTGTGAAAAATGGATGCTTTGTAAAATCACAGGCAACAAGAAAAATGTCAGAGAATGGAACCAAATGCTGGAGGGGTAATAAAACCTGCAGTTCTTGCTTGAATGAGCTGAGGAAGAGGTTTGCTAAAGATTAAATAGACAGGACATATACTGACTATCGTTGGTCTTTGAGTTCCAACATCCTTAGCTTGGTTTAGATCCTACTGAGGGTCAGCCGAGGCTTGATTTCTCACATTACAATACGAATAAGAGATTCCTATCTATACATTATGCTGTGAGCAGATATATGGGATCAACCATGTTAAAAGGAGATATCTGTTTCCTTGTTTTCACAAAGTGGTGTTCCAAAGGGCATTTCTTCTTTAACAAGAAAAGTTATCCAGACCCTCAGTTCCAAACAGTGACACTTTGAGAAGTTCTCGACTTAGTGAACTCTAATTGCATCTGTAATGCATAGAAAGGATGTTGTATGAATACTTGGCTCTTTAGTTTTGAGGCTTTTCCATCTTTATCATTTAAGCCCAATGATAATTGAGTTCAACAAACTCTTTTTGGTTACCAACTTTTATGTGCCAGATACCAGACAAGATTAAAAGGACACTGTGCTTAATGAAGAAGCAGGAAACTTCACAATAACTAGCTAAAAAAGAATGATATACAAGAAAAAGTTGGAATAAAATCATAGCCTCTGCAGGTTTCAAGAACTTTCTAAAGTCTTTGTGTATGTATTCACACTTCTTCTGTGTCAGGACTGCATCCACACATAGTGAGATTTCAATACATATTGAACAAGTTTTTAAAAATTTGAGCACTTTTTGCCAAAGCTGGTAATTATTACACATACTCTTTGATTTCACGAAACTAGATTCTGTGTCTTAAAAGAATGATTTTAAAATATCTTAGAATATTTTCAGCTTTATTTTTGAAGGGAGTTTTAGAGATAAAGTGTGTTATATTTTATCATGCATTCCATTGCCCCCATCAGTCCTAAAGCAGAAATTGAGTGATGGAAATTATACAGTGATTTTAAGCATTTGTGTTTTTAGGATTACTAGTGTCATATTTCAGTAAGTTTACCAGCATAAAAACAATACTTCTTTCCTACTAACTGCTTTTCTTCCATTCAAGTCAACATAATCCTCTCTAGCATGCAATCTGGCCTGTACTTTGAAAAAACAGAAACATAAACTACAGTCTTTGACCTTAAGGAATTTATGTTTTGGCAGGGTTTATAATGTACAGAGTTATGTGATTTACATAGACATACAGATAACATTATAGAAACATACCAAGCAAACATGTAAGTGGAAGATTATGGGATTTATGTATAATTGCTACATAAATTTAGGAAGCTTTCCTGGAAGATGTAAAGTTTGGATTGAGCCCTGAAAATTCCAGTAACAACTGATGGGGAAGAATTAAAAGGAAAGCATGAATAGCATAAAAACCAAAAACAGGAATGCAGATAAGGATGGTTATATAGGGCCAGGAGGGCAGGTTGGATACCTCTTAATTTCACAGAAGAAAGTCAAAATTTCCAAGCCAGGAATTCAAATACCTTCAAAATATGGATCCAACCTGCCTTTCTTGTTTTGTTTCTGCATGTTCCTTAATGACTAAGCCAGTATTGGACTTCCCCAATGTCTATGTGGTTTACTTACTTTCCCACTCTCTTGGAATGACAGACTACTTTCTACTTTCCATTTCATCTCTATAAAACAATAATTTATCTGTGTTAGCACTTACATGAAGTGTTCTTGTCCCCTCTGAGCTCAGTTACCATTTATTGCCTGTATATAATTTTTATTTTTGCATACCTTACATTGATATTATAATTTCTTTTTCAAAACCACTACAAATTGTAATTGTAAACATCCCTAGACAAGTGAACTTCCAGAAGAAGTTTACACCCAATATTTGGCCACATATACTTATACGCTCTAAGCATTCAATCAATAGTCCTGATGATCAGTTTATTAGCAGACAAAGGGACATGGGTAAGGCAGACATCTTTTTCGCCATCTCTGAAATCTTGTCATATAATTTCTTTTCTGACACTGTTTCAATTACGACACTTGTTTCTAGTTCTGATTCTACTACCATTATCTTACTATGGAACCTCCACCACTCACTTAAGCTCTTGTGTCTTCAGAGTCTTCATTTGCAAATACTTAATAAGAGTTACCTTACTGAGTTTATTTGAAGGAAGAAGGCTTGAAGAAAAGATGTGTTGTAAATCCTGACCCATTGCTTTAGACTTTCTCTCAATTTCCAAAGCCAACACTGTGGGCAAAACAGTACAGTTTCTTTTGATGCAAATACAAGCAGACAAGGGAGCTGAGAAAATGGACTTGAGTAAGGGAGGGAGCAATGACAAGAAGACAATCTTATCATATGAAACATTTAAGTGGCTGCAATATTTTTCCTCTTGGCAGCTGGGTCTTGATGCAACTGAGTAATGCTGAAGGCTACTCAACTTAAAATAATTCATCCTCCAGAGCGGATGTGATCCTCAAGAGCAGACATCATTTTTCAGTTTTTTATGAACTGAATTTGTACATGACCCATCCCCTAGAATTCTAATCCCTTCTCATTATTACAAGGCTTTTGTGATCATAGTCTTAGAGACCTAGTATAAAGACTCCTTGCAGTTGTGGAAATGGATGTGTGGCTGGCCCCAGAGATAACTAAGTTCAACCAAGGAGATGAAGTTTGCAACCCACAACTTGGAGTCAGAACTTTTTTTCCTATGCCTGTGGCTGACTGTGGACACCAGTGTCCCATGCCAAGACAGCATTTAAATACCGAGAGATGAGACACATCACTGCACAGGCATGATGCCTGGCACCCACGCTATCTCCAGATGGCTTGTTGTGCAGAAATAGCCTTTGGGATCAAACTCAATGTGGTGAAGTCCAAACTCGTGATCTGTCCCTTAGGGCTTCTCTGTAGTACAAGTCCCCTCTGTTGCCTAGAGGCACAGCCCACAGTCTGCTAGGGTGCAGTTGAATATCATAAATTATCCTCCTCACCAACAACACAAACATTTATTGAGGTCCTACCATCTGTAGAACACTGTACTAGCATTTAGAATATAGAGGAGTATGGCATGATCATTGCCCACAACTGCTTCTAGTCCAACAGGGGACAAAGGCATATAAAAGAAAACAAACATCTATGTGAGTTTGCATAATAGTGCCATATAATTTATGTATGGCAAAGGTGAGGTAGAATTTCAAAGCATGGAGCTACAACTGGAATTCTGTAGTGAAACACACAAAAGACAAACTTCAAGGATGCTAATACCAGGAATTATCTTCTAGAGAACTGCTAGGACAGCTTTCTGTGATGATGAAAATGTTCTGTTCCGTACTGCCCAATATGATAACCATTAGCTGCAATGGCCACGAGCACTTTAAATGGGCTAGTGTTGCTGAGAAACTGAATTTAAAATTTTAACATTAATATAATTTTAATAGCCACATAAGGCTAGCGACTTTCATATTGTACAATGCATTTACTGGATATCTATCACTTATCTAGCACATGGAAGCATAGGCACAGATATGTTGAGCTGGCTATATTCAAGGAAGGGGTAAATTATTTAGAAGCTGTTCTAATTCCTAGTCAGGAACATCTTGACCATGCACGACCTTATATTGCATCTTACCAGGAAGAAAAGCACCATTCTCACTACATTGGATATGCACAGTTGCTCTCAAATGAATAGTGTGGTGTCTCTGTAAAAAATTGAGGGTCACTAGACTGTACATTTCATGAGGGCAGGGGCTTCATCTGTCTTGTTCACTACTATATTGCCAGCATTTAGCAGAGTACATGGCACATAATAAGTGAACAGTAAATCTACAAATGAATTTGTGAACAGATTAATGGACAAAACATCCCATATATTATTCTTAATATCTTCACTAGGTGAACTGAACTCTCATTTGTGGTAACAATTCTGTTATCTAGTTGAGAATTGCTGATCACCTGCAGGACAGGCGTGAATCAAGATGCATCTAGCATGGGGCCTGGCACATTTCAAGTGCTCAATCAATATTTATTGAATAAACTTGTTATGTTTGTTTCTGTAATTGCTTCTCTCAGTTAACCATTTGTAACAGGAAATTTGTCCACTTACATTTTTCTTACACCTTGGAATGTCCATCCCAGGAACTTAGCACACACAAGGTTCTCTAAACTTCAATAGAACTATTTGGGCAGGCAAAGGCATTTTTGAGCAGTCACTACTCTTTCAGAGGTAACAAGGTGGAAGGGACTAGATATTGTTTAACTTTTTTTCATAGCTTAATTTCTTATGAAGTTTTAGCAGTAGTAACTTTTCAATATAAAGAACATAAATATCTACCTTGCACTGTGAGGATTTTGGGGTAAGCAGTGTGAAGTTCCTATTTCTATTTCTATTTTTGTACATTTTAAGTGCTATTTCTGCTTCATCCGTCCTTCTTTATTTCTAGCACTTCTCTCTGAGTTTAATAATTCCTCACATACATCTTTTACATAGATAAGTCAAAATGTATTTCTGTGAAAACCAAGAAAAAGAAGAAAAAAAAGCTTTCTGCAATCCTGGTGCTTGTGATATGAACACACATTGATACACTTGATCTCTCCCAGTGGAACGGGCATGGGAATTAACCCACACACTGGCACATGAACTTCTTGTTTCTGCCAAATGTGTCAGCTGAGATGGGTTTGCTAATTTATTTATGGGGACATATGTCAATGTCACTCTGAGAAAATGCTTCCAGGACACACACAAAAAACTGACTGCTGTCAGGACTGACCTTATGTGTAGGTGGAAGAGCCACCTGCTCACTCACTTCTTGGTAGATTAGGGGATCTAGAGAGCCCTACCTCATCTCAGTCCTTGTTCAAAGGGTCTTTCTAACTGAACTTCCCATGGCTGCCATCTGAGTTAATCAGTTCCCTTAGGAAAGAAGTGTGCCCTACTCTGCTAAGTGTAATCAGAGAGCAGGTTTTGACAGGGGGTGAAGCAGGTATGAGAATAAAAGGGTAATACTTAACACCAGGTCATAGGTGGAAGGGAGGGGTATAAAATAATGAGGCTGGAGGCCAAAACCTTCATTGTCTCTAGAGATTTATGATATACAACAATGAAATGTAAGCAATACAAATGGTGCATCTATTCACATCTTAATTCCAAATCTCAGATGCATCATCCAACATAAAGTTAGTCATTTTGCAGCACTAACCACAATAAAACAATTTCCACATCTCTGTTTTATGTTCCATAAGGGGCACGGTTTTCCTGCGGGTATCTGAGATCCTTATAACTTTCTTTAACACCTAGGATCCAAAGCTGCTCACACTCAGCAGGCAACAAAAGAGGTACCTGTCCTAGAATCTTTGTTTGCCTTCATGTCTCCTGTTCAATAGAACCATTGTCGCTGCCTCTGTGATCACGGAGTCCCTGGACCCTGACTGTTTAGGCTTTTGATGTCTACCTGCCTAGCTGACTTCCCTGGAATGTGACCTCTGACCTGCCAACTTCCTGTACCTTCCAGCCCCCACTTGTGTGACCAAGCCCCCAGCCCTGTCTCCTCCTGGTCTGCCTGAAACTGTCGCTGTCCTCTCCTCAGCATGGCACTCAGGGTCCTGCCTGAAACAACAAAGGGACATCAAAGCTTTACTACAAGGCTGAGACAACTGTTAGGATTGCTGTCTTTGCCGATAGTCTGGTGGCAGTGGTCCTTGTGGGAAAGGAGGTAGAAAGGACATTAGAAATAGTGGCAGAAAGGCAGAATATAGTCTCTGCTATTGTCAGTTACATGACCTTGGGTGATAGACTTAAAACTTTGGGAAGCTTCAGTTTCCCCATCTATAATTGGGAGATACTAATATCCACCTTGATGGCTCTTGGGAGAATTAAATGTTTGAAAGTGCCCAGAACAAGTCTTGGCACATAGTAGGTAATCAATATGCAGGGGATTCTTTTCTTCCTTTCTTAAAATAACTGAGCATGAGTCCAAGGTGAAAGTTGAGATTAGCTGATATCAACATACTCCTTTGTGCTAGGACATCTGCTTTTTACACCTCAATTGTATAGGCATTGCCCTTCCATGTTGGAGGTTCCCCTTTCATATTTTGGGCAGAGGATCTGTGAAGTTCTTTGATGCCTGATAATCCAAATGTTGGATTCCCAGAACTTCCCCCCTGAACTCAGGAGTCTCAATAGGTGCATTCATTAGTTCACAACAGACAATGCAGCATCAGCAAAGAGAGATGGGACTTAAGGGAGACAAAGCAATCATGAGAAAGACAAAATATGATAGGATATAATATATTAAAGACTGTGAAGATAAGGAGATGTATGGGGGAAAGAAGTATTAAAAGCCAGGGATTAGTGGAAGGAGAGAGTAGGAAGGAAAGGAAAATGTGAAGAATGTAGAAAACCCAGAGAAGATTGGGGTTCCAAATATGATTGGAGAGGTTACAAAATACTGGTAATTTAACTTCAAGTCTCTCCTTGGAAATATTTTTTTTTACAATTGAAATGATGATGAAAATAAGAATCTAAAATAAGAAAATTTGAATCAATTATCACGTCTTTCAAGCACCTGTATTTTATCTTTGTTTATAGTCATTTTGTCTTTGCTTAACTTTAAGGCTTGCCCTTCAGATTCCGAACCAACACCAGAGCTGAGCCTGGTGTTGCATTAGACTTATCCAGCCTCTTTGTGTAGATATACAACTGTTCTGAGACATAGGACCACATGTTTGTTGTACCCTAAAAAAGGCCTAGACCAGTGCTGTGCATATAATTGGTGCTTAATAAACCAGGCAGGGTGATAGCTCTTCACTCAGGCATCTTTGTATCTCTCGGGAGAGTTAATGAGTGATACCATCAACTTTTCAAAGAGGCTGATCTGCACACGGGATCTTTGGGTGTGAAGCATAACTTGCTCTGGGACTAGGAAAGCTGCACACAATGGAAAAGATGCCCTGAGCAAATAGGATAAAGACTATTTAGCCTGTCATCCAAACACAGTTTCAAAGGAGACTAGCCTCAGTTCTTCAAATGCTTCCTTCACAATCCTCACAACTGAGTTCATGTCTCTTAAGATGTGTTTGTTGTTGTTGTTCATTTTGTTTTCTAAATTTTATTCAGAAATTTCTTTCCATAGGAAGATTTTCATAGAATCAGAAAAACCATGGCTAGTGTTCTTTATAAGAAAAGTAGCCAGTAGTTTAAAAAGCTTTCTTCCCCATCTGCTCTCTTGAAATTCCTATGCATTCCTTCTCAGGAAAATCTCATGGCAAAAGAAACACAGTAATTTATAATATTAAGAGAGGAATTTGAATTCGACTCTCTCTGATTTCCACCCCTCTTGTAAAGAATCAAATGGCAAGAATGGAATTAGCAGTGGATTAAAAGTCTTATGTATGTGAATGTGGATAAATTGGGTAATCTTGCCAAGCTTCAGGTTTCTCATCAGCAAGATGAGCATTGTGTGAGCTGACAAATGTAAAATCACAGAGCACAGTGCCAAGTTCATGATAAAATCTCTATGAATGTTCATTCGTACATGCTGGATTGTTTGTGTGTGTATCTTTTGTCTTGCAGGTGTTATTAAATATGGTATTGTTAGACTGGCTTGTGATATGATTCTCATTTAGCCCAAGTTTCTCAAAAAACAATCAGCATCTGAGTTTGGAGGTGGTGGTAGTGGTGCTGGAGGTGAGGGAGACAAAGAAAAACATCTAAGTGCACCAAATAAGACTCTTCAGTGAGGCAGAATTTGTTTATCTTGTCATCTAGACAATAAATAAGACTTTAATTAAAATATTAGAGATAGAATGTCTTCTACTTTATCCATAAATATATTTTATGGATATGGATTATTCCTCTATAGCCCTTGATTTTGTTATAAGCTTTCCCAATTATTATGTGATATAATAAAAGAAAACTGGACTTGATTCAGGAGGTCTGTATTTTATTTTTATTTTATTTTTTTTAAATGTTTTATTTATTTCTAGGAGAGAGAGAGACAGCATGAGCAGGGGAGGGTCATAGAGAGAGGGAGTGACAGACTCTGAAACAGTCTCCAGGCTCTGAGCTGGCAGTCAGCACAGAGCCCGACATGGGGCTCGAACCCACGAACTGCGAGATCATGACCTGAGTGAAAGTCGGATGCCCAACCGACTAAGCCACCCGGGCGCCCCATGGAGGTCTGTATTTTAATCCCATCTCTGACATTTACTAGTGAGTTGAACTTGGTCTGGTGACTTAACAGACAAGTCATAGATTCCCCATGTGTACTATGAGTACTCTGCTAAATGATCATTGTTAAAGACAGATGAGGTAGGATCATCCGGATAACTTGTGTATAGCCGCTATTGCATAACTGTCTATAGAAACCAATAGTAATCTCGAAGGAAAAGGAGGCAAGTGAGATTCTTTCCATTTTCAAATGACAAAAATAAGGATCAGTGAAGTCTTGTCTCACAAGTTAATGGCAGAAGCATAATTGACATTCAGGATGCCTGATGCCTAATTTAGAGGTATCACCTCTTAAAATGTATAGTATGCATGGTTTTGTGAATGGGCATATTGGAATTGTGGAAGTCCAGTATCTAAATAATGGGGCAGCCCCTGCCCTGGATTATTAAATGCAGCCATTCATTCTCAAGCTAAATTATTATGTCTACCATTGCATCAGCCCCAGAGGGCACAAAAGTCATCCCCAGTCCCATACCTATCCTAGGGATGACCACCACTTGCCTGCTGAATTTTCTAGACCCCTGATATTTATACCACTTACACCTGGTTTTACACCATCCCTGATGACAGATTCATTTCCTATTTCCATTTTCATAGACAATTGATTGAATTTGTCCCTCCACATTTTATACCTCTGAAATGACAGTAATCACTGTTAGTCAGGTGTCTATCACAACATCATCATTGGTTGAGCACACCCAGAATGAATTACAGCGGTTAAAAAAAAAATCTTGGCAGCAATACTATAGCACTCTTTAAGTAATGCTGACTCATCAGTTCTTTTCATGGCACAGAGGACAATATTGTCAAGTGCATGAGCATTAATATCCAACCAAAGAAGTATTGAGAAAAGTTTGAATTAAAATAGCACCAAACCCTTCCAAAAACCAGTGTATGTTACCAATGCTTTCTTTTCTATGTATGCACAACAGAGATTTTCATAAAAATCTGTATTTAAGTCTAAAAGAACTTTTTCAATCAAAATAAACCGAACATAAGAAAATGATGTATCAGAGTGTAATTGGCAATTTTTATTTGTTTTTCATTTATAAAATATTTGTTTCTCTTACATCTTACAATAGAAGTGTTCCAATATGACATGATGTTTAGTATCTTCTACTATCAATTCATTCAGACTTCCTCTTCCAGCAGCTGCCTTGAGTACACTCTCAGGTGTTGATTCTGCCTACAAATGTGATGGCAGTGCTCTCTGTAGCTTAGGGTGAGAGAGTGATTTTCCACCACTTTTCCTCACACATATCTAGTTAGATCAGCCCTCTGTCCCAGGGTAAGGTCATTTGCACAGACTATATGCAAAACCAATTTTGTAATTGTTTCTTCAAATACATTAGATTTACATTTCCTTGTTGTTATAAAGAAGAAAAAGCATAGACAATATTATTTTGGAGTCAAATTCCTTGGATTTCTCATCTTTAAAATGAATTTTAGAATGTTTTGGTTTGTGGGTATTCTGAAAAGTTTATGTAGAATAATTCATATGAATATACTTTGTGAAAACAGGGGTACCTGGGTGGCTCAGTCAGTTTAGCATCCAACTCTTGATTTTGGCTCAGATCATGGTCTCCCAGTTTGGGGGATTGAGCCCCATGATGAACTCTGTGCTTAGCCTGCTTGATATGCTTCTCTCCCTCTCTTTCTGCCCCACCCCTGCTCATGCGCATTCACTCTCTCTCAAAATAAATAAACAATTTTTTTTAGAAAATAATGTAATTTTAAAAAATAAAAAATACACATACAAACCTTATTCTTCACTCTCACTATTTTGCTTTCTTATGTCTGGATATTTTTGCTAAAAGTTCTAACAGCAAAATAAGACCATTAAACTTTAAAATCAGTTAAGTCAAAAAACAAAACAAAACTTGGTGAAGAACAGCTGGCCAAGGTGCCTTTGCTAAATTGGAAGGTTATGAGGAAAGTATAATGAGATTATATGGAGAACACAGACCTCCACCCTAGTCCCCCTTACCTTCCATGTCTCAGTGGCCACAGTTTCATATAGATGGCATCCAACTCCATTTCAACTTGCAAGGACTGAAGAGAAAGGAAACTCAAACCCTCAGTCATGGACTGCCAAGATTTTGAAATATTATTAGACCTTGGATCATGAATCTGAAGGCAAAAATGAATCAATCAATTCAATCTTTATGTTCAAATCACTCTGCTAAAACCAACAAAAAATATTTTGATCTTTATACACTAAGACAAATGATTGAGAGGTAATATGATTGGAAGTAGACATAATAAAAACAATGCCTTATGTTTATGTAGCTCCTTAAAATTTACAAAGGAATTTCACACACGTTCTTATTTTCTCCTCACAATAATTTGTGAAAGGGGTATTATTCCCATGATTGGTGAGAGATTAATCATTTTCCCAAAGTCACACAGACTAGTTAGGTGACAGACGATAGAGTCTGTGTATAATGCACTGGTACGTCTTCAACACCTAGCTACTGTTGTGATATGTATTTTATGTGACAAAGGAGCATTTCAAAGAGCGTGAGGTATAGTTCTGATGAGTAAAATAACTCACTAGGCTACTTGGCTAGGGAATGCTTTGTGGAAACCATGAAGCATATTTAGGAACAGAGAGGGTGAGAAAAATTCAAACATCCCATAGAAGTGGCATATAGATACCTCAGTTGGAAGGAAATAAGAAAACAAAAGCAAAAGAAGTAGGAAACTGTGTGGAATATTCCAGACGATTCATATACTGGTTCCATGGCTTGACCTCCATTGATCAAATTCATGCATGACCTTTGACTTTTATAATTTTGGAATGAATCATATGACTTGACCGGGAAGCAATTGGTTCAACCATCTGAGTCACTGGGAGCCAGGATGAATTGGTGACATTGCCAGTTGGGACATATTGTTGGATGCAGTGGTATAGCTGTAGTGCTCATGGGTAGAAGTGAAATTAATAAGCAGGATGTAGAAACTACTTAGTCTGTAGAAAAACGAAAGAATGAAACTGGGGACCCTTAACATGCCAAACTAGTGCAGGGCTGTGGGGCTTGGCACCTTCCTGCCCCTGCTGTACATATATAGCTGTCAGCTTCCACAGCTAATAAGCAAGCAGAGGGAATGACAGGCTTTACCTAATGAAAATGGCAGCTATCAGTCTGTGACTCAAAAGGTCTGGCTCCAATTCCTCTTACAGTTGATGATTTGATCCTTGTCGAATTAGTGGGGTTGTAACAAGGAGGCTGTATGTGAAAGCTGCCAAATGTTCCTTTTAAATCCTCTCCAACTTTTTCTTTTCATGCTTTTCCACAGAAAATTGTGTCTACTTGTAATAGTGTGTGTTTTTACTTTCTCTTCCTGGAAAAAATGTTCTTCTTTACTGAATAACTATTACCAATAGCAGCATCAACTTACAAGTAAGAAATTTCAAAAATGTCTAATTGGGTCAATATTTAACTTAAGAATGTAATGTCTTTCGTCAATTATCACATTTATCTTTAAATTTTGTTCATCATCCAAATGCAAAATCATATTGTGTGCTCATCATTTATGGTCTCATTGTACACCATGTGGCTTCTAGCTCTGATCTGATTGGTACTGAAATAAATTTGGTCTCAGATGGTTGCTTTTCACAACAGACTTCCTTTCACAGCATGGCTTGGAAAGTGAGAATGAACAGTGACTTAACTAATATGACTTACCTGGGACAGCACAGTGTTTAAGTTATAAATTACTAGAAAGCTCTGAAATGTACCAGCTACACTGGCCATACCTCAGACCCCTCCTCCTCACTGTCAGAGCCTCTTGCATGTTCCCATCTCTAGTTCTCACAATTGGGAACATATATTTTTAGCAATTAATGTATACTTTTCAATATTTTCACAGATTCCTCAAGATATTCAACAGAGGTAGGCAGAACAGGGTTTTTCATCTTATTTTAGAGATGCAGTGAAGCAAAGTTATTTGAAAAGACTTTTGGAAACTGGATCCCTCTACCTGACTCTGAATCAAGTCCTCTTTCAATCACTAATATTCTATGAATTGGAATTCTTTTCCATAGTTCTATGACTTAAAATCTGGTCAAAGAAAGCTATAAAGGAGAGAAACATCAGAGATCACACATAAAAATACCTGGGGTCACAGCAGTTTCCCAAAAAGCCAACAGCTAGTAAACCAGGGAATAAGCACTCTAGCTCAGGGCTTTTGAATTTAAGAGCAATAATGTGGCCTTTCTACTCACTATAATGCCTGATCAGAAACAGGTAACAAACTAGGGTGGATAGACCCCCTATCCATGCACACTCCATGCTCACTCCTGAGAGTAAACCAGCAGTAATCAGACAACAAGCAGTAGAATGGTCAGCTTGTCCTCTCTAGATTCCTGAACAACAGCTTCCGCTTGAAACAAACAGCAGAAACACGAAGTGCTTACAAAGAAATCAAATCAAATCAAATCAAATCAGATCAAAGCAGCATTTGACTCCTTAAGGAAATGTTCTCCGAGACAGCAGCCAGCATGGCTGTCATGTAGGGGTGTGTGGCGTGCAGGCAGCCATCCGTTCAGGCCACTGGCTACCAACAGCTGACTCTAGGAGTAGTATTTGAATCTACCCTGAGGGGGGCCAGAGCCCACAGACAGCTGGGCCATCTGTTCCGATAATACCACATTACTCTCTACACTCAGTAATGAAGGCTCCTGAGTAATCTTTCATCAGAATGACTTCACAGCATTAAAAATGTATTTCAATACATAGCTTGTTTAAATATTTAACCCTCTTCGGCTTTGAGAGATTGATTCAGAGCTGCAGTGTTTATATGGGCAGGAAACATTGATTTTCATATGCATGCATGCATTAATTCAGGAAGACTTGGGCACACACCAAAGGTTTTGATAAATGGATCTTTAAATCTCGGACTTTAATGGAGAATATTGGTTTGCCGCCCAGATCCCATCCCTCTGCCAGTATTTAAATATTTTCAATTCTCATTTCCCAATGGTGAGAGGGGAGAGTCAGTAGATGAACAGATTTTAGAGAATTATTTTGCATAAAGTTTGTTTACATAACACACACACACACACACACACACACACAGATATTATTCATTTTGCTGGCCTGCAGTGGGAGCTATTTGTGCACAGGACTGTCCAACTTTTATTAGATCTGTTGGCAGCTCAACTTTTGCTGATATCTTGTCAATAAATCTGAAGATTGCAGTGTATATTCAGCACATGCAGGGCCCAGGGACAGAAAACCCTCTTATGAATTTCTTTGTGAGGTGACATCATTTAAACTCATCCTGGTACCCAGACTTACCTTATTTGTTCTGCTTTCCCCACTCATTTTATTGAGCCTCCCATGCTGGAGTTCTGGTTAACCCTGACCATCTTTACAAACTTAAACACTTCACTGTGTTTGAAAGACCAGCCTTGATATTCAGGAAGGACTGTTAAGACTTCTAAGGTTTCCTTAGCTTTCACCTGCTAGGGACTGGATAAATAATCATTATTAACATCACATATGCAATCCCTTTACCTGTATAGATTACTACTCAATATTACCATCTTCATCTTCTCTCTAGATATTAGAAACGGTCCCATGAGATGTTTAGCTAACATCATCACCACTGAGTAAATGGAAAAATGAGCCTCAGAGAGTTTAAACAACATTTCCAAGTGCAAAGAGCTGCTGAATGGGTATGACTTGGCTTTTCAAATTGTCCACCAAATGGATGATGACAGTTCAGTCTTTAAAGATACATATCCATGGATTAATTAACACACTTAAAACAAGATCTATTGATCACATATTAAATATCAAAGTTTTGGCACTAGGATTATAGAGGTAAATAGGATAGAGTCTTACTCTGAAGGAAACTAAAGAAGGAAAAAAAAATCCTTGGAGCAGAGAATTAGAAAGTGTGTGAGCAGAGTGATAAAGATAAAAATCGTTATAATGGAAAGAGACACTCTGCAGAGATGATCAAAATTCAATGTTCAGTTCAGTGTTAATAAATCCCAAGTGTAGACATTCTCCACCTATTCATCAAGTGAATCAAGTCCTGGTGGCTTAAGATATCCAATGAATTAACTTCTTTACCACACATCTACAATGGTGCTACTTACTGAATTATTCTTGGAAGAAATGAGAAAATGTTGCCCATCATTTTCTATGTTTTTTGGTTGACTCCAGGAGATAATTAGTGGACTGGATTATGAAAAGTTTTCTAGAAGAAAGAGAGAACTAAAGTTTTTTATGTTTACCTACATAACATATAGTTAAAAAAAAGACAAATAGTTATTAATAGAAGTCTCATGCCCCAGTACATCTCCTCTACAGCCACTCTGACTCTGCCTTCTGGTAATCACTTCCATGTTTCTAAACATTATGCATATTGTGCTATATCTTGTATTGGTTTTATATATTTCAAATATAGCATCTGCATCTCATCTTTTACATATATCCAAAATAGTATTTAAATTTGTTAAAACAATACGTTTATTAACTTTATAATAATCATATTAATAGTGTTCACTACAGGGGCGCCTGGGTGGCTTAGTCGGTTAAGCGTCCGACTTTTGCTTAGGTCACGATCTCGCAGTTCGTTGGTTGGAGCCCTGCGTCGGGCTCTGTGCTGACTGCCAGCTCAGAGCCTGGAGCCTGTTTCACTCTGTGACTCCCTCTCTCTCTGACCCTCCTCTGCTCACGCTGTCTCTCTCTCTCTCCTAGAAATAAATAAATAAAAAAAAAACATTAAAAAAAAAGAAGTTTAAAAAAAAAATAGTGTTCACTACAGAGCCTAGTCATATATAGTTATTGCCTTCTCTTTCTTTACAGCAATTTGCTTTCCATCAGTTTTCTATTTGCCTTTCCTTTTCTCTCTTGCTCTGTCCAGTAAATACAAATCCCAAATTTTTCCTAAATGTTCTACCATATCAGATATACTGGTATTTCTTTATTCCTTGAAGACTCCCCTACCACACCTCTCTATCCTCTCACTACACTCTGACTACAATCTAGACCTAAATACTATCTCTAAGAATGTTTTTCATTATAGCCTAAGGAATGCTCTTAATTCTCTCCTATTCTGATTATATTTTTTCCTGGATATGAGGTCTTAAATTTTTCCTGCTTGACTAACTGCATATTTCCAGAGCAAATCTTTATGTTGCTTCTCATAAAAGGATGACTGGTAGGTATGTTTTTGTGAGCCTTATTGTTTTTATTTTGTCCTAATATTTAACTGATAGTTTGGCTCTCTACCTTAATTTTAGGTTAAAAATAATATTCAGATTTCTGAAGATATTAATTTCTAGAATTCATTCTGGATGTTTTGAGAATATACTCCATATAAAGTATTACTTTATGTGTAACTAATAATTCTATCAATGCTTCTTGTTCTGAAACATGGTGATGATTTGTCTTAGTGTGATTTTATTATTTTTCATTATGCTGAACACCAAATAATGGACATTGGTGTTTCAGTGTAGAGCTCCATACTCTTATATTTTTAAAAAAATCACCTGTTATTATTTTCCAGATATAGCTATTTGCTATTCTTATACTTTCTCATGCTCTTGACTATATCTACTGGTTAGGCCCTAGATGGGTTATGTAAATCTTTTGTCTTTTTTCTTTTAGTTTTCATTTCCACTGTTTTTCTGTTACACTTTATGGAAGATTTGACTTTATCTTTTAACTTTACCTTGTTTCTCAAAAATATTATTTTACTCTTCCAAAAATGTATCATTTTTAATATTAAACTTTATCTATTTTAATTGAAGTGCAGCTGATATACAACATTTTATTAGTTTCAGGTGTACACATAGCGACTCAACATTTATATACATTATAAAGTGATCACCACCCTAAATGTAACTACCGGGTGTCGGCGTACAAAACCGTTACAATATTATTATTATATTCCCTGTGTTGTACATTGCATCTCTCTGTTTATTTTATAACTGAGAGTTTGTACCTTTTAACCCTCTTTCCCTATTTTGTTCATTCTCTCACCCTCCTCCTTTCAGGCAGCCACCAGATTGTTCTCCATTATCTAGAAGTCTGTTTCTGTTTTATTTTGTTTGTTCACTTGTTTTTTCGATACCACATAAGTGAAATTATAATGTATTTTTCTTTCTCTGTCTAATGTATTTCACTTAGCATAATACCCTCTAGCTCCATCCATTTTGTCACAGATGGCAAGATTTCATCATAATCTACCATTATCTTGGCTATTGTAAATAATGCCACAGTTGAACATAGGGGTGCATATATTTTTTTAAATTAGTGTTTTCATTTTCTACAGATAAATACCCAGAAGTAGAGTTGCTGGATTGTATGGTAGTTCTATTTTTAATTTTTAAAGGAACGTCCATACTGTTTTCCAGTAGTGGCTACACCATTTTGCATTCCCATAAACAGTTTATGAAGGTTTCCTTTACTCTGCACCCTCTCCAACACTTATTATTTCTTATCATTTTGGTAATAGCCATTTTGAAAGATGTGAAGTGATGTCTCATTGTGGTTTTGATTTGCATTTCCCTGATGATTTGTGATGTTAAGCAGTTTTTCATGTATTTGATGGTTATCTGTATATATTCTTCGGAGAAATGTCTGTTCAGATCCTCTGCCTATTTTTAAATTGGATTGTTTGTTTGTTTTATGTTGAGTTGTATTAAATTCTTTATATATTTTGGATATTAACCCATTATTAGTTCTAGTAAATATTAAAATATAAATAGCATTTTTTGTCTTATCTATGGATTTGGTTCTTAGTATGTCTGAAGATAGTAGTGAGGAGGTATTTATTTATTTATTTGTGTTCCCTACATTCTCTATTTCCAGCAGGCTAATACTTTTGTCTTCCTTTGAAATCTTCTAATGTATTTGGTGGCCCTTCAGCCTCTAACCACTTCTAGGAATGAAGCATAATAAGCATGTGTATTGAAAAATTATGGTCTTCCACTAGAAATGATGGCATAAGTTCATTTTTCAGTAAATGCCCTCTGTCTCAAACATATGAAATGACTACTAAAATTATTATAAAATGAAAAATAAAGATGTATTAAAAACAACAAAATATCTCTGTGAACCAGAAAGGGATAAAACTAATGCAACAAGTAGGGCTACAGTTCTGTTTTCTGAGCGTGCTTACAGGAAGCGGCAAGTCTTGTGGAAGAAGGGGGTGGGAAAATGTCCACGTATATGAGCCTATGTCCAAAGGTGAGGTGGTCTCCCTCACTCAGGAAAAAAAGAAACTTAGAGAAGCTCTGTCAAATGTTTCACAGTTTGCAGCTTAGCCTCTGGACCAGGAACTGAATAAATATGTTAGCAGTGTCGGCACAGGTGGTGATCCCTCTGAATTCTCCATGAGACAGGAGATCCAGGCTGCCTTTCTAAGGCACAGTATTTAATCAGATCTGTAGGGTGGGTAGGATGCATCTGCAGAACCTGTACGATGGGGAATATAACTGAAAAGAGTGGGAGAAAAAGAGAGGGAAAAAAAACCTGAATAAATCCACAACAGAAATATAAAATGAACCTCAGTCTGCCAACAAGATAAAAAAATCAACAAAGTCCAGATGAAATCACTCCAGATGAGATCACTGCTATAAAGGCAAACTTTATAAATAAATATGATTGCAATGCTCAGAAAACGTGGGGGGAACTACATCCATTCAAACATACTCACAAGATACTATGAAATAAAGCATCAGTGAAAAAAATGTTACACTTTTTTTAAAAAAATGCTCAGAAACCTTAGAGTTAGAAAGTGACAAAATTAAATCAGAATGTTATAAATGGGATAAATTTTAGACTCAATAAAATCCAAGAAAGAATTAATGAATAGTTTTGACTAACTGCTTATAGTTACTATTTCTAGTACTGAGGAATTAATTCAGTAAAAGCTATTGGAAGATATAGGAAGCAGAACTGAAAGACTCTGGACTACCTTCATTCAGAGTTCTAGAAAATGAAGTGAAGTAAATAGGAGAAGAGCTGTATTAGAACAGATGGGGGCTAAAAGTTTTTCAGAATTAAAAAAAAAAATTATGTGGCTAAGTCTGTGATCAAAAGTTTCTTCTGTGTGCTAAGAAAGATTTTACATTATAATAAAATATCAAAACACCCAAACTAAGTAGAAAATCTTAAAAGCTGCTAGACAAAAGAGGACAGTTAACCTGAAAGCAGACACAACGTACTTATTTGTAATTTAAGCAAACTTCCAACAGCTTAGCTTACAATGGCATTTGAAACTCAATCTTGAGGTGACTTATAACATGCAGCCAAGAATGTATTCTAAGCAGTCATTTAACTTGGGCCGAATTTGTCTTCAAACCCCTTTTCTCCTTACACTCTCTGCTTGGGCAGACCCAACTTTCTCTTGTGCTTATCTCTTAGAAAAGAGTGCTAAATTGTCTGATGTTTATTCCTCATCTCCCTTCCTCATGGTTTGTTTGTTTGTTTGTTTTTGTTTGTTTGTTTCTGTTTTTGTAGACAACTGTCCTCTTGGGAAGTATGAATGAAGTCACAGAACAATCTTAGTATCAGAATATAATTTAGGCATTTTTTTCCCCGAAGTGAGAGATCTCTCATAGATCAGGAAGATGATCTATGACAAAAAAAAAAAAAAATGGGGGCTCTGTGCTCCCCTTTCAGTTTGAGAAGTATTTCATACTATATATCTTACTCTTAGCAATATACAATTCATACAAGAATATCAAAGGCTGTGCAAAATCCTTCACTAACAAAGGCATATTAATTAATTTAATGTCTTTTTTCCTAAATTTTTGGACATAAGACTCCCGTTTTCAAATATATAATATACTGTTACACACCTCAGGAACATATGTATTATTTAAAAAGACACTGCCTTGGTATACCAAGAAAATATTTTGATATAGTAAAAACAAACTTTTAAAATCCAGTTGGAAATGATAAAACTGAGATTTTAATCTGAGTTCTGCCACAAGCAATGTGTTACTTTGTTTCTAAAAGCATGATGATAGTTCTTTATCTTTTATAGTTTTAAGATTAATTCTATGAATAAAACATTATTTATTTTTTAATTTTTTAATGTTTATTTATTTTTGAAGGAGACAGATTGTGAGTTGGTATAGAGAGGGGTAAAGAAAGAGGGAGAGAGAGAGAATCTTAAGCAGACTCCACACTGGGTGGGGATCCCAACACGGGGCTCAATCCTGCTAACCGTGAGATCATGACCTGAGCTGAAATTGGGTGCTTAAGCGACTGAGCCACCTAGGCACCCAAAAACACATGATTTCAATAATACATGTTAAACTACAGTGAGTGATACTTTCCTGAATGATAAAGAAGTCCTTTCTATGTTCTCTCCAAGTGGTAGGTGTTGGCAAATACCCTCCTGGATTCCAGGTAGTCTGGACTTTATGCTCAGATGTGACCCAGCTAAGACTGAAAGGACTCTGATTTCAGAAGGGAAACATGGAGGGACGCAATCTTGTTTGGCAAGGAGATTTTTTTTTCTGTTGAGAAAGCCCATGCTGAAGGATAGCATTCAAGATGGCTGTTGTCACAAAATCTCTGAAATCAGTATAAAACTGACAGACCTCAAAGTAGCCCAGGCTTAGTTTCCACAAAAAGGAGAAGTCCTCTGAATCTTGAGAACCCCTTAGGAAAAATTAGGTTTCCTGTTTGTGTCATTGAGAAGTAGGAACAAAGGTGATAGCTCTTGGACCTTGGTATTTGAATGAGCACAATCTAAAGTCTATATATAGATTGATTGTTGTTGAACCAAAGCAGCTTAATTATTACAAACAGGAAGAGCCGTGGCAGGGCACATGCTAACTAGTTGAGGAGGGTAGGTCAACTGCAGTCATCCAACAGAACAAGCTAAATACAGTGTCCTAGAAAGGTATGCTCCAATCTTTCGTCACAACTTAAACAAGTAATGGATACAGTGCTGGTTAAAGTAAAAAAGATATCCACAGGTGGATGGAACACAAATGTCGTATACAATTCAAATGAACAAGAAGAGCAATCAGGGACTACTCACTGGATCACAGATAAAGTCTCTTTAAGTTTTAGCTCATAGAAATGTCCCTCTGAGCATTTGTGTGCACCATCCCAGGTCAGAGTTGCAGAAACAGTGTAAAATACTGGGGTAGAATTATCAAGTGTTGGAAGTATCAGATGGAAAAGATAGTATGAACCCAGTGAATACTGTAAGCATGAAGCTTATTTAAAGCAGTCAGATGCCATCTGAAGATCCTGGCATCTATCTTCCTTCATGATCTGTTTTTTATGCATTGTTTTATGCTTTGCAGTTTGAAGATCATTCTTCCTGATAGATAAAATGGAAGTAAAATAAGAGATGAATGATCATTCTGCCTTTGCTGTCATTTTTAACAGTACCTTATCTACCCTAAGCCATGCTTTTCTTTCTGCTCTGTACAAAGCAAAAGTCATCATTTTCCTGAATCCAGTATTTTTTCTGGCTTTTCACCTCTTTCTGGGTTTTTAACTTTCCACTTGAACTTTATAAAGATGCAAGGGACTCATGAACCTATCTCTTTGTTTGCATGCCCCTCTTTCTATCTTTGCCTCTTGTCCTTTAGAACAGGAGTTCATTAGATAATTCCCATTGTAGTCACTCTGCCCAAGCAGAGAAATATTTAAAATACAGAGAGGAAGTAAGAATATGCATCATCAAGCTAATGCTTTCCCCCTACAGGAGATGAAGACATATATTAAGCATCAGGAAAACATGTGTACAAATTAGTCAATATGACCACTGTTTTAGAGGTCAGTATGGAACTGAAGAACATAAAAGTAAATTTTATCATTGCTGCCTCTAGGAAGGTTTCAGCAAATATAATTGATAACAAATAGGAGGCACAGAGAAGGAGGCAGGAATGTTAATACTGATGGAGCCAGCCAAAGACTATATGGAAAGCCAGTGTCCATATTACCTGCTTATTGGTACCCTCACCAGACAGATCAGGGGAACTAGGTTATCCATTAAAGAGACTATATTTCTTCCTCAAAGTTATTAATTTCAAGATGATGTGGTCATTTTTCCCTCAGGTACCTGTCACTGTAACCCTACTTAACAAGGTTTTCGGTTTATCATCGTCAGTTTGGAAGCTTGTTTCCTCATCCTAATGAAAAACAAATTTATCAGCAAAGAGACTCAGCAAAATGCTATACACTGGCTTTTGAAGGTGTAGACCTCTAATAATTTCATTTATGCATTTATTTATTAATTCAGTTATCCAACAAGTGATACGTGTTTCTCAAATTCCTTCAGTGTGCCAGAATGACAATATCATTGCCCTCGTGTAACTTGTAGTTTAAGAAAAGGCATAAAAATTGTGCAAACATTTGTGTGATGAATTGCAGTTGTGATAAGGGCTTTGAGGAAAAGACAATTATGCTGTGATTACATCTGATAGGAGGCTTTAAGCTTATCTGAAGGATATTTTAGTATACCCAGGTGATGGATGAAAGAGTTGGCTAGGAGAAGGGAACAGAGAGCATTAGAGTAAGAAAGAGTAGTTATGAGAGAGTCCAGAGGCAGGAGAGATGATAGAATATTCCAGGATTGATGGAAGTCTCTAGCAGTTGTAGAATAAAGATGAGTTGTAGAGAAAGGCATGAGAAAAGGCTTAAAAATAGTGTAACATATGGAGATGTGTTGAATCACTATGTTGTATACCTGAAACTAATGTAATACTATGTGCCAACTATACTCAAAATTTAAAAATCTTAAAAAACAAAAATTATCATCAAAAAAAGAAAGAAAAGAAAAGGCTCAAACATTAGGAAGGTATCATATCATACAAAGCTTCTCAGCCTGTGTGAAAGCATTTGGAATTTACTGAAATGCTAATTGGAAGGCATTTGAGAGTTTTAAGCAAGAAAGTATCTTGAATGGTTTTTTTAAGTTGTTTAAATTTAATTTTCAGAGAGAGACAGAATGCAGGCTGGGGAGGGGCAGAAAGAGAGCAGACACAGAATCTGAAGCAGGCTCCAGGTTCTGAGCTGTCAGCACGGAGCCCAATGTGAGGCTCAAACCCACGAACCATGAGATCTGACCTGAGTCAGAAGCTTAACTGACTGAACCACCAAAGTGCCCCTGAATGGATTTATGTCAAAAAAAAAAAAAAAAATGCATTGGTTGCTATGCAAATAAGATGTGGGCGAGACCAACTAAGAAGCAGCTGCAAGAGGCCAGAGGAGATATGATGTTCTGAGGAAGACAGGATGCTAACAGTGGAGCCTCTTTCTATTTAGACTGTAGAGTTGCAGAAGTAATAGAACAGCTGTCATTGATATGTAAGTAAGAAGGAGTAGCAAGAAGATCCTAGACCTGCTTAACTTTATTTACATTGAGTACGCTAAAGAGCTACAGGTAGAAGAAGAATAGAAACCAAAAACGTGGCTGGGCAGAGAATAGTTAACATAGATTGGGAAAAAGAAAAGAAAAAGGTTGAGAAAATGTTAAGAGAGAGATGAAAGAATGATATTGAGTATAGTGTCCTTTCTCTCTCTTTCTCTCTCTCTCATGCACACACACACGCACTCACGAATCTCTCTAATCTCCCCTTATATGCACACACACAAAATGAGCCAAAAAATCAAGATTTTTTTATATTTTATCATGTTTTATGTGGTTTTGAGAAGTTTTAGTGAAGTCTAAAATTGATATTTTAATGAAAACCTGTGCTGCAACTGGACAGTTTAGGCAAGTCATTTTTATTCAGGTAATATGCAGGACTGATGATTTGATTTGATATGATTTTTAAGGGAGGAAGATGGTCCAGTACAATACTCATATTTTTTTACTTAAATAATTGCAAAAATCGTAGTATCTTTTGTTGAGAAAAATATGCAAATATTTGATAAGTTATCTATCTGCCTCTCACTGTCTACATTTTGTCTTTCTCATAAATCATTTTTGTGTTCTAAATTAGAAAGCCAATAACCATAAATTTTGTCCAGTGAATTTCGATATAGTATCATCTCATGGTGACACCCCTTTTTTGTTTTTTACTTAATCACTAAAGTGCTTTACACTGTACAACATCAGATGAATTTGAGGATTTCTGTTCAGGAATATAATTGTTTCTTTGATTACAGTGCTATCTTTTTCACTTCCTTTACTTAAGCAGGTTTTTTTCTCTTTTTAAAGGCACAACATTCATTTGTTATCTTCTAATCATTTACCTAGCTTCACTAAATTTCAGTGACACTTTCATCGCTCATTTACATTCTTCTGTTAAATTTCAAATTCATTCTTTGAATAATAAGAACTCAGTACATTGGTATAGATGATCATTATCTTTCTGTTCCTTTTTTCTTTCATTTCTTTCTCTTCTTTCTTTCCACAAAACCTACTGAGTGTCTGCTTTGTACTGGACACTTCCTAATCACTAGTATTATAAAAATGAACAAAGCTTGTTTGCATAAATCAGCATCCTAATCAGAAGGGAAGAGAGAGAAAGAAAATAAACATGACAAGAGTACATGAAGATATGTGCTATTCAGATAAATAGAGTGATATCAGAGTGACTTGGAAGCTACTTTAAATTGCTCGGGAGGTGATATTTAAGATGGTAATGGAGTAATAGGCCATTGAAAATCCTGTGAGGGTCACAAGGGAGAGCTTGCCAGGCAGAGGAGATACATGTGAGAAAGTTCTAAGACAAGGATGACCTTGCGTTGTATAAAGGAGAGAAAAGGGACCAATATAACTGAATGCTAATAAGCAGGGGAGGAATGGTTGATCTCTAACCCAAGGTCATCACACAGAGAGCTTTGTGTACCAGGGTCAAGGGCTTCATATTTACCCAATTGCGATGGCACATCCTGAGAATGCTTTGACTAAATGAATGGCATAATCTGGTTTTCTCTTTTATGAAGTCCATTTGCTGTTTTTTTTTAAAATAACTGGAACATGGACATGTGGAAAGGAATAGATTTTAATTTTGTGAGAGGTAAGAGCCTATTAAGTCTGGAATTAGAATATAGCGAGGCTTTAAGGGAGTGAGCCAATCTGAGAAATGTTGAGAGGAACAATTGATAAGACTCATTAGAGAAACGTGGTAGGATGAATAAAAGAAGCAAGAAGGATAATCTCTAGATACTCAGTACAATGGAGTAGATTTCTCTTTTAGATGGGTAAGGCTTGCTTTGGGAAACTTTTTTTTCCTTGAAAAATTAGGAGTTGCCTTTTTTTGTTTATTTGTTTAAAGTTTATTTATTTATTTAGAAAGATAAAGAGAGAATGTGTGCACATGGGGAAGGAGCAGAGCGAGTGAGGGAGAGAGAGAATCCCAAGATGGCTCTGAGCTGTCAGAGTGAAGCCCCACTGGAGGGTCAATCTCACAAACTGTGAGATTATGACCTAGGCTGTATCAAGAGTCAGATGCTTTCCTGACTGAACCACCCAGGCATCCCAGGAGTTGCTTTTATTCTGTTTGGGCCAAGTAAAGTTTGAGATGGCTGTTAGACATCCAAGTAGAATTTTTAAATCACAGTTGGATAATCTACTAGTCTGAGGTGTAGGGAAAGCCTAGGACAGAGATGACATTTTTGAAAATTGTTGTAGAGATACAAAGTAAAGTTTTTGAGATTAGATGCAGTCAGTCACCCAGGTCACCTAGTAGAGAAGGAGGGTACCAGGGAAGATTCCAGAACACACCAAGGCTTTAGATATCTAGAAGAGGCACAGAAGCCTGGGGAGATAGAGGCTAAGGAGGTAAGTGAAAATCCTCAGTAGGAGGACAATGTGTTTCTTTTGTGAAATACGAAAGAAAGAAATGGTATTTCAAAGAAAAGGTATCTTTGAATAGATTCCTGCTGGCAGATCAAATAATCTAAAAACAGAAATGTAAGCATCAGTGCATGCTTCATGGGACATTAATGATATTCTTAAATAGATTGTCTTGTATATTTATGGGAAAACTATTCAGCATTTGCTCATCTATACTAAATACCTTTTTTCCTTGATTCGAGGTCTCTTCCATTGGTGGTTTCATTAATTATTTTTGTTGTTGTTTATTAATATCAGCTATAAAATAATCCTCAAGATACCTCAGGGTAGTAATAATCCCTCCCAGGTTGTCCCATTTCTTTAATTTGTGTTCCTAGGCAAGTTAACAAAAATTAGGAGAAGCTGGTAGGATTGACAAGTCAACACTGGTTTGTTTTCTCTTCGACTTCATGGGAAACAGCATTAGAATCACAAGATTTGGAGTCAGACAAATCAGGATTAAATCCCATTTGTAACACTTACTGTGAGCCTTGGGGTCAAACTACTGTACCTCTCAAAGATAACATTCTCAAATGTGAGATAAGGTCAACAAAATCTACTTCATAGGGCACATGTGAAGATAAAAGGAGATAATAAATGGCTAAGTGCTTCGCACAGTGCCTGGCACATGGTTAAGTACTTCATAAATGTCCACTACTACCAATAAAAATGACGACTGCAGTTTCAAAATTGGCTTGATAAAGGTGGGGAGAATGAGAATCAGAGCAGAACAGCATTATGGAAGGTAGAATAATGTGAGTAAATATAGGGGGATCAGAGGATAGGAATCCATTTGAACTGGAAGAGAGGTTACTCAAAGAGCGGACTTTAGAAATCCTATTTAGTTCTACCTTCGTTTCTTAATGAAACCACAGAAGAAGCGTTGACTTACCTCAAAACCTTCAGAACAAAACTCCTGCCTGGTAAAACTAATTTTTTTGTGGGATTAAAGAATGCCTACTTAGTATGAGCCCCTCCCTGAGTTGTCTGTGTCATATTTACAGATCAGCTGCAGCTCTCAGAATTCTCTCACAATGTGTCCCACACGCAGTTTTAATTTAGCTCTTTCTTTTCTCCTCCTTTTCCTCTCCACGTTGTCTAAGTGCTAATAATAATAATTCAATTTAATAACATCCATCCTCACAGAGTACTCAAGCCCATCCAGTCCTCAAGGACACCTAACCCTTCCCGGGCTCACCTCTCAGCTTCTTTATCACACTTGAAGCACATCATAAACTACATCTTCCCCAGACCTTGTCATAAAGGGTGAGGCCGACATTGCAGGAATGAAGTCAGGGAAATACAACCTTGAACTGTTTTATCTCCTCTCCTCCTTACCCTTTCCCCACCCCACCCCCCATCACCTTGCCTTTCCCTCTTCTCTTTGACCAGTACTTTTCCTTAGCAGCGAGAGAGAGAAAAAACTTTAAACTCTTGTTCCCAAAGGGGCTTCTAGAATGGTTGACTTTGTTTGGCAATTGAAGCCCAATCTAATATGAATGATACTCAGCATTGATAGCTGCCTCAACAGTCATTAATTTGCTAATAGAAATTGCTTTTTGATGATGCAGGTCAGGATGATGACCTCTGGTTTGTGGATACAGAAATTGAAACATGAAACGTTAAATGTCTTCTACACAGTGAGGGTACTGAGAATAATTCAGGGAAAGAATCCACTTATCAGGCATTCAGCTTTCTAAAAACTTTAGCAACTTGGAATATAGTAAAAGTAAAAGTTGAGCATAATATTCACAAACAGCCAAAATAATTAAAAGAAAATGTGCTTGGAAACACTCATGCACTTGATTCACATAATTGTGCTGGGTTCATTTATTCTTGGTTGACACACATATACAATGTTGTATATTTTGCTTCCTAAGTACATTAAAAAAAAAAAAAACCTTAAAGATAAACACTGTTTTAAATAATAGATAGACATTATTATTGTTAGATCTTTATCATTTGAGTCCTATTTTGGGCCACATTATGGGCACAAAACCTAAGCTTTGGAGAGGCTGTATCATATAAACAAGGTCATACAGTTAAAGGAAGAAACAGAATGTACCTTCTGTGTATGTAACCCCTTACTCTATGTGTCTGGAAAAAAACAAGGATAGTATCTACTATATGAAATTGCTTCGAGATCACACATGAATATATAATTTAAAAAAACTATAGACAGGTAAATAGAAAACATCTTGGTTTTGCAGAAATTCCTAGGAAGGGAGTACAATGTAAGGGGATTAGTGCCTTAATTGAGATTAATTGACAGCCAGTGGGAGACTGGCCAGCCTGGACAGAGGTCTGTGTGCTAATGCAGGTGGCATCCCTAATCGCCACAAAATGCTCAAGCTTTTTCTCTGAGGTGATGCATTTTTATTAAGTCTTTTTTTAAAACTAAGGTCCTGTCTGTAATACTAGCTTATAAACAGTAGATTATATAAGACTCCTTGTTACCATCACTTGACATACTTCTGCCCACTGATGAATGCATACCAGCCAGCCTAGGACCACACATAAACATGATACTTCCAGGGATTTGGAAGAGGTACATCAGATAGGTGTCAAATTGGGCAATAGCTACTGAAGTGTTTGGTACTTTCACATTTTCTTCTCTCAATTCCACTCTCTCTATATTAGAGTTTTCTACCTCCAGAGATCTTAAGCTATTTGGCTTTCTACCATGATACTCTATATGGACAATATATATGATATCTTTTGCTGAAAACCTACCTTTCCTCATTGAAAAGACACTGATCATAATTCACTTTTTTTTTTTTTACTGGTTTGTTTATTATTGCTTTTGCCTTATAAGTGTAAATATTGACCCAAGGGCAAGGGCAAATAACACATTCCAGACTACAGTGAGAGAACTACTGACCTAGAGAAATGTGCCAACTTATACATAAGTCATATGCTACGGTTCACTGTACTATTTCTTTTTTTTTTTTCAGTTTATTTATTTATTTATTCATTTATTTATTTTTTTACAAATAGTTTATTGTCAAGTTAGTTTCCACATAACACCCAGTGCTCATCCCCACAAGTGCCCTCCTCCATGCCCACCTCTCCTCCCCCCCACATCCACCAGTCCTCAGTTTTTGTCAGCATTCAAGAGTCTCTCATGGTTTGCCTCTCCCCCTTTCCCCCACCATTTCCCCTCTTCTTCTCCCCCTTGGTCCTCCATCAAGTTCCTCCTAATCCTCCTATACGTGCACACATATGATATTTGTCCTTCTCTGCCTGACTTATTTCGCTCAGCATAACGCCCTCAAGGTCCATCCATGTTGCTACACATGGCCAGATTTCATTGTTTCTCATTGCCATGTAGTATTCCATGGTATAGATAAACCACATCTTCTTGATCCATTCATCTGTTGATGGACACTTAGGCTCTTTCCATGTTTTAGCTATTGTGGAGAGTGCTGCTATGAACATTGGGGTACATGTGCTCCTATGCATTCAGCATTTCTGTATCCCTTGGGTAAATTCCTAGCAGTGCTATTGCTGGGTCATAGGGGAGTTCTAGTGTTAGTTTCCTGAGGAACCTCCACACTGTTTTCAGAGGGGCTGTACCAGTTTACATTCCCACCAACAGTGTAGGAGGGTGCCCGTTTCTCCACATCCTCGCCAGCATCTAGAGTTCTCTGATTGGCTCATTTTATCCACTCTGACTGGCATGAGGTGGTATCTCAGTGTGGTTTTGATTTGTATTTCCCTGATGAGGAGCGATGCTGAGCATCGTTTCATGTGTCTGTTGGCCATCTGGATGTCCTCTTTGGAGAAGTGTCTGTTCATATCATCTGCCCATTTCTTTGCTGGGTTGTTTGTTTTTCAGGTGTGGAGTTTGGTGAGTTCCTTATAGATTCTGGATATTAACCCTTTATCTGATATGTCATTTGCAACTATCTTTTCCCATTCTGTTAGTTGCCTATTAATTTTCTGGGTTGTTTCCTTGGCTGTGCAGAAGATTTTAATCTTGATGAGGTCCCAACAGTTTATTTTTGCTCTTGATTCCCTTGCTTTTGGGGATGTGTCAAGTAAGAAGTTGCTGCGGTGGAGGTCAAGGAGGTTGTTTCCTGCTTTCTCCTCTAGGGTGTTGATAGTTTCCTGTCTCACGTTCAGGTCCTTTATCCATTTTGAGTTTATTTTTGTGCATGGGGTGAGAAAATGATCTAGTTTCATTCTTCTGCATGTTGCTGTCCAGGTCTCCCAACACCATCTGTTAAAAAGGCTGTCTTTTTTCCATCGGATATTCTTTCCTGCTTTGTCAAAGATTGGTTGGCTGTATACTTTTGGGTCCACTTCTGAGTTCTCAATTCTGTTCCATTGGTCTATGTGTCTGTTTTTGTGCCAATACCATACTGTCTTGATGATGACAGCTTTGTAGTAGAGGCTAAAGTCTGGGATGGTGATCTCTCCCGTTTTGGTTTTATCTTTCAGGATTCCTTTGGCTATTCGGGGTCTTTTGTGGTTCCATACAAATTTTTGGATAGTTTGTTCTAGTTTTGAGAAGTATGCTGGTGCAATTTTGATTGGAATTGCATTGAATGTGTAGAGTGCCTTAGGTAGTAATGACATCTTAACTATATTTATTCTTGCTATCCATGAGCATGGAATGTTTTTCCATTTCTTTGTGTCTTCTTCAATTTCCTTCATAAGTTTTCTATAGTTTTCATCATACAGATCTCTTGTATCCTTGGTTAGGTTTATTCCAAGGTATTTTATGGTTTTTTGTGCAATTGTGAATGAGATCAGTTTCTTGATTTCTCTTTCTGTTGCTTCATTGTTGGTGTATAAAAATGCAACCGATTTCTGTACGTTGATTTTGTACCCTGATCATAATTCGCTTTTAAGAACAGGGAGTAAAAATATCCATATATCTTGTAATGGGTACTATGGTACTATGGTACATGGCTCCAGTCCTCTCATCTCCTGTAGGGGGTAAAGCTCTCCTTCTTTCTGGTCATGGGAATGTTGGTAGGTGACAGCTCTCAGATTAATTCCTCTGTGGAAATCACCGTGACCAGAAGAGAGTCACCTTGACTATGGTTACAGCCCTGTCCAAGAGCATCCTACATCAATGACTTGTCCATGTGCGTGTATATAACCCTGGTTCCCTTGTTCACTATGAGAGAATTCTGAAAGGCAGTTCCAGATCAAGAGGTCTCATAGAAATTTTCCTAATGCCTTGTTGTGTATGCATCAAAGTTAACTTTATCCTCTACCCAATTCAGCATCTTTTAATCTGTCTTACAAGTGGTCCCTCAAAGACTAGAATTTAAATGTATTCAAGCATGGGTTTTCTTGCCTGGCATATTTATTTCACCACATATATTTCATAACTTGCTTCCCACATTGTTTTCAGACAACAAAGGACTGTATACTGCATAACACTATTTGACCAAGGTAGCCTTTTTGCAACAAAGGAAATATGGCAGTATACACATGATCATGGGTGGAATATGCTGGTTTTATCTTATTCCATACCACCTAGAAGATGCCACACCAATGGAGCAAGTCATAAATGAGGCACTAGCTTGGTAATGATACCCTGTGAGGAAGAAGTGCCATCTTCAAGGACACATCAAAGATCCCAGTAGGTGGTATCATGTGTCTGAGATCCAAGAGGTAGAAGTAGGAAGGGCCCAGTTACTCTCAGCTTCAGTGACTCACTTGAGAAGTTTGTGAGAGGCCAGATTTGGAGCTTTGTGAGATTATATTAAGGGAAGTCTTCCAACTGGAGAAAATAAATGAATATCATTAAACTTTAAGCTGTAGCTTCCTCCCATCACTTCTTTTTCATTGTTCCAAGAGACCGGCAGGAGAGCAAGGCAAGGGTTGTGGACCTTGATCATCAGGAAGAGAGAGGATACTGCTGTACTATGAGGCAGTTAAGAATGTGTTGAACACCCAGGTCATTCACATGGGAGCCTCTTGGTGTCACTTAACTCAATTTTGATTGACTTGTGCTCTTAAGACTACAATAATAGGAGCTCTAGTTCATCCCACCAAACTTTATCTTCTAATTCCACAGGAATAGAGGCCCATCAGAATCCTGGAGGACCTTATTATATGATGTGTATCTGAGTGTAACAAGGGATTAATTGGGGTAAAGTATAGTGGATGTTGTGGTATGCTGCCTAGATCCCCAGCCTTTAAGACAGAGGCACTCATTTCTGCAACTGCTGGGATTGTAGGCTTTTGACTGTCCTTATCTTAGTTGTCCTCCTAGAATTTCTCTTTGCTGAAGAAAACCACCTCATGCAAAAGCACGCCATCTGCTCAGACATATCAAGTGATGGGTTGATGTACATTACTGTGTCTCCTGAGAACACTTCCCAGTAAATTTGAGGCCTGCCAATATTTGCCTCAGACTTTGTTTCTAGACGATATCAACCTCAACATACCTATATATTTATCTATCCAGTGAGACTTCATGTAAAACCAAACAAAACAAGCAGAAAGCAATACCTTTGCCCCCCAGATAGAAGTTCCAACACAGAGAGTTTTCCAGGTATCTCTACTATCCCAAGGGAAAAATATTTGGGGAAGATTGGTACTTTCAGGAAGAAATTAAATCATACTTATGCTTTGTTATTCTAAGTGTAATGCAAGAACTAGCAACATCAGCATTACCTGGGAGTTTGTTAGAAATGCAAACTTTCTAACCATGTCCCAGACTTAATAAATCTCAACATACGTTTTACAAAATCTTCAGATGGTTTATGTGCATATTAACATTTCAGAAGACCTTCTCTAGAACAGTGTTCTTTAAATGTTTTTAATTACATAGTCTTATTACTTAAAAATGAGCAGGCACTCATACTATTTATAATATTATGTATAATAACATAACGTTTTATTATTATGTATTTACCACTTATATGTGACAATGTATAAAACTGATATAATATCTACCGTTTATAATATTTTATACACTGACACTACTGTGTCATAAACATTTTAAAAATTGCAAATATAGAATCTAACAATAATAAGGCAAAAATAGTAAGGGCAGTTTTCATAGTTGACTCTAACTACTAGTAGATCATCAGAGTAACTCCATCGTGGATGTGTGTGTTCTGTGTTGGAGATTGCTGCTCTATATGCAGACATACCTCAATCCTGTGCGTTAGTGAGGCACTCAAGAGAAACAGTAATGTGAATCTCAGGAGAAGGAAAAATCAGGGATTGCCTTCTCTGTGGCCTGGGAGTAGAAAGAAAATTAGAATGGTAGAATTGGCATAGAGTAGTAACAGCAACTAAAAATGCCACAATTTGCAATAGCCTGTAGATTCAGAGGATGGGGGGGACTCCTTTATGCTCCATTCTGTGTGATTCCAGTCCAAGATGTTCACCAAACTTGTCCATTTTTCACATGGAATGCTTGCTATTTGCAGGTATCTCATTGAATTTTCAGCAGCTGCTTAGCAGGTCATTTCATTTGTCAGGTAGATGAAGGTAATGAGAATTTATCAGCCCCCAGTTCAGATTCACAGCTGATCTGTCACCATGCATTTCTATAAATACTGCTCTTATTTACTCAGGATGCATTTCAAATTAGCAGGAGATTATACACACACATATTTTATGCACATATATATACATATATATTTTTATACACACAAATACATTATATATCCAGAGAAGGGCTTGTAACTCCATTCCTAATTTTTCTGGCATGCCAAAATGAACCAATGTAGTGAAGCTGTGAGTGCCTGAACTGACAACTTCAATTGATAATTGCATTAATGCTGAGGCTCAGGAGGTTGGTATGGAATTGGTTCAGGACCCCTGGTGTGGGAGCTGAGCTCCATTGTTCTACAAAGAAGAAAGCACCCTATAATTTCACTGAAAGCGGAAGGGCAGCAAAATGATATTGTTTAGAAACTGCTCAAAGTAATAGCCACTGTGTCAGCTGCCTTGTCAGCCTTTCTGTCAGCAATGGAATGTTGCATGAGAATGTTGTTCTCTCCAAATGTGAGACAATTAAAATATTTGAGTGATTCAGGAACAGGGGGTCTAAGGAAGAAAAGCAAGAAGCTTTGTTTTCCAACAAAAGAAGTAATGAAGGAAATGATAACAACAGTACTCAAGATGGTTCAATATTCTGTGTGGTGGTCAGAAGACATTGTTCTGGAATGTCTGAATTAGGTGGCCCAGTGAACAGTCACTGGTGAAACGTTTTTCAAACCAGGTTTTCATTCTGGAGCCTATTAGGGGTATGTGGAGGGGGCAGTATTTCCATTAATGATGGTTCCTCAAGTTTCCTCTCAGTCAGTCATTCTCAACTCCTTACACAGGCAGGATAATGAAATTACAAAAAGAGAGAATCCATGAGGGAAATGAAATGAAAAGTTATAAGTCAAATGTCCCTGCAGACCTGCTGGTTCTGATGACATCCAGGAGTTCAGGTACCATGGGATAAAAGGGACCAAATTGCTCCATTCAAAATTAGGTCTGGGTCCATTCTTAGTGCTGGAAGCTAGGGCTATGTTGATATTTCCTTCATTACAGAAAAATGAAAAAAATGATTCCCAATTTGTTTTAGGAATTATTGTCTTGCTAAAAGTTATAGGACTAGAAAGGTGGAAGGAAGGAACAGCCTCGTGATGCTGAACTGAATTGAGCTGACCTTTAGCCCTGTGAGTACATTTGTAATATAGCCAACACTTCTGCAGTGCAAAACCACTGATATGCCTGTAAAATACCAATTTTAGAGTTAGGGGGTTAAAGTGTAAATTTACCCAAATAACCACAAGCTTCATATCAGGGAAAGATTGTACAACACAAAGTAGGTCTGAAACAAACCAAAACTTCCACTCAAAATTAATACACAAATAAAAGTTTCAAAAATATTGAAAATTTGAGCAAGACATGTGTCAGCCAGCATAATTAATATTACAAAATTATTCATTCCAGATTAAATTTTCCTATTTGATAAAAATTTATGTTTTTAATCATCTATCAGTCTACCTTTAGTATGATGATAATCAAAATGTAATGATATTTTTTTTCAAATAAGAGATATTTATTTGAAAAAATTATGAAAGTATACAAATAGGAAGAAAATAAGATCAAAAGTACAGGAAAAGAGCCAATTTATAAGTTTGGAAATGAAAAATTTAGTCATTTAAATAAAAATGTAACTGATGTGATAAGTGTCTTCTACTAGACATAGTAGAAGAGAAAATCTGTGGTTTGGAAAATAGCACTGAGGACAACATTCAGCATGCAGGATAAGAGAAAATGTTATGACAAATTATATGAAAGAGGAGTTAGAAGAAAATCTTTGTGGGGATAAGCAAGATTATTAAACATGACATCAAATGCATATTCCATTAAGGAAAGAATACAAAGTAGTTTTTCTTACATTTCAAATTTTTGTTTTGATTTAAAAAATGATAAGGGAATGACAAAATAAAGATGAAGAGAAAATATTTGCAATTCTCATGTGCAAAGAGAATTTAGAATATATAAAGAGCTCTCAAAATTTGACAGTAAGAACATAACTCCAATAAAAACTGGGTTTGAACAGAATTTTCACCATGGAGTTTACAGGCAAGTGACCACATGAAAAGGTATTAACGTCAACAGCTGTTAGAGAAATGTAAGTTAATGCGATGATATGATACCATTGCATATCTATTACGATGGTTTCAATAAAAAATACTGATAATTGCAAAAGCTGGAAAGAATGTAAAAAAAACTTACAACTGTCATATACAGCTGGTGGGAATGCAAAGTAGTACAGGACTCTGGAAAAACAGTTGACAGTCTCTTTAAAATTAAACATCTTTTTCATGTTTAAAAGTATAATCCACTGTAGAAATTATATTTATAGTATATAATAAGATTACAATTTATTAGTGATTTTTTTCAAAGATAAATGACTTTATTATTCTAGACTCATGAGCATCTTTATAATTCTAGTGCTGTGAATATCTGCATATTAATTTCAGTTCCTGTCTTACCCAAGTCCCACTTGGCAATGTGAATGGACCTAGATAGTTACACACAGAGTGTTGCATTATGGAAGAGGATCCCTGAGTTTAGGAAACTAATTTTTAATGGAATGCAGCAAAGGCAGATGTTAGAGTGAAATTTATACTACAAATCCTTGTATTAAGAAAGAAAGTTCAGGTTAGGAGGGGCAAGATGGCAGAGAAGTAAGGAGCTCCGTACTTGCACTCGCACCCATACACCACACAGAAAAGATCTGAAGCCATTGGAAACCTAAAAAACCTGAGAGATTGGGAGAAAAAGGACGCAGAATCCACTGAGAAAGCCTTCTAATGTGGATGCGATCCGGGGAAGATAAAATCGGGCCGGGATCGGAGACTCCAGGGTCGGAGGCGATCCCCCTCTACCCTCTCTGGGGAGTGAGAGGGGAAAAGGAGAGAGTCCGAAACAGAAAAACCTCCCCTTGGGGGGGAAAAACCTCCGCTCGGGGCATAGAAAGACCATACTTGCCAAATACCTACACGCCAGGTCCCCTCGCGCCAACTGGTCCCTGGGGGGCTGAGCGCACAGACTGCTTCTTTGTGCTGGCTCCTGGCGGCTGGACTTCAGAGTGGCGGCGCGCCTGCCGCCATTGTCCTCCCGGGCGGCTGGGGCCCCTGAGAGAGCCGCACGGACACCGGGCGTCCGCGCTCCTGGCTGGCTGGGGCTCTAGAAGGAAGGCAAAGAACTAAAAACTGGGAGATTTGCCTGTGAGTTCGTGTTTCAGGTGACGAGCCATAGAGGGACCTGGTTTTCCTCACTCCAGCGGGTTCAGCGCACCTGGCAGGCAAGCCTCCGCGCATGCTCGCCAGCCTGACCCAGAGAAGGAAGCAGCGATTCTGACTCCACGCCCAGAGCTCAGCAGGGGGCCTGGAATTGGCCTGAGGGAGTTGCCTGGGAAGCTGTGTCTCAGGCAATTTCAGCGGGGCACACGGACTGGGATTTGGAGATTGGGACTGGCCTCAGTTGAAGAGTGCAACCAACTTTGGCTGTGCCCCCGGTACGGGGAGTTTACAGGCCCAAAAAAGCGAGGTACAGCACTTGGTTCAAGAAGGGACTAGAGCACCGTCACTCTCCTACCCACAACCGCCAAGGCAGAGCTCCCGCCTGAGGCATTGGATCACGCCACGCCCATCCCTGCCTAAGAGCTGCCCTCCTCCCTTTTTCTTCTTCTTCTTCTTCTTTCTCATTTCTCTCTTTTTTCCCCAGAACACTGACCTGATTAACTCTTGTTGCCGACTTCCTTAAACAATCACAAGTCCAGTCTGTAGACGTAAATTCTACACCTACCGACATTTTCATTTCTTTCTCTCAGGAGTAATTAGACTATATAGTTTCTCTGGATAATACCAGCATCCTTATCCAACCATATTCTACCCTTTACCTTTTTGAAAAAAGCTTCTTATCCCTTCTGCCTGTTCATTCTATTTCCAATTTTGCCTCATTCCCGCCCCATCTTCTCTCTCTTTCTCTATGCTCTTCAACCAGCACTGCATACACACGGCTATTAAACTGTAGCTGGGAAATCCGGTTATATGCTTTAAACCCTTCTTTGTCCATCGGTTTTCTTCTTTTTGCTTTTTCTTTTCTCCTTTTTGACCCTTTTATGTACTTTGTACTCCCTATTATTCGCCCTCCCTCCTCCTTCTTTTCTCTTAACTTTTTTGTTTTCCCACTCGCTTTGCATGTTAGTTGAATTAGCCTGTGCATTTGTGTGCTCCTGCTCCCTGTGTGTTTGTCTGTCTGTTTTCTTTACCAGGGCTACCTTAAGAAACAAGCCAGAGTACACAAGGTGGAGAGTCCCAAATATCACTACAAATAGGAAAATAAAATAACCAAGGTCCCAACAAGAGAGACCAAGAGATACCATTTAAAAAGCGCTCTCTGAAAGGATAGGCCCTGGACAGTCAAAGAGTCTTCATGGATATAGCAGCGCTCATAGATACAGAGAGCATTAACAGGTCTTTAAAACCAACAAGAGCCGGAAAGCTAACTAAAATGACAAAACGAAAGAGCTCTCCTCCAAAGAAATTCCAAGAAGAAATGACAGCTAGTGAACTGCTCAAAACAGATATCAGCAGCATAACTGAACAAGATTTTAGAATAATAACGGTAAAATTAATAGCTGGGCTTGGAAAAAAACATACGGGACATCAAAGAAACTATGGATACAGACAGAATGGAAAATAAAAATAGGCATGAAGAATTACAAAATGTGATAAATGAGTTACATAATAAATTAGAGGCCTCCAATGCATGGAATGAAGAGGCAGAAAGGAGAATACGTGATTTAGAAGACACCATTTTAGAAAAGCAAGAAGCTGACAAAAAGAGAGACAAATGATCCAGGAACAGGAAAGAAGAATTCGAGAGGTCAGCGATACAGTCAAATGCAACAATATCCGTATCATAGGAATCCCAGAAAAGGAAGAGAGAAGGAAAGGTGCTGAAGGAGTCCTGTAACAACTTATAGCAGAGAAATTCCTCAACCTGGGGAAGGAAGTAAATGTTGAAATACAAGAAGCTCAGAGGACTCCCCTCAGACATAACTTGAATCGATCCTCTGCATGGCATATTATAGTAAAAATGGCAAAAAACAAGGACAAAGGAGAATTTTGACAGCAGCTAGGGAGAAAAGGGCCCTAACATACAAAGGGAAACCTATCAGAGTGGTGACACACCTATCTACTGAAACGTGGCTGGACACAAAGGAGTGGCAGGAGACCTTCAAGGCGATGAACAGTAAAAATATACAGCCAAGAATCCTCTATCCAGCAAGCCTGTCATTCAAAATAGAAGGAGAGATAAAAACCTTTCCAAATTAGCAGAAATTGAAAGAATTTCCAGCCCTAGAAGAAATCCTGAGGGGGTACGCTCTGAAGGAACAGTTGCAAGGAACAAAGATACCAGAGACACCACCACAAACATGAACCCTACAAAAGATACAAAGACTCTAAGCCCACCTATTTCAATAATAACACTGAATGTAAATGGGCTGAATGCTCCAATCAAAAGACATAGGGTAGCAGAATGGATTAAAAAACAAAATCCATCTATATGCTGTCTACAAGAAACTCATTTCAGACTGGAAGATATCTTCAGATTAAAAGTAAGGTGATGGAGAAATATATATCATGCTACAGGAAATCAAAAGAAAGACGGAGTAGCGATACTTATATCAGACAAACTGGACTTTAAATTAAAGACAATCACAAGAGATGAAAAAGGGCACTGCATAATAATTACAGGGTCCATCCATCAGGAAGAACTAACAATCATAAATGTCTACGCACCGAATATGGGAGCACCTAAATATCTAAATCAATTAATTACAAACAGAAACAAGCTTATAGATAAGAATGTGCTAATAGCAGGGGAGTTTATTACTCCGCTTACAGCAATGGATACGTCAACCAGACAGAAAATCACTAAAGACATAATGGGCTTGAAAGACACATTGGATCAGATGGATTTGACAGATCTGTTTAGAACTTTACATCCTGAGGCCTGGGAATTTACTTTCTTCTCAAGTGTGCATGGCACATTCTCCAAGATAGATCACATACTGAGACATAAAGCAGCCCTCAATAAATATGAAAGGATTGAGATCATACCATGCACACTGTCAGATCATAATGATTTGAAACTTGAAATCAATTACAGGAAGAAGTCTGCAAAACCTCCAAAAACATGGAGGTTAAAGAACTCCCTACTGAAGAATGAATGGGCCAATCAGGCAATTAGAGATGAAATTAAAAAATATATGGAAACAAATGAAAATAAAAACACAATTCAAAATCTATGGGATGTGGCAAAGGTAGTCCTAAGAGGAAAGTACATTGCTCTCCAGACCTATTTCAAGAGATTAGAAAAAGGGCAAGTCCAAAATCTAATAGCTCACCTAAAGGAACTAGAGACAAAGCAACAAGAATGCCCTAAACCCAGTAGAAGAAGAGAAATAGCAAAAATCAGAGCAGAAATAAACAACATAGAGACCAAAGAAACAATTGAACAGATCAATGAAAGCAAGAGTTGGTTTTTTGAAAAAATAAACAAAATTGACAAGCCTCTAGCCAGGCTTATTAAAAAGAAAAGAGAGAGCACCCAAATAGACAAAATTATGAATGAAAATGGACTTATTACAACCAACCCATCAGAAATACGAGCAATTATCAGGGAATACTATGAAAAATTATATGCCAACAAATTGGACAACTTAGAAGAAATGGACAAATTCCTAAACACACACTCTATACCAAAATTCACACGGGAAGAAATAGATAACCTGAACAGACCCATAACGAGTGAAGAAATTGAATCAGTGATCAAAAATCTCCCAACAAATAAGAGCCCTGGACCTGAAGGCTTCCCTGGGGAATTCTACTAGACATTTAAAACAGAATTAATCCCAATTCTTCTCAAGCTATTCCAAAAAATAGAAATCGAAGGAAAACTCCCGGACTCATTTTATGAAGCCAGCATCACTCTGATTCCCAAGCCAGACAGAGACCAGCAAAAAAAGAGAACTACAGGCCAATATCCTTGATGAGTACGGATGCAAAAATCCTCAACAAGATCCTTGCAAATCGAATCCAGCAGCACATAAAAAGAACCATCCAACAAGATCAAGAGGTTTCATTCCTGGGTTAGAAGGCTGGTTCAAAATTTGTAAATCAATCAATGTGATCCATCACTCAATAAAAGAAAACATAAAAACCATATGATCCTGTCAATAGATGCAGAAAAAGCATTTGACAAAATATAGCATCCCCTCTTAATAAAAATTCTACAGATAAAGTTGGGATAGAAGGAACCTACTTAAACATTATCAAAGCCATCTATGAGAAGGCTTCAGCTAACATCATCCTCAACAGGGAAAAACTGAGAGCTTTCCCCCTGAGATCAGGAACACGACAGGGATGTGCACTCTCACCACTGTTGTTTAACATAGTGCTGGAAGCCCTAGCATCAGCCATCAGACACCAAAAAGAAATCAAAGACATCAGAATTGGCAAAGAGGAAGTCAAACTTTCACTCTTCACAGATGACATGATTCTCTACATCGAAAACCCGACAGACTCCACGAGAAGCCTACTAGAACTGATCCAAGAATTCAGCCAAGTTGCAGGATACAAAATTAACATACAGAAATTGGTTGCATTTTTATACACCAACAATGAAGCAACAGAAAAAGAAATCAAGAAACGGATCCCATTCACAACTGCACAAAAAACCATAAATACCTCGCAATAAACCTAACCAAGGATACAAGGGATCTGTACGATGAAAACTATAGAGAACTTATGAAGGAAATTGAAGAAGACACAAAGAAATGGAAAAACATTCCATGCTCATGGATAGAAAGAATAAATATAGTTAAGATGTCATTACTACCTAAAGCAATATACACATTCAATGCAATTCCAATCAAAATTGCACCAGCATACCTCTCAAAGTTAGAGCAAACTATCCAAAAATTTGTAAGGAACCACAAAAGACCCCGAATAGCCAAAGTAATCCTGAAAAATAAAACCAAAATGGGAGGGATCACCATCCCAGACTTTAGCCTCTACTACAAAGCTGTCATCATCAAGACAGTATGGTATTGGCACAAAAACAGACACATAGACCAATGGAACAGAATTGAGAACTCAGAAGTGGACCCAAAAGTATACAGCCAACTAATCTTTGACAAAGCAGGAAAGACTATCCGATGGAAAAAAGACAGCCTTTTTAACAGATGGTGTTGGGAGAACTGGACAGCAACATGCAGAAGAATGAAACTAGATCATTTTCTCACACCATGCACAAAAATAAACTCAAAATGGATAAAGGACCTGAACGTGAGACAGGAAACTATCAACACCCTAGAGGAGAAAGCAGGAAACAACCTCCTTGACCTCCACCGCAGCAACTTCTTACTTGATACATCGCCAAAATGAAGGGATTCAAGAGCAAAAATAAACGATTTGGACCTCATCAAGATGAAAAGCTTCTGCACAGCCAAGGAAACAACCCACAAAACTAATAAGCAACCAACGGAATGGGAGAAGATAGTTACAAATGACATATCAGATAAAGGGTTAATATCCAGAATCTATAAGGAACTCACCAAACTCCACACCCGAAAAACAAACAACCCAGTGAAGAAATGGGCAGAAGATATGAACAGACACTTCTCCAAAGAGGACATCCAGATGGCCAACAGACACATGAAACGATGCTCAGCATCCCTCCTCATCAGAGAAATACAAATCAAAGCCACACCTAGATACCACCTCACGCCAGTCAGAGTGGCTAAAATGAGCCAATCAGAGAACTCTAGATGCTGGCGAGGATGTGGAGAAACGGGCACCCTCCTACACTGTTGGTTGGAATGTAAACTGGCGCAGCCCCTCTGGAAAACAGTGTGGAGGTTCCTCACGAAACTAACAATAGAACTCCCCTAGAACCCAACAATAGCACTGCTAGGAATTTACCCAAGGGATACAGAAATGCTGATGCATAGTAGCACATGTACCCCAATGTTCATAGCAGCACTCTCCACAATAGCTAAAACATGGAAAGAGCCTAAGTGTCCATCAACAGATGAATGGATCAAGAAGATGTGGTTTATCGATACCATGGAATACTACATGGCAATGAGAAACAATGAAATCTGGCCATGTGTAGCAACACGGATGGATCTTGAGGGTGTTATGCTGAGCGAAATAAGTCAGGCAGAGAAGGACAAATATCATATGTGTGCACGTATAGGAGGATTAGGAGGAACTTAACAGAGGACCAAGGGGGAGAAGAAGAGCGGAAATGGTGGGGGAAAGGGAGAGAAGCAAACCATGAGAGACTCTTGAATGCTGACAAAAACTGAGGACTGATGGATGTGGGGGGGAGGAATGGGCATGGAGGAGGACACTTTGTGGGGATGAGCACTGGGTGTTATGTGGAAACTAATTTGACAATAAACTATTTGTAAAAAAAAAAAAAAGTTCAAATAAACCACACAACACTACACTGCAAGGAACTAGAAAAGAAGAAATTTAGCTGAAATTTAGTATAGGATAGAAATAACAAAGAAAATTTTAAATAAGATAGAGACCAGAATAAACAATAAAATAACTAATGAAAGTAATGACCAGTTTTCCCAAAAAATAAACAAAATTAGTAATACTTTATATCAACTAAAAAAAAAAGTGAGAAGACTCAAAATGAGAAATGGAAAAGAAAACAGTACAACAGATACCACAGAATACTTAGTGTGATAAGATTGACGTGAACAACTATATACTAACAAATCAGATAAGTTAGAGAAAAAAAACCCCTATAATCCCTAAAAGCATAGCAAAAATAAAATTTGAATTAAGAATCAAAAATCCCCAGCCCAGAAAAACCCAAGACTACATGGTTTCATTGGTGAATTCCACCAAACATTTAAAAAGTTAATGACAGTCTATCAAAATCTTGTAAATAATGGAATAGAGGGAACATACTCAGAATAATTCTATGAAGCCAATATTATCCTGATATCAAAGCAGGATAAAAAAATTAAACTTACTTACCATAGAATTAAATACTTACCATAGGATTCCACTATCTAGGCAACAGTAGTTAACATAGAGAAATAAAAGCAGTGCATGAATGTTTATAGCGACATCATTCAGAATCACCCAACCACTCAAATGACCTTTAGTTAATGGATACACCAAATGTGGTATCATCATTAAAAAAGATCAAACTATTGATATATATAACAGCTTGGACACATCTCAAAGTTATAAAAATAAGCCAATCTCAAAAGGTTACATCCTATCTAATTCCATTTATAGGACATTCTCAAATAGAAGAAACTATAGAAAACCGAGAACAGAGCAATAACAGGTGTTACAGATTTAGAGAAGACATTATAACAAAGGGATAACATGAGGGAGGTTTTTGAAGTGATATAAGTATTTTGGATCCTGATTGTGGTTGTGGCTACATGAATCTACACATTGCTTAAAATCATAGGATTGAACCCCCCAAAAAGTCAAATCTATAGTATGTTATTTTGAAAAAGGAAGCTAAAATATCAGCAAAGTTAATAAGGAGTTAATGAGATAGGTATGTATAAGTGTATGTATCTGCAAATGGTAAATAAATTGTATGCAGAGAAGCCACTGACCAACTATTCAGTCCCCCCCCCCAAAAAAAAGCTCAAATAGGGAAAGAGATTCCAATTATAAACAAATAAGGCATAGACTACAATGGACAGCAAAGGAATTATAGTTAATAATAGGTGACAACTTCACACGGGCATGGTGAACTTCATCTGGTAACTAGATTTTTCATGGTTTTTCATGGTGATAACTTTGTAATGCATATAAATTTTTAAATCACTATGTTTTACACCTGAAACTAATATAATATTGTACATCAGCTACACTTCAATTTTAGAAAACTCTCAGGGGCACCTGGGTGGTTGAGCATCCAACCCTTGATTTCGGCTCAGGTTATTCATTAACTCAGGGTTGTTTAATTGAGCCATATCTTGGGCTCTGCACAGAGTGTGGAACCTGCCTAAGATTCTCTCTCTCTTCTCTGTCCTTCACCCTCCATTGCACTCTCTCTCTAAAACAACAACAACAACAAAAAAGTTAAAATAAAAAAAAATAAAAAGTCACAAAATGTTTCAATGAATCAATAATATGCAAGTTACAGCCTTTGTACAAAAGGTAACAGCTATAAATAACCAGAAAGTGTACTTTGGACAAAGCAGTATTTGGATACTTAGAAATGAATTCCTGGGGCCCCTGGGGACTCAGTCAGTTAAGTGTCTGATTTTGGCTCAGGTCATGATCTCACAGTTTGTGAGTTCTGCCCAGCATCAGTTTCTGTGCTGACAGCTTGAAGCCTGCTTCAGGTTCTGTGTCTCCCTCTCTCTCTATTCCTTTCCCACTCAACACTCTCAAAAATAAAGATTTTAAAACATTCTAAGAAAAGAAATGAATTCCTAAAAAATTTATGGGATAAAAAAGGAAATTAAAATGACAAAATACTTAGAAATTAACGACAATGTAAATTCAACACATTTTCTAAAATGAGCAAGTGTAAATAAACCACTTAAGCATTTACCTTATTTAACTGAGAATACTAAGAGGACAAACCTAAGTAAGTTGGTGAGAAGAAATAATTAAATAGGAATCTAAACAGCAATAGACTGTGTCAATAAACTCTAACACTCTTCCTTTGGAAAAAAAGTTATTTTTAAATATTTAAACCTTTTATGAGATGAAGTGGGAGAAAAGAGAAACAAATGCACAAATATACAATATTGATATAAATAAATGGGATATAATTACATAGAACATAATTTTTTTAAATATTGAGAATAGTATGAAAAACATTATGCACCTGAATTTAAAAACTTAAATAAAATGAATACTTTTCTGAAAATATATGAATAAACAAAAATTACTCACAAAGAAATAGAACATCTTGATAAATCATTAACAATTCTTGAAAGTAAGAGTAGCAATAGGTTTTCTCCCCAAAAGTTAATAGTCCCAGATATTTTGCAGATGAAGCAAATTTGTCAGGATATTAATAATTGGATAAAATTTGTTTTTTTAGGACACACATTTGCATTGTGTTGTTCTTTGTACTTTTCTGTTTGAAATATTTCAAAGTTAAAGAAAGTTAAAAATAAGTTAGGAAAGGACCCTATAATTAGTGTAGAAGGCATACAGTCAGGTTCTGGATGTGTCTGTCTATTGCTCACAAAGATATGACATTTCGCATGCTTGAGACTCAGTTTTTCTTTCTTTTTTTTTTTAAATTTATTTCTGAGAGAGACTGTGAACAGGGGAGGGTCAGAGAGAGAGGGAGTGACAGACTCTGAAACAGGCTCCAGGCTCTGTCCTGGCAGTCAGCACAGAGCCTGATGCGGGACTCAAACCCATGAACTGCGAGATCATGACCTGAGCCGAATTCAGACGCTTAACCGACTGAGCTACCCAGGTGCCCTCAGTTTTTCATTTTTATTGTGAGGAGAATATGAGGATATATGTGAATGTGACTAGCACATGCATGATATATGTTCAGTGATATTTCTGAATCTGATCACTGCAACTCAATAGGCTTAGAATCTAGTAATGGAGACAATAAATACTGTAAGACTGTACGAAATAATTTGCTTTTGAATTTGTAGAACTATCCACTGAGAGCTACATGTGGAGTATGAATGAGGCAAGATGAGAAATAGTTCATTGTAACTAGAATATGAGCAAATAATAAATTGTGAAACTCAATGTCTTTTTTCAAATATGCACATATTAACAGAAATTGCACATTTAGAAAGGAGAGAAATAATGCCCTGGTCAGAATGCGCTTCCATGTGTGGAACTTACTTCTTCATGCTACACTCTAAAAGAAAAACTGCAATATGTTCAGATTGGAGAGTCCAAGGTGACAGACAAATGAAACCGGTTTTAGTGTGAAGATCCAAAGAAAAAACTAGCAAGTTACAATCTGAAGAAACAAAGCTCCAGGAGAGACGTAAATGGATGGCTTCAAGTGTGCACAGACATGAAAGGTGGTAGGCCGTCAGCCATGTGATGGCCTTGTGAGGAGGTGGATTTGTGTCTCTTGAAGTTTCTGTCAGAACTGCACAAAGCAGGAACGGGGTCCCACGTGCTTCCATGCATTTCCCCATCCTGAGGTTTTCACAAGCAGGCCTGGAAAGTTCCTGGGAGGAAACTTCTCAGGGATCATAAGCAGGGGAACCTCCAGGTCTGCTCAAGCCTGACAAGGTGTACTTCTGAACAGGTGCCTGTCCATGCTGCCCTTTCCCTTTTTAGGCCAGACCTTTGAAAATGACACAAAAGCAGGACTTTCACTCCCACATACCTCGTGGCCGCAGACTGTTTCTTCCAAGCCTCATGAACCACTCTGTGAACTAAACTATTGACCACGGGAAGGGAAGATTATAAATGCCATCATACCCTTCCTCAGACGATGTGCAAATAATTTGATATTTTTGATCCTCTAATGATTGATCCAAAATAGAATCCTTTGTGAAAACAAATACAAACTGGTATTTGAATATTTCAGTGATACGGAGTTCAGAAAACAATGTGAGGTTGGGGACTAATGATTTGTGATAATGACCTGAGGCAGGGGAGACCTCCGCAACAGTAGTGGAAGGAAGACAGGGAAGACAAGCTTCACAGAAGTGACACGTGTGGTACGAAAGTGTTCTCTATTGCCACCGTCAGCTGTGTGGCTGTCATATGCTTTGGCTCTCTGCGGTATCTCAGTCTTTCCAGGTTTCTATTAGATCAATGATGTTGTTACAACTTACATTTAGCATATGAGACATTCTAGAAACAGAAAAATTAACAACTTGCCTAAGGTCGCATAGCAGGTTGGACGTGACAGAGCCAAGACTGAATCCTGATGACCTAATCTCACTGTCCACACTAGTCCTTCTGTGAGCCACGGATTAGGGGTATTCACTCATTTGGCGACTATCTGCCAATTATCGTACAGTCACGTAGGCTGCAGTTAGTGTTCAGAGGGATGAGTATACAGTGTGACACCACTATTGCCTGGCTCTTCCCAAAAGTGAAAAGACAATCACAAAACAATATTTCGCTGGTGTGAATTGCCCCTTTTCTTTCTGATGTCAGTAGATTTACCATGCTGGTTGTGTTTCATTCTTGGATGGTCCTAAAAGCACCTTGCATGGAAACCAGTGCGATGGCAGGTGCTGGCTTACAACATCCTAGGACAAAAGAGACACATGATGAGGACTATTATCTTCAAAGGCTACACAAGTAAAAATCAGTTAGCTGAAGAGTCTCAGTGTGCGTTGGAGACAGTTGTGCATGCTCTAAGATTGCCTGAATGGGGAACTGAAGGCCCTAAACTCAGTGATACCCTAAGATTTTCTCTAACTCTACCTGTCTTCATTCAGAAAACCCTCAGCAAAGTTCTTTTCTTTATCTTTCAATCTGGGTGTTCTTGTGTCTGTAGCCACTGCCTCTGGTACAGGGCTCACTCTTTCCTCCTCTAGGTCATATCCTGGTTTTGATGAGAGTATATAAATTTCTATCCTCCACCATAGGCTTTCTGTTCTCTCTCACCACTGTTTGTTATTGGAAGTGAAGTTGCCAAGAGAAGAGTATACAGCCTTTGCAAATGGTAGGAATATGGGTGAACCCTTTCCTGACTCTCACTACCTGTGTGATCTTAGGCAGAATTGCATAAGTGATGGAATCAGAGACATCTGATCCAAATCTGAGATCACTTATTTATTTTCTGTGGAAACTTGGGAAATAACTTATCTCTCTAAACTTATTTTCCTCACCGGCAAATGGGTATAATGGTAATTGCATTCATTATACTATAGGACCACATAAAATACTGTACACGTAGTTTGTAGGAGAGTAGGTAGTATGTATCTAAGTGTTTGGTAAATGACAGCTTTTACTGTTACATTTACATAAAGCACCTAACCCTGAGTCCAACACTTAATGGATACTCCATCCAGTCCATTTCTCACCCCTCTTCTTTTTTTAATGTTTATTTATTTTTGAGAGAGAAAGAGAGAAGAGGAGGAGAAGAGAGAGAGGGAGACACAGAATCTGAAGGAGACTCCAGGTTCTGAGCTGTCAGTACAGAGCCTGACACAGGCTCAAACTCACAGACCACAAGATCATGACCTGAGTGGAAGTCAGAGGCTTAACTGAACTAAGTCATGCAGGTGTCCCTCTTTATCTCCCATTTTAAATCATATTTGAATATTTTCTTAACTTTGGGGCTTCAGCCCTAATTCTGGGCACTGTGATTGCTGCTTTAGTGGGCTTCTATGACCAGGCCCTGACTAGGCCAGCATCTTAGACCTCTGCATGCCCCCAGCACTTTTGCAGCTCCATTTCCCCCAGTGAGCTAGTAACTTGAAGGCATACCTCACCTACTCCCAATATTTAAACCACAGATAGCCATGCAAGACTTTTTTCCATGCATTAATTTGGTGGATCATATTGAGAAGCTCTGGAAATTTATACATATATATTTATAAATATATAAATATATATAATATATATAAATGTATATAAATAAAGAAATATTTATATTTATATATATTATGCTGATTCTATTAGTTTCCTAGGGCTTCCATAACAAATTGTTGTGGCCTTAAGGCTTAAAACAATGTAAATTCATTATCTCATTCTTCTGAAGCCAGGGTGTGGGCAGGCCATAATCTGTCTGAAGTTTCTAGAAGTAATCTTTATGGTCTCTCCCAGCCTCTAGTTTCTCCAAACAACCTTTAGCTTCCTTAGCTATTTCATTCTAATCTCCATCTCCATGGTCAAATTGCTTCTTCCTTTTTATCTGTCTATCTTCTTTTCTGTAGCTTCTAAAGGCACTTGTTATTGGATTTAGGGCACATCCAGATGATACGGGATGATCTCCTCATCTTAATATTCTTAACTTAATTACCTCAACAAAGACCCTATTTCCAAATAAGGTGACACTCATAGGTTCTGGGATTCAGGAAGAAGATATATTATGTTGTCTGTCATCAATCCACTTACTGGTCTAGAGAAAGGAGAAAAAACATGAAGAAATGAACGTAGATCATCACCATTGGAGATTTGAGCGTTGCCTCAAGACTTAGTGCTATTCCCCTCCACCCTCCAAAAAGAGTGGGGGGCGGGGGGGACACAGACAGCCAGGACACATCTTCCTTTCTCAGCCTTCAGATTTGACTCTTTGGAAGAATCAGCCTATGGAAGTACCATCTAAAGAGCTGCATGGAATCACTTCTCAGGTGAAATAATCAAGGTCTTAATTGACCTCTCTGTTGAGTGTTTTTCTTCTAAGACTACTACACATAAGCACTTACTTTTCTGGTTTAAGACCATTGATCCTTGTTTTTCCATGCTCTAGTTACTCTAAATAATTCCTTTCCTCACTCCTTACCTATTCCTAATACTTATGTTCAGTTATCGTATCCCTACCAACTGACACCATGGCTCCAGGCTGGATGTATGAAGTTCTTTTCATAATCTTTCTCTGTAGGTCATATCCTCTAATCCTTTTATCATTTTTGGATACTTTACAATTCATCAATGTCTCCTTCTAAAACAAGTAGCCAAAATGCTATAAGAAGTGTTGTGCACCTTGTTGTTGTTGTTGTTGTTTGTTTTATTTTTAAAGCAGAGAGATAACGGATACTCATAAAGAAGTCAGGGGATTTTCAGAAACACATTCTGGAAATAAGTCTCATGTATTAAGTCAGGCTTTCCCAGTGCTTTGTGCACTCCTCCACTGCTTCAGCAACTGCATTAGTTTCTTCTACCATCAGGGGAAATCAGACAGTTCTGGATGGATTATTTAAAGAAAGAGAGTCTTTCTTTAGACTAAAGTCTAAAAAGAATAGTAGCTGCCATTTGTTCTATTATCACTGTGTGCCAGCACGTGTGCTTTGCACGTTTTTGTTATGTCATGTAATGCTCTACTATCTCAGTCACACAGATGAGAAAACATAGACTCTGAGAAAGGAGCAACTATGCTTGTGTGTATACAGCTGTTCAGTCATGATGCTGGGATTCAATCCCTGGTTTGGTCACAGTCTGTGTTCCACAGTATCATACTTCAGTAAAAACTGGGTCACATTTTAAACTCTAGTGTAACCCTAAGAATACCACTTCATTTAAAGAATAAGTCACTATATAGCGCACCTGAATGGCTCAGTGGGTTGAGTGACAGACTTTTGATTTTGACTCAGGCCATGATCTCACTGTTCCTGGGATCAGGCCCCACTTCAGGCTCTATGTGGGGAGCCTGCTTGGGATTCTCTCTCTCCTTCTTCTCTGCTCCACCCCTGCTCATATGCATGCGTGCGCGTGCACACACACACACACACACACACTCATAATAAATAAATAAACTTTAAAAAACTAATATAAGGAGTAGTTCACTAAAGATTCAGTTCACTGGCTGAATACTTTCTCCAAAATTATTTGTTTGTCTAGATTTGGTCTTTGAATCAAGACAAACCTTTCTAAAGGGTCATTACTTTAAAAGGTTATTTAATATATACCTGTGCCTGGGGGTGCCAATTCAGGAAGGTAATTCCTCAGTGTCAATGAAGAGTTCTCTGTGCAACTTTAACAGCTTCTCTTCAATATTGTTTTGCATGTACACAAGTATTCAGGAGATCCACTTGCAATAGCTTCAATAAAGTCAATAAATATAATTCAGTCAACCATGCTCCCAGTTCTGATCAAAGTTCCACAAGTTTTATAAAAGAAAGAATATATAACTTTTTTAAGGAACTTAGTCTTACAGAAGATATATATAAGGCTCAAGAAAATAGAGATAGAAAATACCCAAGATAGTCTATCATCCAGAGTGATACTCTGTGGCATAGAATAAAGGTTTGTAAACATGTTTAATCAGAAACACCTGAGATGCTTAAATTTTATATTCCAGGGGTACCTGGGTGGCTCAGTCAGTTGAGCATCTGACTCTTAATTTTGGCTCAGGTCTTGATCTCATGGTCCCTGTGTTCAAGACCCCCATCGCTCTCTGTGCTGACAGCAGGGAGTCTTCTTGGGATTCTCTCCTTCCCTCTCTGCCCCTCCCCTGCTCCAAACAAACAAACAACAAACAAATAAATGAATAAAGTATTTCATAACCTCATTCCAGACCAACTAGATCATATACTTAAAGACTGTGGTCTGAAGTTTGGTATTTTAAAAAACAAAAACAAAAAAATCCCCTTTAGATAATTATTATCAATCAGATTTGTGACCATAGACTTTTGGCAGAATACATATTCAAAGAAAGGCTATTAATGTTGGTAATAATAAGGATAATATCTTATTGCTATTTAGTATTCTCAAGTTTTCAGAGTAATTTTCCACTAACTAATTTGACCTTTGCAATAACTCAAAATTTTGTTCTATGGACCAGTTGCCATAGTCAAGTGGCATATGATAAAACTTTAATACCTGCCCCCCTTGTAGAAACAGTCGAGAGGAAAAGAGTGTGACCATTGTTTGAGATTTGGGAGCGGAGCAGTTAAGGGACACAAATCATAAAATAGAGAATGATGGTGTCAAAGGCAGGACGTGTTGGAGGGCCAGAACTACCTTATAAGGCGATATCCTCATCATTCCTTTTTTTGAGGAAGCTGAGCTCAGAGGTGTGTATGTTTTCCGCCCAACTGATTTTGATTTGCCCATGTGACGAGCTTTGAACAACCAAATGTAAAAGCGTTTAGAGACATGGATTGAGGCAAGATGGCGGAGAAGTAAGGAGCTCCGTACTTGCACTCGCGCCCATACATCACACAGAAAAGATCTGAAGCCATTGGAAACCATACAAAACCTGAGAGACTCGGAGAAAAAGGACGCAGAATCCACTGAGAAAGCCTTCTAACGTGAGTGCGAACCGGGGAAGGTAAAATCGGGCTGGGATCGGAGCCTCCAGGGTGGGAGGCGATCCCCCTCTACCCTCTACGGGGAGTGAGAGGGGAAAAGGAGAGAGTCCGAGACAGAAAAATCTCCGCTCGGTGCATAGAAAGACCGTACTTGCCAAATACCTGCACACCAGGTCCCCTCGCGACAACTGGTCCTGGGGGAGGCTGAGCACACAAACTGCTTCTTTGTGCCGCTCCTGGAGGTTGGTTTTTAAAGCGGCGCGGGCGTGCCAGCCGCCATTGTAGCTCCAGGGCTGCTGGGACCCCTGAAAGAGACGCGCAGACACCGGGCGTCCGCGCTCCTGGCTGGCTGGAACTCGAGAGGGAAGGCAAAGAGCTAAAAACTGGGAAATTTGCCTGTGAGTTCGTGTTTCGGGTGACGAGCCATAGAGAGACCCGGTTTTCCTCACTCCAGCGGCGGCGCGCCTGCCGCCATTGTAGCTCCAGCGCTGCTGGGACCCCTGAAGGAGACGCACAGATACCGGGCGTCCGCGCTCCTGGCTGGCTGGAACTCGAGAGGGAAGGCAAAGAGCTAAAAACTGGGAAATTTGCCTGTGAGTTCGTGTTTCGGGTGACAAGCCATAGAGAGACCCGGTTTTCCTCACTCCAGCGGGCTCAGGCTACGCGGACCCGGCAGGCAAGCCCCCGCGCATGCGCACCAGAGCCGACCCAGAGAAGGAAGCAGCGATCCTGACTCAGCCCCCAGAGCTCAGCAGGGAGCTTGGAATTGCCCGAGGGGGTTGTCTGGGAAGCTGTGAATAAGGCAACTTCAGCGGGGCGCGGACTGGGATCTGGAGATTGGAACTGGCCTGGGTTGAAGAGTGCAACCAACTTCGGCTGCGTCCCCGGAACGGGGAGTTGACACGCCAAAAAAAAAAAAAGCGAGCTGCAGCGCGGGGTTCAAGAAGGGACTGGAGCACCGTCACTCTCCTCCCCACAATCGCCAAGGCAGAACCCCCGCCTGAGGCATCGGATCACGCCACGCCCATCCCTGCCTGAGAGGTGCCCTCCTCCCTTTTTTTTTCTTTTTTCCTTTTTTTTCTTCTTTCTTTTTTTTTCCCCTTTCTTTTCTCTTTTTTTCTTCTTCTTTCTCTTTTCTCGCTTTTTTCCCCAAAACACTGACCTGATTAACTCTGGTTGCCAGCTTGCTTAAACAATCACAAGTCCATTCTGTAAATGTAAATTCTACACCTACCGACTTTTTCAGCTATTTCTCTCAGGAGTAATTAGACTATATAGTTTCTCTGGATAATTCCAGCATCCTTCTCTCACCTATCCAACCATATTCTACCCTTTACCTCTTTGAAAAAAGTTTCTTATCCCTTCTGCCTGTTCATTCTATTTCAAAATCTGCCTTGTCTCACCCTGCCTTCTCTCTTTTTCTCTATGCTCTTCAACCAGTGCTGCATACACACGGCTATTTAACTGTAGCTGGGAAATCCAGGTATATGCTTTAAACCGTTCTTTGTCCATCGGTTTTCTTTTTTCCTTTTCTTTTCCCCTTTTTGACCCTTTTATGTATTTTATGCTCCCTATTATTCGCCCTCCCTCCTCCGTCTTTTCTATTAACTTTTCCCTTTTCCCTCTCACTTTGCATGTTAGTTGAATCAGCCTGTGCGTTTGTGTGCTCCTGCTCCCTGTGTGTTTGTCTGTCTGTTTTCTTTTCCAGGGCTACCTCAAGAAACAAGCTAGAGTACACAAGGTGAAGAGTCCCAAATATCACTACGAATAGGAAAATAAAATAACTAAGGTCCCAACAAGAGAGACCGAGGGATACCATTCAAAAAACAATCTCTGAAAGGATAGGCCCTGGAAAGTCAAAGAGTCTTCTTGGATATAGCAGCGCTCATAGAAACAGAGAGCATAACAGGTCTTTAAAACCAACAAGAGCTGGAAAGCTAACTAAAATGACGAAACGAAAGAGCTCTCCTCCAAAGAAACTCCAAGAAGAAATGACAGCTAATGAACTGCTCAAAACAGACATCAGCAGCATAAGTGAACAAGATTTTAGAATAATAATGGTGAAATTAATAGCAGGGCTTGAAAAAAACATAGGGGACATCAAAGAAACTATGGCTACAGACAGAATGGAAAATAAAAATAGGCATGAAGAATTAAAAAATGCGATAAATGAGATCCATAATAAATTAGAGGCCTCCAATGCACGGCTTGAAGAGGCAGAAAGGAGAATAAGTGATTTAGAAGACACCATTCTAGAAAAACAAGAAGCTGACAAAAAAAGAGACAAACTGATCCAGGAACAGGAAAGAAGAATTCGAGAGCTCAGCGACACAGTCAAACGCAACAATATCCGTATCATAGGAATCCCAGAGGAGGAAGAGAGAGGGAAAGGTGCTGAAGGAGTCCTGGAACAAATTATAGCAGAGAACTTCCCCGACCTGGGAAGGAAGTCAATGTGGAAATACAAGAGGCTCAGAGGACTCCTCTCAGACGTAACTTGAATCGATCTTCTGCACGACATATCATCGTAAAAATGGCAAAATACAAGGACAAGAGAGAATTTTGAAAGCAGCTAGGGAGAAAAGGGCCCTCACATACAAAGGGAAACCTATCAGAGTGGTGACAGACCTATCTACTGAAACATGGCAGGCCAGAAAGGAATGGCAAGAGATCTTCAATGTGATGAACAGTAAAAATATGCAGCCAAGAATCCTCTATCCAGCAAGCCTGTCATTCAAAATAGAAGGAGAGATAAAAACCTTTCCAAATAAACAGAAATTGAAAGAATTTGTCACCACGAAGCCAGCCCTACAAGAAATCCTGAGGGGGATGCTCTGAAGGAAAGGTTGCAAGGAACAAAGATTCCAGAGACACCACCACAAACATGAACCCTACAAAAGATACAAAGACTCTAAACCCACATATTTCAATAATAACACTGAATGTAAATGGGCTGAATGCTCCAATCAAAAGACATAGGGTAGCAGAATGGATTAAAAAACAAAATCCATCTATATGCTGTCTACAAGAAACTCATTTTAGACGGGAAGATACCTTCAGATTAAAAGTAAGGGGATGGAGAAACATATATCATGCTACAGGAAATCAAAAGAAAGCCGGAGTAGCGATACTTATATCAGACAAACTGGACTTTAAATTAAAGACAATCACAAGAGATGAAGAAGGCACTACATAATAATTACAGGGTCCATCCATCAGGAAGAACTAACAATCATAAATGTCTACGCACCGAATATGGGAGCACCTAAATATCTAAAACAATTAATCACAAACAGAAACAAGCTTATAGATAAGAATGTGCTAATAGCAGGGGACTTTAATACTCCGCTTACAGCAATGGATAGGTCAACCAGACAGAAAATCACTAAAGAAATAATGGACTTGAAAGACACATTGGACCAGATGGACCTGACGGATATATTTAGAACTTTACATCCTGAGGCCAGGGAATTTACTTTCTTCTCAAGTGCGCATGGCACATTCTCCAAGATAGATCACATACTGGGACATAAAGCAGCCCTCAATAAATATAAAAGAATAGAGATCATACCATGCACACTGTCAGATCACAATGCTTTGAAACTTGAAATCAATTACAGGAAGAAGTCTGGAAAACTTCCAAAAACATGGAGGTTAAAGAACACCCTTCTAAAGAATGAATGGGCCAATCAGGCAATTAGAGATGAAATTAAAAATATATGGAAACAAATGAAAATGAAAACACAACAATTCAAAATCTATGGGATGCGGCAAAGGCAGTCCTAAGAGGAAAGTACATTGCTCTCCAGGCCTATTTCAAGAGATTAGAAAAAGCGCAAGTCCAAAATCTAACAGCTCACCTAAAGGAACTAGAGGCAGAGCAACAAGAACGCCCTAAACCCAGTAGAAGAAGAGAAATAGTAAAAATTAGAGCAGAAATAAACAACATAGAGACCAAAGAAACAATTGAACAGATCCATGAAACCAAGAGTTGGTTTTTTGAAAAGGTAAACAAAATTGACAAACCTCTAGCCAGACTTATCCAAAAGAAAAGAGAGAGCACACAAATAGACAAAATTATGAATGAAAATGGACTTATTACAACCAACCCCTCAGAAATACAAGCAATTATCAGGGAATACTATGAAAAATTATATGCCAACAAATTGGACAACTTAGAAGAAATGGACAAATTCCTAAACACACACTCACTACCAAAATTCACACGGGAAGAAATAGAAAACCTGAACAGACCCATAACGAGTGAAGAAATTGAATCAGTGATCAAAAATCTCCCAACAAATAAGAGCCCTGGACCTGATGGCTTCCTGGGGAATTCTACCAGACATTTAAAACAGAATTAATCCCAATTCTTCTCAAGTTATTCCAAAAAATAGAAAGCGAAGGAAAACTCCCGGATTCATTTTATGAAGCCAGCATCACACTGATTCCCAAGCCAGACAGAGATCCAGCAAAAAAAGAGAACTACAGGCCAATATCCTTGATGAATACGGATGCAAAAATTCTCAACAAGATCCTTGCAAATCGAATCCAGCAGCATATAAAAAGAATCATCCATCAAGATCAAGTGGGATTCATTCCTGGGTTACAGGGCTGGTTCAACATTCACAAATCAATCAATGTGATACATCATATCAATAAAAGAAAAGATAAAAACCATATGATCCTGTCAATAGATGCAGAAAAAGCATTTGACAAAATACAGCATCCCTTCTTAATAAAGACTCTCGAGAAAGTTGGGATAGAAGGAACCTACTTAAACATCATCAAAGCCATCTATGAGAAGCCTTCAGCTAACATCATCCTCAACGGGGAAAAACTCAGAGCTTTCCCCCTGAGATCAGGAACACGACAGGGATGTCCACTCTCACCACTGTTGTTTAACATAGTGCTGGAAGTCCTAGCATCAGCCATCAGACACCAAAAGGAAATCAAAGGCATCAGAATTGGCAAAGAGGAAGTCAAACTTTCACTCTTCGCAGATGACATGATACTCTACATAGAAAACCCGACAGACTCCACCAGAAGCCTACTAGAACTGATCCAAGAATTCAGCCAAGTTGCAGGGTACAAAATCAACGTACAGAAATCGGTTGCATTTTTATACACCAACAATGAAGCAACAGAAAGAGAAATCAAGAAACGGATCCCATTCACAATTGCACAAAAAACCATAAAATACCTCGGAATAAACCTAACCAAGGATACAAGAGATCTGTATGATGAAAACTATAGAAAACTTATGAAGGAAATTGAAGAAGACACAAAGAAATGGAAAAACATTCCATGCTCATGGATAGGAAGAATAAATATAGTTAAGATGTCATTACTACCTAAGGCACTCTACACATTCAATGCAATTCCAATCAAAATTGCACCAGCATACTTCTCAAAACTAGAACAAACTATCCAAAAATTTGTATGGAACCACAAAAGACCCCGAATAGCCAAAGTAATCCTGAAAAATAAAACCAAAACGGGAGGGATCACCATCCCAGACTTTAGCCTCTACTACAAAGCTGTCATCATCAAGACAGTATGGTATTGGCACAAAAACAGACACATAGACCAATGGAACAGAATTGAGAACTCAGAAGTGGACCCAAAAGTATACAGCCAACTAATCTTTGACAAAGCAGGAAAGAATATCCGATGGAAAAAAGACAGCCTTTTTAACAGATGGTGTTGGGAGAACTGGACAGCAACATGCAGAAGAATGAAACTAGATCATTTTCTCACACCATGCACAAAAATAAACTCAAAATGGATAAAGGACCTGAACGTGAGACAGGAAACTATCAACACCCTAGAGGAGAAAGCAGGAAACAACCTCCTTGACCTCCACCGCAGCAACTTCTTACTTGACACATCCCCAAAAGCAAGGGAATCAAGAGCAAAAATAAACTGTTGGGACCTCCTCAAGATTAAAAGCTTCTGCACAGCCAAAGAAACAACCCAGAAAATTAATAGGCAACCAACGGAATGGGAAAAGATAGTTGCAAATGACATATCAGATAAAGGGTTGATATCCAGAATCTACAAGGAACTCACCAAACTACACGCCCGAAAAACAAACAACCCAGTGAAGAAATGGGCAGAAGATATGAACAGACACTTCTCCAAAGAGGACATCCAGATGGCCAACAGACACATGAAACGATGCTCAGCATCCCTCCTCATCAGGGAAATACAAATCAAAACCACACTGAGATACCACCTCACGCCAGTCAGAGTGGCTAAAATGAGCCAATCAGAGAACTCTAGATGCTGGCGAGGATGTGGAGAAACGGGCACCCTCCTACACTGTTGGTGGGAATGTAAACTGGTACAGCCCCTCTGGAAAACAGTGTGGAGGTTCCTAAGGAAACTAACAATAGAACTCCCCTATGACCCAGCAATAGCACTGCTAGGAATTTACCCAAGGGATACAGAAATGCTGAGGCATAGGAGCACATGTACCCCAATGTTCATAGCAGCACTCTCCACAATAGCTAAAACATGGAAAGAGCCTAAGTGTCCATCAACAGATGAATGGATCAAGAAGATGTGGTTTATCTATACCATGGAATACTACATGGCAATGAGAAACAATGAAATCTGGCCATGTGTAGCAACATGGATGGACCTTGAGGGTGTTATGCTGAGCGAAATAAGTCAGGCAGAGAAAGACAAATATCATATGTGTGCACGTATAGGAGGATTAGGAGGAGCTTAACAGAGGACCAAGGGGGAGAAGAAGGGCGGAAATGGTGGGGGAAAGGGGGAGAGGCAAACCATGAGAGACTCTTGAATGCTGACAAAAACTGAGGACTGGTGGATGTGGGGGGGAGGAGGGGTGGGCATGGAGGAGGGCACTTGTGGGGATGAGCACTGGGTGTTATGTGGAAACTAATTTGACAATAAACTATTTGTAAAAAAAAAAAAAAAACAAAAAAAAAAAAACTTTAATACCTAATCCCTATTCAGCTGTACCCTAAGTTACAGAAGTAAGTGGCAGAGCTGGTCTGGAGCCCAGACCTCTGAATACTTAGTCTAGTCCTTCTCCCAACACTAATGTATGCAGCCTTCATGTAGGAACGATGTAAGTTAGTAACGAAAGAATCCTATTGAGAAGAATGAAAGAACACTGGATTGGTCTTCAGTCCTTCCTGCTTGCTACATCTTTCTAGGCCTTGTAGTATTAAAAGCATAGGCTCTGGAGTCACACCGTCCTTGCTCCAACATTGGTTATACCATAATAGCTGAGGGATTATCGACAAGTTACTTAATTTCTCTGTACCTTGGCATCCTCATCTGGAGAAGGCTATTGTGAAAATTAAATGTGTAAATATATGTAATGTATGTGTGTGTGTGCATGTGTACGTGTGTGTGTGTGTGTGTGTGTCTATGTGAAGACCTAGTACAGTTTTTATAAAGTACTAAATCTTCCATTAAATGCTAACTTAGGGAACTTAATCAGATGAGCACAATATTTTCATTGAACACTGACTCTTCAAAGAAAACCTTAAATAGTGAGATCACATATGCTGGGGAGTTTATAAATCAGAAGCTCTGATAGTAATAACTATTTCTCTACTTTTAGAAAAACTATATTTAATGAAAATTTGGATTTATTGGGTACTAATGTATGCCAAACACTCTGTTAAATGTCTAACATGAATTATCTTTGGTCCTTAACATGGCCCCATGACTTATGAACACGTTTTCATCCTCATTTTACAGATAAGTAAATAGAAGCTTAGAGAGGCTAAGTAAATTGTCCAAAATCACAGAGCTTGTAAGTAGGGAAGCCAGGATTGGTTCACAGGTCATTTGTCTCCAGATACTGTGTCTTCGCTACGCTCACTTCTGCCCTATGTGTATTGTCAGCAAAATTTCCAAATGGAAGAAGTTTATCTTTCATACTTGCCATTTATTTCTCTGATTCCCTGTCATCATCTCCTGTGCTTTTTATTCCCTCCTGAATGCCTTTCTTCACCCACACTCACCAGCAGGCTTTAATACTATCTTTTAGCTACACAAATTCTATCATATCGACCCCCTTCTCAGACCAGCCCTTACTAGAATTGATCCACATGCCAAAAATTACTTCCCCTTCACAATGAAATTGTCATTTTCTGTTCTCAGCCAGGTAATGAATGCAGAGAAATCTGACTATGTAATACACAGTGAGGAATATTTGCAGCAAGAAAGATAATCTTTACATTTCTGTGGGAATTTATTTTCCAAAAAGCGTTGGTTAACTGAAGTACATCTTTACTTAGTGGAGTGTTACACTGTGAAAGGGTGAAATAGAGGACTGGCCTGGACTGGGGAGATATTGCAAGGTAAAAGGACCCTACAGAGCCCTTGACACAACAGTGGGTACAGGTTTAAAAGGTAGACTGCAGCCACATTCCAAGAATTCACACATTTGAAAGTGAAAAAGTGAATGTGCCCAAATAAGACTGGTGTTTGGAGGACAAAGACACTCTTTCATCATTTTATTAAAAAGCCACAATGTGGTGGCAGGAGAGGTATTGCATGTCCTTACACTGGAGCAACCTACCCAGCCCCCTTCCCATTTTATTAAATCCAAGAAAGAAGCACTGTCCTTTGGTTGACTGTAAACTGCCATACAACGTTGACTCCATCTCGTCCTGAAGCCAGTGCAACGGTGTTCTCTATAGCATGATTTTACAGACTAAAGAGCAATGGCATTTCCAAGATAAAGATGGCAGTCCTCTGGTAGGATCAGCTGTCAGGAACCTCACTTCAGCTAGGAATGGCTGTTTATCCAGTTGTCCCATCACCTGTTGTTCTGTATAAAAGGTTTTTCCTTTTTGGAGAAATCTACAGATTCACTTTAATGTGTCCCATATCTCACACACACACACACACACACACACACACACACACACACACACAGAGCAAGCCTGGCAGGGAGCCTGAAAAGAAGGGAGATTCTATTTAACACAATATCTTGGGGGTTTGGGGAGGAGGAAGAACCCTGTGTGCCTCTGTCTCTCTGCACACTGGCTGGCTGTCTTCCAGAAATATTTGTAAGACTCCTCTGTGAAGCCAGCTGTGATGGGACAGTCAAAGATGTCTATAAGTAAATACAAAGAAAGGAAACTAACAGTCCAAGAGTCAGGTAGTGAAATATAACAATAAACTCCATATTGAAAGACAGAATATGATATTGAATACAGATGGTAACAACAGCAGGAATAATACTACCATAATTGTTCCCTGCTAAACAATTAAGTATGCATGTGAGTTGTATGTATATGTGTGTATATGTGAGTATGCATCTGATTACATGCAAATATTTACATACACATGTATATGTATGTATCGTACAGATATATTTAATTAATCTCCTTAACTATAATATAAATTTTTCCTCTTAGCACCTAAGGATATGAGGACTAAGGAGGACTTTCCCAAGGGCATTTAGCTAGTAAGTAAGTCATGGAGAAATTCTCAAACCAAGCTTTGTCAGACTCCAGAGCACATGCTTTTGATCCTTATAATACTCCCTTCTGCAACAAGGGTTTAAAGGGGAAAAAAAAGTCACTAGAGGCTGTAATGATGTGTGGAAATCAAGAGGTCCTTACAAAATGGGAAAGGTCAAGATGAGAAGGCAACAGGAGGCTTAGCATTATGATAGATTAAATAATGTGAACAAATGCACCCAGATGACGGGAGGGATAATGGGAGGATTTTGATTAGAGGATGATCTTAGGGTTAAGATTTCATCCTGAGGGCACTGGGGAGTCACAGAATATTCTTGAGTAAGATACATGACACAATATTCTTTCCTAATAGGAAATTGTCTCCTGAAGGCTTCTTTTAAATGTGGTCATCTTTTGTTGTTGTGTTAAAAATAAACACAGGAAAAAAGCCCTTATATTTTGAAGACATATATTGAAATATTTGAGGATGAAATGGCACAAGTTTTAGTGTTTGTTTTTAAAAAAAATCCACTGTGTGTGTTGAGGAAAAGGAGGTGAGTATGAAATTTGTAAAAATCTTGTCCATGGGTACATCGAGGCTCATGATACTGTTCTTCTTATTTTTATACATTTTTAAAATTTTTCATAATAATAAATAAGAATCATTAGCAATTCAAGTAATGCTTTAAATGGTGATTATAAAATAAAATAGGAAATAATAAAGCAACCTGTGAATTTTTAATAGTTACTATAAAATAAAATATCAGGACGTCTGGGTGGCTCAGTCGGTTAAGCATCCGACTTCGGCTCAGGTCATGATCTCACGGCTCGTGGGTTCGAACCCCGCATCGGGCTCTGTGCTGACAGCTAGCTCAGAGCCTGGAGACTGTTTCAGATTCTGTGTCTCCCTGTCTCTCTGACCCTCCCCTATTCATGCTGTCTCTCTCTCTCAGAAATAAATAAAACATAAAAAAAATAAAATATCAATAAATTTTTCTTAATAAAGTGAACTTGGTATTAGGACCAGCTCTCAAGTCATTCCCCATTATATTATTTACTTAAAAAAGAAAATCTGATAACAAGACCTTGCATATATATGATTCTTTGCTACAAAGCATTTCACGTACCTGATTTCATGTGATCTTCATAGGAATCTTGAGTAGATGGGGTACCAGTGTAAATTTGTCCTACTTGGCATCTAGTGAGACACTTCTGGTGGAGACTTAAATATCTTACTTGTACGTCTGAATTTTTCATAGCAGTTGAAAACTTAGCAGAGAGAGATAGTAATGATAAAGTGATGGTGACTGTCATTGGTGTCAGAGGAGGTGCAAAGACCCAAACACATCAGCACAAGTCTGGAAATAATGATCCCAACCTCTATTTTGTACACAGAAGACCCTCAGCAATACTTGCTGATGAATGAATGATCCATTTCCATTTCCATATGGTTAAAATAACCATCTACAGGGTCTAAAATTCAGTCCCATCTAGATACGTTCACATATGAGTTTTATATATTTTCTAAATGCCTATCAAAGGGTAAATTTTAATTTCTTTGTGATAATTTCAAAAAGGCTATGAGTTGTTGGTTGGGTGCTTGTTTGTTTGTTTGTTTGTTTGTTTTTGCTTGTTTTTTATCTTGTCTTATCCATGCCACACTTGTATGAGGAAGAAGCTGAGAAGTAGGACAGGCAAGAAACTCATCCAGCTTGGTAGGTCTAGAAAGAAAGTCTTTGAGAATTATGAATTTGAAAATTTGTTTTTTCTTATACACTTTCTACCAGTTTACGCTTCTTCTCCTTTCACTTTCCAGACCTACATACGTAGAGATAATAAGAGATAGAATAATATGCTGAAGAGAACAAGAATCTTAATTCATTGATGTTAATAATTTTGGCCTTGGGAAAGTATCTCTGGGTTTTATTTTCCTAATATATCTTGCCCCCTTCACATGAAATGAGTTAACAGTCATATGTATGGAGCTTGTGTAGATCAAAAAAGTTGTTTTCAGGAATCAAAGAAATGAAGCTCACATGGTAAAGTTGGAAGACCATGTTTGATACTCTAGGCCAGGGTAACCTATCATGTGTTCTTCTATTTGTATTCCATTATGTTGCAACCTGTTCTGCCCAGTGATGAGGCTGATAGGCTAGGAAGGCTTCAGTGGAATGATGTCAAAATGACAACATGGCTCAGTCATTAAACTATCCTATTGGCAAAACTGCAGGCCTTTTTTCACGCATTGCCAACCATTGCTTTGGTGTTTTAGACGTTTGGTCATTAGGTCATTAAATGCTTTGAGCTCCATTTTCCTTCTCTATAAAAACAGTTTGACACTGATGACTAGTGGGCTGTTATATTTATGTCAGCATGAATAATGTAGTAAAAGTAATAACAATCATATAATGGTCATATTTTATATGATAGTTACTTACCATAGTATAATTAATGTATTCTATCTTCATTATTTAATATGGGCCTCCTGCCTTTTCTCATGTAGACAGCTGTTTCCGTGGGACACAGCTGCTGACAGTATCTTGCCTGCCATCACTAAAGACAGAGGTAAGAAAGGAAGCCATTCAGCTAATAAATTCCTAATGCTTTCTCTTCCTGCTCCCCTGCGGTTGGTTTCTAGGACTTTGTGCTTTGGAATAGGGCTGGTCACAGATTCTGCAAAGTATGATTGACAGCCCATGACAGACATGTTATATGCCAGATACATTTCCACATCATTTGTGGAGTGGGTACTGATATTTTACAAGAAAGGTGTTCAGGCCTGGGAGTGACTTGACCCAAGACCCAGAGCCAGAAAGTGGCAGAATGAATACTGGGTCAGGTTCACTCCATGCCTGGGTCCTTTTCCCTTGTTCATGAAAGTACGTTGGTAGGAGGCCAAGCAAGAGAAGCTTGTTTCGTATCTAAATTGGGCTAAATAGCATGGTCCATCATTACACTTGGAGCCTTGAATTAATTCCCATTTGTTGTGCAAAATTCAAAGGCAGGTGATAAAAAACAAAAGCATGGAAACATTGAGAAGGTAGTTTAACACAGCAGTGTGGGTTCTGGTAACTGCATGCTGGCACCCTGAGTGATGCACAGCGCATCCTCCTGGTCTCCATGAACCTCCACATCTGATGGACACTCCAAGGGGTTCACCTCTCCTTTGAAAATGGTGACTTGTTGCCTTAGCAGGCTCCACCCCATCCTGACTGTGCCCTGCCTGCTGCTTCCTGCTCAATGTGTGCATAATCGCATGGAATAAACTGACCTGTCAATATAATGGGCCTGCTGAGATTATGGCACAGGAGAAAACTGGGCTGTTTGTTTTAGAACTTCCTTTTTGTTTCCATTTTTGATCAAGCTCTGGCTTTGGGTATCAAAAAAGATACAGTTTCCTTGGCAGCAGATCTGTATAGCAGTTGCTAATGAGGCTACCACAGTGAGTTTTCTTACTGGGGAGATGTGTGGGAATGAGCAAGTCTTGCACTGCTCCTCAAGTGAAGCCACTGCCCAAATCTGTCCCCTTAGCTCTCCATTTTAGATATTCGTAGAATGATACTGTTAGAGAACAGTTAAGCATCATGTTAAGCATCCTGGGGGAGGATCATAGTTGGTAAAGAAAAGGTATTGGAAGTAATCAGGTCAGGGGTTCAGACACCAGCTGAGGATAGACAAGATCAATGGAATATCTCAAACCCAAGGGGTTTACTAAGCACTAGCACTCTACCTTTACCCACAGGCATGCTTCTACTCTCTGAATGTATGCGTGCATGGCAGGGAATAAGGACAATAGCCAGATAGATAATGGAATGGCAGGAGAGACCAAGCACATCATTTGGAAAGCTCTTTTAGGGGAATGCTAAGTTGTTGAGGAAGGAGGGTAATTACAGATGTAACAAGCATGGTTCTTAGTTATAACAAATATAAATTAACTTCAGTAGCTTAAGACCTGTATTAAAGAACATTGGATAGCTCATGGAGTCTCCAACTATGCAGCACAGAAGAATGTCCAAAGCCATACCATACAACTGGCCCCAGTGGAGATAGTCTGGTACCTCTGCCAGGTATAGATGTTATGGAAGCCAGCCCTGAATGCTTCTGCAAGAACCTTAACTACCACTGCCCATGGAAACTGGATGTAGCTACCACTACCATCTCCCAAAAAGATTCCATGTGGGACCTACCTCTTTAAATTATTATCCTCCAAGGAATCATCCATCCATTGAATGACTGAGAGACTGTGGGTCATATAAGTGTGCCTCAAGTGCAAAGGAGGCTAGAGAATTGAGTACATGGTTCCCACCAAGAGTCAAAATATAGGAATTAAATGACCTCAACTTAAGAGAGTGTTCAGAGTTTCTGGAAGGCCTCAAAATTGATAAATATCTGTTGTAATAGGAATCTGTGCAAGGCAAATGGCAAGCAAAGAATGGGATTAAAAGGAACTAGGTGACAAGTAAACCCCAGGGAACTGAATTGAACTAATAGGGAGCTAGAAGGGGACGAGGGACTATGAACAGAAATCAGGTAAGACACTGATGACTCATTTTGGGGATCAAGGAGGCTGCTGGGTTATGTTAAAACAAGTGTCCAGGGATATTGGGAAACATGCTAGGAACAGCTAGCTGATTAAGGTCCCACTCTATTGGATATTAAATCCCTAAGCCAGGCCCATCTTGATTTAGGGACAGAGTGAGTCTGTGGGTTTTATTGTTGTTGTTATTGTTGCTGTTGTTTTGTATTGTTTGTTTTGCTTTTCCTTTGTAAGATTTTCCTCTGGTTTTCAGAGGAGCCAACAAGAATGGGCAGATCTTATATTAATTCATTCAGCAAAACTACTGTGCATAGAGAGGAGTAAAATACAATCTGTATCTTCAGTAATACAATCTATGGAGAGCAGATGCAAAATGGTGGGACAAGTTAAGATGGACTGGGGAGGCTTTATGGATAAGCCATTGTTATTCTTTTGTCCAAGTTTTCTATCCATCATAGATTTTGTCCCATTTGGAACTTTTGGAATCAAACATTTATTTGGTTATTTTTTTTGAGATCTCCCTCTCTCATTGGAATGTAATGGAATGATGGCAGAAATTTCTGTTTATCATTCTATATCTCTTGACTGGTATAAAGTAGATGCTCAATAAATCTGTGTTGCAAGAGGGAATTAATGGATAAAGATGGACTGTGAAGTGAGTCTTCCCAAATAAGTGTTTCCAGGTAGAAATTAGATAATGAAGAGTTGGAGAGAATTCTGGAAAGAGGGGTTGGCATCACCAAGAGCATGGTAGTACAGGACACCTAGGTAAAGGCCAGAATATACAAGCCACTTGGTGTTAATGAAATATAAAGGTTGAGGCCAGCTAAGATTACTGATAAGGTTGGAAATCAATAGAAATAAGACATGAAAGGCCTTTGCATTAGTTTCCTCTGGCTACTGTAACATATGACCATAAACTTGAAGCTTAAAAGAATACACATGTATTCTCTCATAGTTTCTATGGGCAAATAATCTAAGCATGACTAAGTTGATACCTGTACTCAAGGTTGCACAAGGCTGCAGTCAACATGTGACTGGGGCTGGGGTCCCGTCTTAGCCTTGAGGTTCTCTACTAAGCATATGTGATTGTTGGCAAAATTCACTTCCTATCAGTTTTAAAACTCACGGTGGATTACTTCTTTAAGGCCAAAAGAAGAGTCTCATCAGGAATGGCTAATCTTTTTTTTTTTTCTTTAAAAAGCTTTTACCTGATTAATATAAGCCCATCCAGTACAATATTTCATCAAGCATAACTTAATCATGGGAGTGACATCCATCATATTCATAGGCCCTAGGTATATTCAAGGGGAGGAGATTAACAGCCTAACTATACCAGGGCATAGGAATGTGGGATCCACCTTAGAATTCTACCTACCAAATCATTGAACATTAGATAAAGGAGTTTGTTATCTCTCTTAATTAATGGGGAGTCATTGAAAGGTTATGAGACCTGGGATAATGAAAGCATTGTTTTCTCTATGAATTATGCTGTCAGTGATATGGATGACAGATTTTAGAGGGCCTGCAGTTTGGTGGACAAGGTATTGGGCTATGGCAGAGATCTTAGTGAAAGATGATGACTTGGGTTTGAGAATGAATGATACCACTGTCTACTTGTCATTCAGATCAGAGACGTAAGCCTCACTTCTGATTTCTCTCCCATCACTTATCCAATCCATCAGTGAGTTGTAGCAACTATAACTCCCAAATATCCAGAGAATATGTAACTTCTCTCCATAGCTATCACCTAGCCCAAACCACCATCATCTCCATTGTTCATTCTCTGCATCTTTTAAAATATAATTTAGCTTTATATTACTATTCTTCCCAGACCCTTCTATGAATCTCATTGCATTTAGAATGGATCAAAACTATCACAGCTAGGTAGGCCCTTTCCTCTGCTTATCGTTCAGCTGTATCATTCTTTCCTAAGAATTATGTGCTGATCAGCTGTAATGTTACTCTGTGAAACCACAATCCCACTATGCTCCAGTCAAAGGCACTTTGTTCTGTCTTAAACAAGTAGACTCTTAATTACACTGGGCCTTTGTTCCTTCTGTTCTTTCAGCTTGGACTGCTCTTCCTCCAGATGTTTGTGTAGCTGGCTCTTCACATCACCTAAGTCTCAACTTAAGTGCCACTAAATTAGAGAGGAGGACAAGCAAGTCACTCTCAATCGTAATAACTCATTTTATCGTCTTCGTGAGGTGTCTATATAGAAGTATCTTCTTTATGTATCATTTGCCTCTCCTACTAAGAGGGAGCTCCCAAAAAGCATCACCCTTTTCTCTCCATACTTTTAATATACAGACATGTGTCTGATTCATATCAAATTGTTTAATAGGTATGTATTGAATCCATGTATGCGTTTGAGGAACATTTTAAATCATTTGGACTTGATGATTAGCTAAATTGGATTGGCAATGCAAATGAAACATGAAAGGTTTTTTTGGCGTTTTAATTTTGGTCACTGAGATAAACAGTAGAGGGTTGGAGTGGGAGCTGGATAGAAAATATAGGGCACATAATGGAAACAGAAAAACATAATAGACAAAGATGAGACATGTAACAAAACCTTGTAAAGAGCTTTATGAAACTTAAGAAGCAAACTGATATCAACACTAGTTTATGATTTGGTGGCAATGATAACATAGCCATTCTATGTAATATAAAGAAACTACTGGTTTCTTTAGAAAGAGGGGATTCCCTGTCTTCCTTCAGGTCAGGTTGAAGGCTGGGAAATCTTCAAGTATCCCACTACTATGAAACATTTAATTAAATAATTGTCAGCTGAACAATTATTACCCACTAAACCAATACTCTGTAAGACCAGAGGAGTGTAGAGTGTGGTGTTGAAGAGATATACCTCTATCTGTAAGAACAAACACCTTTATTCTCACTGGTTTAACAAAAGAGTGATTCTGACTACTCTGGGATCATGGTGTGATTCTTGTTCATGCTCAGGGTGCGTAGCTATTTCATCTGAAATTCTCATGCCCAGCATGTTTTGCTCTAAACGTTTTGCTTGCCTTTCTGAAAGGCCATGTTTATTTAAAGGAAAATCTAATCTGTCTGTGCCTGATGCTTTTCCTTTTAGCTCAGCCAAATGTTTCTTTCCTAAGAATTACGTGCTGATCAAGTGATGTCGTTGCTTGTCAGAATGGAAAGTCACACTTACCCAGTGAAAATCTCCTGACCCCACCAGAAAGCATGAATTCAGTTTGAGATGCGCCACCCCGGGGAGTCTGCCCTGGGTTATAAGCTTAAGAGAAGTGAAACAGCCTCAAGTGTCCTTTCGCTAGATGCCAGCACTGAAGAAGAGCCCGCACTGGTCAACACTATGGCAGGTTTCTGTTTTATTCCCTGGTTCACCCTCTCTTTGGTAGCGAGTCCCTGCAAGTTTCTGTGCTTCAACTTTTCTTCCTTAGCAAGTAACTACTTATCTACTGACTTCCTGGGGTGTTGAGAGACAAGGTGAAAAGAAGGAAGAGGAAACATTAGTGGAGTGTTTGGATCAGATTATAGGCATTCCCCATCCCCCCATCTGGAATCTACTTCTAGCACATGAAGGAGAATCTGGTGCTGAATATGATGAGGGTGCATGAAGCCTGGTTTAAACTGAAACTAGGAATGTGGATTTAGATGAAGTTTTTTTTTTGCTTTGGTTTGTTTCTGTTTTCTATCTTGACTTTGCAAGAAGAACCATTTCACTCAAGGTAAATAGTAACTAACCCCTTTTGTGACCTCCCCTGAACTCTGGCAGAGATTGGAAGATGCTGTTCTCCCTATCACAGGGGATTTCCACGGTGTGCCAATGGTGGTTTGAGCAAAAGAGATGCAGCCCAGCTCACTGGCTCTTCCTCCAGTGGATTCTTCCTGTGACATTCATCTCTGTGCAATGGCTACCCAGAAAAACTTCCCATTTTCTACTCATTTCGTTATCCATCCCCAAATCAGAATGGGTTCACACCATCATGCCCAGTTTCTCACTCTCTGCTCCTCCCATCTTACTGCTTCTCCCTGTGGAAGACTGTTCATCCAAAATGATCTGAAGGTAGTATAGACATAGTTTGATAGGCCAGGGAGATGGCTTACAGATAATTTTTCTCAGTGGCATTGTGAGTGCTTCACATTTATTTATAGTTTGCAAATACTCATTTTATATATACACTAGAAAGAACTAAGATTATACCTTTAATAGTTTCAGGCTTTCCTTAAACTCCTACATACTTTGTTGAGTGGGAAAGAAAAGGCTGAGCTTTATCCAGTGCTAGGAATGAGACCTGAACTAAGACTAGCTTCCAGGGGCCATGTTACATATGTGAATAACATTAGTCTTGGCTTCAGAGAAAGTAATGGATACCCACTGAATTAATCCAGCCACTCTCTGGGGAAAGCCTGGATCTTTTGGCTCCCAGGCCTCTGTTCTAGTCACTATATCATGGGTGCTCAGTTAGCAACTATTACAAGCATGGGATTGTATTTGCTCAATATACATCAGCAAGTGCCACAAGAGTAAACCACATTTGTATGAAAGCAACTCCTTTCAACACTCCTATGCCCTAATTCCCTACTCCTGATTACATGTCTACCAGTTAAGTATATGAGACCTCCCAAGTGGTGTTCACATGTACTTGAAAACAATTCCCTATCTCCCTTTGCTTTTAAGTAGCCATACAATTGTCATGACACCCCCTCTTCTGTGTTGTCCCCAGGAGATATCAACCCTGTTGAGAACTAAGGAAACATTACAACTCTGATTTTGGCTAGAAGGGACTTCTCAAGTTGCACCTGCCCTCATTGTAAATTTTTCCACTTCCAACATAGCCAAAGCTAGGCTGTTACCTTTAATAAGAGTTTACTGAATGTTGAAATCTAGACCTAAAGATAGGTTATGCAAGACAACTAAGCGCCAAGGATCATGGAGCCCATAGGTTTACGCCTATCCACAGGATCCACTGCTATGTATCAAAAACAGCTGCCTACAATCCTTGGAGTGTTCTGAGCATCTCTGCTGCTGAGTCCAGACCTAATTGCCAAGCAACTAAATAAAAGAAGGAATTGTTCGTTCCCTCTGGTTTAATGTGTGCTTCACCATCTTTCATTCCCTGATCCAAAATAGGCTTTATGTCAGGGTAATTGGCAGGAAGAACAGAGCCTTTCAATCTGAGGAAGACTGCTCCTACACACAAGGGAATAATCTTACACTGATCTCCAGCAGAACAGCTTAATCAAAAGGTCTTAGCTTCAAATTGGTGTGTTCTGAGGTGTGTATTCACAAATATAACGATATATGTATTCATTCATCCATCCATCCATCCATCCATTCATTCATCCATTCAGTCATCAAACCGATATTTATTAAGCCCCTAATACCTGCACCCTACCACTGTGGCTGGCCCACAGTAATCGCTCTATAGATACTATTCTACTGAATGAATGGATGAGCCTGGAACATTCACTTGGATACAATGGTGGTTTGTTAAGATAACTCTCCCTTGAGTGAGATGGCCTGAGTTCAAGCCATGCTTCTGTCCTCTTATAAGTGACCCTGGGCAAATTATCTAACTTCTCTAAACTACAATTGCCTTATTGGTAAAGATGATAATGGTGATGGTGATGGTGATGATCATGATGATTATAAAATAATGCCTTTTTTTATAAGTTTGTTGTTACACATTTAAGTTAGGGTGTGATAATATTAGGATATTAGAGGGTTCAGCATAATCATGGGTGAGATCTGAAGTTAATCCTGTGATTTCCTGAGTCCCATGTGCCTGGGAAGCTGCGCGTAGCTCATAACCCTCATCATGATAAGGTTTCCCTCTGCTAAGCCTCATGCCTCAGGTTTCTGTGTACTATTCTGGATGTCTGTGTAAATGACCTTCTCTGAATGAGGCTTCACTTGGTTGGGACCCTGACAACGTGCCTGACACTTTGTTCATGTAGGAAAGAGTTTCTGTGTAAAGAACCATCTTGAATCCACTCACTGCCTGGAATTCTAATAGGGAACATGTCTCATCTCCACTGCTGCCTGCCTCCATGCCTACCAAACAGAACCACTTTGATTATTAACACTGAACAAGCCTGGACTCACCTGGTAGCTGTTGCTTGTTAGGAATAAAACTGAAATCTACACCAGACGTTTATCTCAAAGATTACATGAGAAAAGGTACATGAAAACATTTAGCACAGTAATTTTGCTGAGAGGATTCAGTGAATTATAACTCCTTAAACAATCATGTATTGTCATCACTCACTTCCATTTTCCATTCATCCTCTTCCTTACCTCTTTCTACCGTCCATTCAGTAACACAAAGTAGCTGCATGTTCATGGATTCACTGGCAGTTACAATCCTCATTCCCTACAATTCTAAAAGAACAAGAGGCATCTATAATCATAGTCATGGTGATACTGGGCATAAAACTCATGCCTATTGTATCCTCTGGGCTAATTTATCTTACCTTGTCTTATTTTTTTAATGTAAGACTCATTGAACCATAAGGGTCTCCCACTGCTCCAGGAAATGCTTGCCCATAAATTTAAATTTCTTCCTAGAATCTATCAGATATCAACATGTTAATATTTTATGTACTCCAACCATACCTTCAGGACACGCAATTTGTTTACATAGCAAATGAGCTATTGGGAATTCCTTTCAGGAGAAGTTTTCATTCTTTGAATAATTCTAATGATGGCTGAGTTTCAGGAAAATCTTCTTGAGGTTTGTATTGTTCATGGAAGGAACCCTGCCTCCCAATTTATTGAACACCTAGATTTATTCCAAGTAAACTCATGGTGTGGTTGGTGTAAAAAATATGGCCACAATATGGCCTTTTGCAATCAAGATAGATATTTTATCTACTAAGTATATTTTCCTAAGTTTTAAGAGTATAAAGGTAGAAATCTAGCAGATGAACTTCAATTAGAAAAATAAAATTTCTCGTCTGTTTTATTCTCTGAAAAATAAATATATTTGTGGATTTTGTTTGCATATATTTGGACCACAGGGGAAAATGAAAAGCTGAACACACTTCTATATTCCTAATGCCCTCACTACCATGCATTATACATGTCTGGAGCAACAGACTTGTATCTGGCCTTGTGTCCTTCAAAGTACCTATCACAGTGGTTCTTACAATACTGGCATCAAAGGAGTTTCTTAATACATTAATCAATCAATAACTAATGACATAGGACTTTCTTTCTTTCTTTCTTTCTTTCTTTCTTTCTTTCTTTCTTTCTTTCTTTCTTTCTTTCTTTCCTTCCTTCCTTCCTTCCTTTCTTCCTTCCTTCTTTTCTTCCCTTCCTTCCTTCCTTCCTTCTTTCCTTCCTTCTTTCTTTCTTTCTTTCTCTTTCTTTCTTTCTTTCTTTCTTTCTTTCTTTCTTTCTTTCTTTCTTTCTTTCCTTCTTTTCCTTCTTTCATCTTTATTTCTAATAAAAGAAACAATAGGAAGCAAATGTAGAGAAGAAAAAGTGAAAGGGTGTGGAAAAAATATCAGGAGGTATGGGAGTGTCTATACTTCCTCTCAGACCTTCTAGAAAGGAGTAAAGCCAGTAAAATCTTAATCATCATCATCATATTTTTATTTGATATTTAAATATCTAGCTTTTCAGCTGAGTTGGTAGTTTCTATCTTTAACCTGTGCCCTTCCTATCTGCCTTCTAGCCTCATGCTTACATTTCATAGAAATGTAGTAAGATTCTCTAATTATTTCTGTTTAGACTCCGTACCAAGGATCCCCATCAGAATTCACACCATAGTGAGCTGAAGTGGGCACAAAAGCAGTCTCAAAGACTCCAGTTATACCTTTACTTGAAAGCTCAACTTCTGCTCTATATCAGGAAGCCTCCATTCTTTTTCTGAGACTAATTTGCCAGTCCGGATATCAAATTAAGCCATCTCCAAAATGAAAACATATTGAGACCCACATTTCTACCCAAAATGCTGTATGGATGAGTGAGAGGCTTATCTTTTCCATTTCTTTCTCTCTGCTATTTGCTTTTACTTCTGAGACTATTGATGTGTGGGTCTATGTTATAACCATCACCTCAAGATGTCAGGTTTGTGTGGATTCTCAAACTTTTCAGTAATGGTTGCTCTTGAAAAATTACTGTATTACAGGTGCTAGAGGTCTCTAAGGGTCCTCCTCTAATGAAGTTAAAGTTAGAAGGAAGAGATTTTACATGGAGATAACTTATTTTTATCCCTCAGTTACCTGCAAAGAAATCAAGAAGTTATAAGGAATAAGCTGGGGGGATGATATATGTCAAAAATCCAGCGCCTTAAAATTTATTCAATTATTTCTGCTACAAATTACATTCAAATAATAGCTCATAGTTTACATTTTCTTCCATTATACAACCACTGGATTTCACAAAACATTTACACTTGCCACGTATGATGAACAAAATATTTTCAATTATATTTTCTATTCTATTCTGTTTATTTAAATAACAAAAGTTAATCCTGACCACCAAATTGATTTCCCAACTCATTAATGGATCATGACCCACAGCTGAAAAGCCCTGTCTCAAAAACTCACACTCTGTGAATTTATATATTTCACAAATAATTAATAAGTTCAATGATTAATCCCAACATACAGGAACCAAAAACATCAAATTGCACAGGGTTAAGCCAGATTGATAGAAAATGAGAATGAATGCCAAGAAGTGAATACTTCCAGCAAGGGATGTGTGAGAGAATAAAAACAACTCCCAAAGTGCTCAAATGGGGACCATTTAGTGCTAGAACAAATGGCTCCTCATACTTCACTAGAGAGCCTGAGGAGACAGCTGCATTACAACTCCAGTCAACAAAGAGGTTGATAATGATAACCCCAAGTCACCAAGAAAACTTTAATTGATGCTCCTCATAACATATTTAAAGCAATTCAGCAAATTATTTAGCAACTCCTTTACTAAAAGTGTTGCATTTAAATAATGTACAGACTTGTAGAATTATTTTCAAGAAAAATATTTATTCCAAACATAAGCACAAAGAATTCAGTGGTTTTAAAACAACATGGCTGGTGTGGAAGGCTTCCAACCTACAGGGATTCCACAGCCTGTTAACAAGTCCAGTAACAGAGCCTCCCAGCATGCTAATAGCTAACAATCTGAAAACTAGACCTGTTCAGATGTGCTTCCCCAATCCCCTCCCCTTCATATCATTGCACAGCTGCTAGAGTGGCTAATGCTGAATCCATGCCTTCTAAAATTCTCCAAGTGACCTTCCCCTGACATATTTGGGTACCTCACAACTCAGTCTCACCATCTCCTCTCTGGACCACCCTCTCCCTCATCTCAGCTCAGGCATGGAGATCCCTGTTCAGCCATATCGGCACCTTGTGAAATATTACATTTTGTTTTGTTTTGTTTTCGCCCTAATAATCCTGTCTTTTCTTCAACTCTCTGTAGTCCTTTGTAGGACTTCTTCTACTTTCTCTTCCACCCAAGGTTAGGTGTTCTCCTTTACCTCAGCAACATACATTCCATTTTTATTTCTCTACTTTAGATTAAGAATCTTATTCTATATGAAGAAGCTAGAGAGAGAGAGAGGAGTGAAAAGAGGAATGGAGACAAGCTAAGATTTTCTTTTTGATATAGGACTCTGGAGTTCCTTGAAGTTTGTGGACCTCTTAGAAGTAATCTTAATGGGTGCCTGGGTAGCTCAATTGGTTGAGCATCTGACTTTAGCCCTGGTCATGATCCCAAACCTAGGTGGGGTAGAGCCCCACCTCGGGCTCTGTGATGACAGCTCAGAGCCTGGAGACTGCTTTGGATACTGTGTCTCCCTCACTCTCTGCCCCTCCCGTGCTCTGTCTCCCTGTCTCCCCAAAATAAATAAATGTTTCAAAAAAAATTTTTAGAGATGCCTGGGTGGCTCAGTTGGTTAAGCGTCTGACTTCGGCTCAGGTCATGATCTCACGGTTTGTGGGTTTGAGCCCCGCGTCGGCGCTGTGCTGACAGCTCAGAGCCTGGAGCCTGTTTCAGATTCTGTATCTCCCCCTCTCTCTGACCCTCCCCTGTTCCTGCTGTCTCTTTCTCTCAGAAATAAATAAAACATTAAAAAATTTAAAATAAATTTTTAAAGTAATCTTCAGTTATCTGAAACATTGACTTGTGCAGAACAGTTGTTTTTGTTTTTGTTTTCCAAATGATGCTCTGAAAGTACTCCACCTGCTTTTATGTGAACACAGTTCTCATAGTGCTTTGCTGGTAAAATTTTAGGACATCCAGTAGAACATGTGATTGTTCCCACGACTTGATAGAATGCAACCGTCTAGATAAGACTGAAGAGAAAGGATTTTATAAAGACTTTCTGAGCTCCAGAGTGGCTGGAGTCTGAGAGCTTAAGCAGCATGTTATGACTTTGAAAATGTGTATTTGCCCAACCCAAATCCCAGTAAGTTATTGTGTGGATGTTGACAACTGATACTAAAGTTCATATGGAAAGGCAAAATGATCCAGAGAAGCCACTATAGCATTGAAGGAGCAGAACAAAGACAGGAGGGCTAACTGCACCCAAAGTCAGAATTTTCTGTAAGCTATAGTAATGAAGGCAGTGGGATACTGGTGAAAGAACGTACAAATAGAGAGCGAAACCGATTAGAGAGCCCAAGAATAGATACATGCTGATACAGTCAACTGATCTCTGAGGAAGGAACAAAGGTCATTTAATGGGAAAGAATAATCTTTTCCAACACATGATACTGGAACAAGTGGGAATCCATATACAAAGAAAAATAAAAAGAATCTAGTCATAGACCTTTCACAAAAATTCATTCAAAATGAATTCTAGACCTAAATATGATACATAAAATTATAAAACTTCTAAAAGATCACATAGGAGTAAATCTAGATGACCTTGGCAGTGACGATGATTTTTTAGATACAACACCAAAGGCATTACTTTAGTTGTATGTCACAAGTTTGGTAAAAAGTATTATTCTTATCTTTCAATCTTAACATATTTATAACTTCTTCTTCTTTGAACTATAGGTTATTTAGAGATATACTATTTGATTTTGTGGGGTGGCTGGGTGGCTCATTTGGGTAAGCATCAAACTTTTGATTTTGGCTCAGGTCATAATCTTACAGTTCATGAGTTCCAGCCCTGCATTGGGCTCCATGCTGACAGTGAGGAGCCTGCTTGGGATTTTCTCTCTTTGCCCCTCCCCACTTGTTCTCTCTGTCTGTCTCTCTGTCTGTCTCTCTGTCTCTCTCTCTCTCTCTGTCTTTCTGCCTAGCTCTCTCTCTCAAAATAAATAAATAATTTTCAAAAAATATTTTTTAAAAAAGAGAGTTTTAGGGTTAGATTTGGATATTACAGTTTAATTTTAATTATTGACAATGAACACGCTCTGCTTTTGAAATTTATTAAGCATTGTTTGAGAGTGGGGCAGCTGGGTGGCTCAATCGGTTAAGCATCTGACTTCAGCTCAGGTCATGATCCCAGAGTTTGAGTTTAAGCCCCGTGTCAGGCTCTGGGCTCACAGCTCAGAGCCTGGAGCCTGCTTTGGATTCTGTCTCCCTCTCTCTCTGCCCCTCCCCTGCTCACACTCTGTCTCTCTCTCTCAAAAATAAATAAACATTTAAAAAAAAAAGACTTGTTTGATGACCCACTGTCTAGTAAATTTTAGTAATAGTTTCATGAAAGGCTGAAAATATGTTCTGTTGTTAAGAGATCCATTGGGTCATGTTTCTTCATTAAGTCAAATTTGTAAAGAACATGTTCAAGTTTTTCCTATCATTGAGGAGTTTTTGCCCTCAAGTTATAACAATGAGAGAAGTTCCAAAACCTACCATATATTTGTAGATATATCTCTGTCTCTTTGTACACCTATCAAATTGCTTTATATATTTTCAGTCAATGTATTAGGTACATATACTTTTAACATTGTCACATTTTTCTAGTGAATTAAATCTTATAATGAAATAATTTCTTCACCTTTTGTTATTTAAAGCTTCTTTGATATTAATATTGTAATATTTTATATAGGACACACTTTATCTTTTATTATGTATTATTATAATTTATGTATTTATTATTACATTACATATGATATAGGTCATATAATATATAATTCCTTCACTTTCCACATCCTGTTAAATGTGTTTCTTGTCAAAAATATATTGCTGCTTTGGGGTGCCTGGGTGGTTCAGTTGTTTAAGTGTCCGACTTTGGCTTAGGTCATGATCACACAGTTGGTGGGTTCGAGCCCTACGTTGGGCTCTGTGCTGACAGCTAGCTCAGAGCCTGGAGCCTGCTTCTGATTCTGTGTCTCCCTCTCTCTCTGGCCACCCTCTGCTCATGCTGTCTCTCTCCCTCTCTCTCTCTCTCAGAAATAAATAAAAAACATTAAAATTTTTTTTAAGAATTGCTGCTTTACTATTATTTTATCTAAGTTGACATATTTTATCTTTTAATTTGCATATTTAATTTTAATGTACTTTTTTGTCTAATGTAATTCTGACCTAGTATGTTTATATCTATCATTTTAGTTTACAATTGGTCTTCTTATGTTTTATTTCTTTATATCTTCTCACTCTCTTCTTATTAACTACTATTTCTTCCCAGTCCACTTTACTGTCTACAAGTTTGGAAATTAGCCTTCTAGTTTTTTAGTGGTAGCTCTAAAAATTAAAACAAACACTTGTAGTTTATTAATGTCTAAAGTTATTAGTAAATTATTTTCTGATTTATTTTGTCACTATAAAGAAATCAGTTGAACTTTTAATGTTTGCTGTTTTGAAAAAACTATTTAAGATTTCATTCATGTCTTTTGTGTTCTGTAGTCTCAGTATAATTTTAATGGATGTAGATTTCTTTTTATTTATCTTCATTCGTATCATAGATCTTCTCAAATTGGTGTCTTGAATCATACCTGAAAAATTATCTCAAATAAATTCCAAAATTGATCTGCTACATTTTCTCTCTTCTCTATTTTTATTCTGTGCTCTTGGTTTTTCAACTTGTCTTTCATCCTTTTAGTCCTGTCTCTATTCTGCAGCTATATAATTCCTTCAGATCATATATTTTAGTTTCCTAAAAATCTTTTACTAAATTTTCTACAAAATCTTTTACTAAAACATTTTAAATTTTACTAATTTTGTAGTCATCTATGTCTAATTCTAATCTGCTATTAAAAATTGCTTTGAGTTTTTTCTTTCAGTTATTTTTAAAAATATTTATGAGTTCTGTTTCATCAAATCTACTGAGTACCTATGTGTGATTCCTTTTAAAACTTTGTTTCATTATTTAAAAATTTTTTAATGTTTATTTTTTTTTCGAGAGAGAGAGTGTGTCTGTGTGTGTGTGAGTGTGTGTGTGTGAGTGTGTGTGTGTGTGTGTGTGTGTAAGTGGTGGAGAGGTAGAAAGAGAGACGGAAACAAAGAATCCAAAGCAGGCTCCAGGCTCTGAGCTGTCAGCTCAGAGCCCCATATGAGGCTTTAACACAAAAGCCCTGAGATCATGACTTGAGCTGAAGTCATATGCTTGACCCACTGAGTCAGCCAGGTGCCCCTGTTTGATTATTTAAATACAGTAAGTATACTACATGGCAATGAGAAAGAATGAAATCTGGCCATGTGTAGCAATGTGGATGGACCTTGAGGGTGTTATGCTGAGCGAAATAAGTCAGGCAGAGAAGGACAAATATCATATGTTTTCACGTATAGGAGGATTAGGAGAAACTTGATGGAGGACCAAGGGGGAGAAGAAGGGCAGAAATGGTGGTGGAAAGGGAGAGAGGCAAACCATGAGAGACTCTTGAATGCTGACAAAAACTGAGGACTGATGGACGTGGGGGGGGGGGGGATGGGCATGGAGGAGGACACTTGTGGGGATGAGCACTGTTATGTGAAAACTAATTTGACAATAAACTATTTGTAAAAAAAAAATAATAAAAAAAATAAATAAATACAGTAAATATAGTGTTTAAATTTCAGTCTTATAATTAAAATATCAAAAGTCTTAGTTTGGTTTGGTTTTGTTATCTGTTACTACTGAATTTTCTTCCTAGCACAAAGTTTTCTTGTTTTCTTTGTGTGTGTGTTTTATTTTTATTTTTTGTTAATTTAAACCCATTTATTAGAAGGAAAACCCATGAATAATTTTGTCCTCACTAATTTATTTGTTTAGTGAATAATTATAAGGCCTTTTAAGCACCACATAAGTTAAGAAACAATGGTATAAGCCAGACCAGGGTATCCTCCATGTGGCCGATGTCAATCACAGACTCTAGCACTCTTCCAAGATATAACCACTAACCTGGCTTTTACAGTAATTGTTTCCTTATGATTTCATAATCTAATTTGCATTTCTAAACATTCTAGTTTAATCATGACCATTTTTAAATCCTCACCATTTTTTAAATATCTGTTTTATATATATTTTTTTAAATTTACACATTCCTCCTCTGTCTCTTTGTTTTAAAGATAAGCTATCTGAGTATTTAAAGATATTTGACCTGTAGAAGTCCCAATATTTTTGACTGAAAAAGCTGATTGCTTTTCCTTGGTAGAGGTCTGCATATATATATCTCAGTCCTCTATATCCCTCATTATTGGCAACTGAATCCAGAGGCTTGGCATATAATGTCTGGGTTGTACTTTTTATTTTATTTTTTGTATTTCAGCAGGCATTGGTACTCAGTGCCTAAATGCATAAGTTAATTGGAAGTGCAATTATAATATATAATAAAATTATAATCTATTAGAATATATTAACTTGAATAAATTACAGATACTTTCCTCATATACTACTTAGCTACCCAGTTGTACAGTTCACATAAAAAAATACAAGTTAATGCTTAATTTGTCCCTCTCATCTATCCAGTTTTAATAGTATAATGATTCCTTTTCATCTTCAGAAGATGAGAAATTGTATTTTACAAAATATTCATCATTAATAATATGGATTTCAATACATTTTACTAGTTTAAATCTATTGAAATTGTTATTTTCATTGAAGTTCAAACTTTCCCATTTTTGGCCTTTTTTTGTATGTATATATACATACAAAATAAATATACATTTATGTATATACATAAAAGTTGTTTCCTGAGTCTTTGGGCCATAATTCTAGAAGGCTTTGGTAGCTTTCTTGTTATCTAGATGGCAATATATTCCAGACTAGACAACCCAGATTCAGTTGTTTCTCCATGAAGTTCTGACTTCTTTCAATGGGAGATAATATTTCAAGACCACAATCTGAATTTCAAAAGTGTTAGGTACTGGACTGTAAATACCATTTAAAATAATAGTAGTATTTCTGTTTACATTACATTATGTATCCTTTTTATTCCATACCAATGACTTTTTAATCATTTAGGTTGTCTGAAGCTTGAGGTCTAGTCAGTTCCTTAGTAAAAGATCAAAGTAATAATATTCTCAGAGTTTTTGCATGGTGATAATAAATTGTATGTGACTTTTAATTGTATATCACTTTTACTGGATAAAAAACCTTTTACTCACATTTTCTTCCCTTAAATATTCTAAATATGTTACTACCTTTGTATTTGGCTCAAAACATTGCTATGAAAAGATGTAATAGTAATCTAATTTTTATTTCCTTTATAATTTGATGCCCTGTTTGCCTTGATGTTCAAAGTATTCTTCTTTTTCTTTAAAGACTGATATTGTAACTAGAACACTGATATTGTAACTAGTAATTCTGTGTTTGTATTATCAAGTGCATGTTATTTTCTTTCAATACATATTTAATTTTTTTTTTAATTTCAGAGATTTTTCTTGAACAATAGATTCTGGTAATTTTTTTTTTCTCCTTTCTTGGTTTGGTTCGTTTCTCAGGGTCTCCTATTATATACTTTGAATCTCTTTTGTCTGTCTTCAGTCTCTTACTTTCTTGAATTTTTTTATCTCACTTTTAATTTCTTTAATTTTTTTCCTGGCGATACTATTTGTTCTTCTTACTTACTTTTGTATTCCATCTAGTTTAGTCTTAATATCTAAACTAGCATTTCTTCTATTTTTAATTCTTGAATTCTGTCACTAAGTTCAGAATTTTTTGCATTCTCTGTTCTTTCATGTCTTATTCAGTTTTGTCAGTATATTTTAGATAATTATGAAACAACACATTATAATTTTTATCTATGTGTTATCTATGTGTTCTTTCTGGTATGGTTTACTCACAGGAGAGAGACTCTACTCCTTCATCTATTTTTCTTCAGAGTAACTTTAAAAGGGATTTTGCCTTATTTGCCTCAGTGTTTTCTTGTTGCATAATTATATATAAAATTAATTTTCTTGAACTTGCAGATGGCAACTTGATTCAGATGTCTTTACTACTTTGAAGAGTTAAATTCTGTGTTGTTTTAGTGTATTGTGAGTAGAAATATGGTGGTTTGCTTTCTAAGATATCCTGTTCTGTTTCCCTGGCCCTTAGCGCTCCTCTTTATCTCTGTTTCTATTGTGCTCAAGTTTTACTTTACTTCAGTAGTTTTCTCCCCAGTCTTATGTCTTGTATGGAAGAAAGCCCTGGCTGCTTATTTTTAAAAGCTAATAAGGACCAGACATCTCTCAGCCCTTTAGGTCTTATCTCAGAACCCTCACTCTCAGTTACTACTAGAGCATACAGAACTCTTTTAATTTTTAGATGCTGTTCTCAAACTGGCCTGCCAATCTTTCCAGTGAATGTCTTTTACCTTTGGGTGTTCTTCTCTTCTTAAGTTGGTCAGATACTCTATCAATTCCTTTTACTTCTTTTATCACAGGCTCTGGAACTGCGCGGATCTTGTAGCTGTCAGTTGTTTGCCTCTACAGGCTTATAATTTGGACTATATAGGAAACCCCATTGTGTAGCTTTCATATAGATTTCATCCATGCATTTTTCTCTTGCTGGCTTGTTCCTCTGTTCTTAGGTAAGATAAAGGAAAATTTAGACATGATTCTGCCATATTAATGTTAACCTCCCAGATTTCTCTGGTTCCTTATGTTTTACTATGATCTAGTCATTTTCTTGATAAACTATTTGTGGAAGTTCTTTGAAGCCTAGCATGAATGTACATTACTGATGTTATCTATATAAATCATTAAAAGTAAACCAATGGGCTTCCAATTCCAGACAAAATGGACTAAGCATATTCCACCCTATTTCTTCCACTAATTAAAATTATAACCCTGGAAAAAATATAAAACATTGATCAAAAGACTATGAGAGGTAAAGAAAATAAGACAGTCTTTTTAGAGAAATCAAGACTCAAGGACAACAGGGTGATGAGTTCCATCAAATATAAATTTCCTGGGGCACCTGGGTGGCTCAGTCAGTTCAGTGTCCTACTTTGGCTCAGGTCACAATCTCATGGTTCATGAGCTTAAGCCTTGCATCAAGCTCTGTGCTGACAGCTCAGAGCCTAGAGCTTGCTTAGGATTCTGTGTCTCCCTCTCTCTGCCCCTCTCCCAGTCATACACTCTCTTTCTCCCTCCCTCCCTCCCTTCCTCCCTCTCTCTCTCTCTGTCTCAAAAATAAATAAGCATTGAAAAACATATACATGTAATTTTCCTTTTCCATTCTTTCTTTGCTTTTTCTTTCATTTTCTATGTCAGAGGTCAACAATGCTTATCATGAAGGGTCAGATAGTACATATTTTCATATTTACAAGCCATTGGTCTCTGTTAAAACTACTCAGTTCTGCCTTTATAGCAAAGACATTCTGATAAATGTTTGTACATCAACTACATTCTAAAAATTTTTATTTATAGAATAAATAAAATAAAGAGAGTGGGTTGGTTTTGGCTCAGAGCCTGCAGCTTTCCGACCTGCATATCCCACTGAGAGTGATAGAGAAGTCCAGAACCCAGAAATGCCCGTGAAAACAGACAAAAAGTTTCTAGAAAATCCTGTTTTCACTAATCAAAGGATGAGAAAGAGGTATAGCCCGATCCTGTCTCACCTGGTGCTTCAGAGACCTTGGGCTAGAGCCCTGTCCATCATCCCTCCTGCACTAAAGGTGGCAGGGACAGCATCCCTTCCCCTCTCCAAATGAGGTAAAGCCACATCATATATCCTTGCTTAAAACTAAGCAAATGATAAAATAGATGAAGAACTCTACCTGCTATCATTAATAGAGTATGTGAGTATGTTATGGAGAGGAGAATCTTCAAAAAAAATTTTAAACCTGTGCATAAAATCCTAAGCAAAACACTGAACTTCCCATGGTGAAATAAACCAGAATCAATACAGCAAAAGTTCTGAGAAATGAACTACAATATGAAATACTGCCAAGGTTTCAAATTAGCATCCAGATATCATACAAATGGGTCAGACTAGAAGCTGTACAAGATTTTGAAAATTCAATTAACAGTTGAACCACATTCTGTAAACATGTGAGAAGATTACACATTCTAGACTTAAATAGGCTGATTTCCTGGTTAGGTATAATATTAAAATAGAACCTACACTTTCACACATAATACCAAAACTATTCAGAATAAAAGCCAAGTTTATTTGCCATATCAAGAGCCAGTAAAATTTCAACTCAAATGAGAAAAGACATCAACAGATGCCAAGACAGAGATGAGACAAATGTTTGAATTATTTACAATAATTTTAAAGCAGCTATTAAAATATTCCATATGATTACAAACATGTTTGAAAAAATTGGGGAAAAAACAATACATTAGCTAAGAATTAGAAGATACAAAAAAAGAACAACAGAAATTTTTAAAAAGAAAAATATAGTTATTGAAATACAATAATTAACTGGTTCAATATAAGAATGGAAATGATAGAAGAAAGAATCAGTGAGCTTGAAAGTAATAAATAGAAATTCTCCAACCTGAACATCAGAGATAAAGTGAATTTGATAAAAAACAGGAAAGAAAAGAAACTAAAGACCTGAAGCATTAATAAAAGGTCTAACATTCAAGTAATTGACATCTCAGGAGAGGAGAAAGAGTTCAGAGCTGATAAAATATTTGAAGAACTATAATCTAAAAACTTCCCAAATTTTGAAAAACACATAAACATTCAGTCTAAGAAGCTCAGTGTCTCCAAAAGATTAAAAATTAATTATCATTATTATAGTTATCATTATATATTATTATTAAAAATTATTTTAAAATCATGCCAAACACAAATAAGTAAAATTTCTGAAAACTAAAGATAAAATTAATGCCTTGAAAGCAGCCAGAGAGAAACATTGTAGTAACCATAAAGGAACAATTACCTAAGTAACTGCAATCCAATCCAATTTCTATCAAAATATGTACAGAGTTTTTTAGGGAAATTGACAAACTTTTAGCTGATGATGAAATCTATATGTAAATAAAAATTATTGCAAAAATGATAAATGAGAGGATTTTATTGACTGAAACAATAAAAGCAATAATAAGCAAGACTGTGATAATTGGCATAAGAATAAACATAGATGAATGGAACAGCATTAGGAGTACACAAATAAACTCTTTTATGTATGGTCAAGTGATTTTGGCCAAAGATGCTAAGGCAATTCAATGGAAGAAAAGGTTATTTTCCTTCATAATTTGTGCTACAGCATTTGGATGTCCATTTAATAGTTGCCTGAGTCCAGAGGTGGATATTGACTGCCATTGAGTCTGAAGGTTCTTTTTGAATGATGAGAATGTTCTAAAATTGAATTGAGATGATGGCTGTACAATTCTGTAAATACACAAAGTGGCATTGAACTTAAAATGGATGCCTTTTATGGTTTTTAAGTCACATCACAATAAAACTGTTAAAAAGAGAGATAAAAAGAAGAAAAAAATAGTTGATCAATACTAGATCTTCAGTATTTACCTATTTGAGTTTTAAAATGAGAAAATAAAAATTGCAAAGGGAAAATAAACAAGGGAAAATATTTGAATAATTATCCAAATTGAAAGATAAGGTACTAAATCAAATGTAAATAAATAAATAAAAATCTACACTTGACATCATGCTTAAAAGTGAAAAACTGAATTTTTACTATGTATGATCAGAGGAAGACAAGATGTTCACTTTTACTATTCTTACTACTCTTACTCAACATGATACTTGGGATTCTAGCTGATGAATTAAGGCAGAAGAAGGAATAATGGCATAAAGATTAGAGAGAGTAAAATAAAATATTTATATTTAGAGCAATCCCAAAAGATTTAAAAGAAAGCTGATAGAACAAAGCAATGAGTTTAGTGAGGTAAAAAGATACAAAGTCAACATACAAAAGTCCATTTTATTTTTACAGACTAACAAGACCAATTAAAAATTAAAATTATTTGCATTATACCATTTATTAAAGCTTCAAAAATCATGGGCTCTAAAATATTATGTGTAGATATTATGAGATATTAAAATATCTGTATACTGGAAATTAAGACATTGATGGTAAGTTGAAGACCCAAATAATTGTTGAGATATGCCATGTTTAGGAATTAGAAGACCTGTCATTATCAAGTTGTCAGTTTCTTCCCAATTAATTATATATTTAACACAATCATAATCAAAAGACCAGTAGAAGTTTTTTGTAGAAATTTACAAGATAACTCTAAAATACATTTGGAAACAAAGGAAAATGTTTCTACCAAGGAGTCCGTCATCGAAGAAAGGAAGACCTAGGATCCTGGCAACAAAAAGAAATATGCAAGACATTCACAGGGTAATAGTGCTAGAGATTTAAGGAAGACAACTGGAAGCTGGTCCAGAAAGCAGTCATTTCAGATAGTAACAGTTAAACACGGTGTTCCAGAAGGGAAATCTCCAAAAAAGAGATATAATTTTGTAAATAATAATAAGTGTTTTATTTTGTATAACAAGTTAATCTTGATAAGACTGAAATTAAAGATGTTTTACGTCTCTGACAGAGAGCTCAGGAAGAGATTAATAATTTAGAAAAACAAGAGAAAAAAGTAAAAAGGTCACAATTGTGCTAGGAAAAAAAATGCAGTTTGTGTGTGTGTGTGTGTGTGAATGCATGCACGCCTGAGCCTGCACACCCATGTGTAATGGTGGTAGCATAAGTGCTAAATAAACCTTTCTGTGACAGAGTAGGAAGTCAAGAGAATGGAATTTTGAAAAACCAAAATATAAAGGCATACATTTGTTACTGTAAAACATAGCGTTAAATAGTGGAAGAAACACCTAAAATCAATAAAAGCAAATCTTTAGTGGCATAGCATGGAGCAAGAGACTGCTATTTATTGTAATAGTTATATTGTAGTATGTATATCTTAAAAATTTTTTACCATGTACTTGCAATATTTCTTATATATTTATGAAAGTATAGCATATGGCTAGAAGAATATATATACTACTAGTGTATAATAATAATTTTCACCTAATGAAACAATACCTTCTCAATTTTCAAAGCCTAGATAATGTCTGATACTTTCCACGAATCTTCTTACCTCTAGAGCCCTCATAGCTTCACCATTTATGTTAGGTGTCATAATTGCTACTGCACATCTTACTTAAGTCCACATACTGAGTTGTTTGACATTTCGACTACTACATAATGTGCATTATTTACAGAAAAAAAAATTAAGTCCTCTGAGGATATATATCTCATATAGTATACATTATAGTATAATAATATAGTATTATCTCATATAGTATGAATGAGAACCAGTTGTTGAAGTGGACGAGCCAGCCAACTGCCTCGATCACTCATGCAATGTGTTCAGTAATGACTGGGATAGAGGTTTTGGTTCAAGATGGAATATCCTGAATTACCTGCTCCTACGACATACAAAATATAAAGCTATATATGGAACAATTTTCTCTAGGAAAGAACACTAAATTTGACAGAATGACCCCTTCACACCAGGCAAATGAGAGGGAAATCTCATCAAAGCAGGAAGGAAAGGCTGACACACATTCTCACCAAATGTGTGAACCTCCAGCAGGACGATCAAAAACCAAGAGGAAGAGAACTCAAAACCTGAAGTTTCTCCCTGAGGAGTGAAAGGTTCATACTTATCATGGGGCATCACAACTTTTATGACTGACACCAGACAGATATGCCCCCAAAGCATTTGGCTTTAAAGACCAACAGGGCTTATGCCCATAAGACCCACATGGTTGTGGTAAATTGAAGGATTTCTCTTATAAGGACCTGCACACAAATTCATCTGCCTCAGGGCCCAGCAACAGAAGCATCCCTTTGAAAAGTGCCTTGACTTTGTGTGAAAGAGATTCATTTCCTAATTTTAAAGCATAGATCTAAGGGGCAAGGGCCTGCAATGATACCCTAGGAAAGGAGGCTGATGGGAACCATCTTTCTGCTGTATCTGAATCTTGCTAAAGCTGGTAAATACCTTTTTTTCCCTTTTATTTTCCATGGGTGCCATCTTTATGCTCCATCTGGTGGAGCCAAGTTTGTGCTCTACTTCTGCCACACTTCAAATCATCAGTACCTCCCAGAGGGGAGCTTCTACACATGTCTGTTGCCCTGGTTTTATATCTGGTGACCCAGATTTTGCAACTGCCACCCTGGAGATGTCTTTTTATCACTGGCTTCCCACTTCTCCAAAAGGGTAGTTATTATTACATTTCATACTCCAGTTTTTATGTCATATTTTTGCAGCTGCTGCCCAAGAAATATTCCTTGATCACCCGGTTCTGGTGGCCGGGGGGGGGAGGGGCTTGGGTTCTTTGGTCCCATAAGACTGTAACAATTAGAGAGAAAGTTCTTGGCAGACTACAATCCCCAGGACACTCGACAGTTTGAAACACAGCTGGGACCATCACAAAGGTTTAAGAAAGAACTAAATGCCAGGACAGGGTGAATGATAAAGTTCATATCCTACATAAGGCCAACCCTTTGAAACTGGGAAAGAAGGCTGTTTCATCTAGTGCATAGGAACTAATGCAGAGTCAAGCAAATAAAGAAAAAGAATAATATGTTCTAAATGAAAGAACAAGATAAAGCCTCAGAAAAAAATCCTTAATGAAATAGAGACAAGTAATGTACTTGATAAAGAGTTCAAAGTAACAGTCATAGAGATGCTCACAGAACTTGGGAGAAGAATGGATGAACATAGTACCTCAACAAAGAGATAGAAAATGTGAGAAAGTTCCAAACAAAAGTCATAGAGCAGAAGAATAACCAAATGGAAAAGTGTTCTAGAGGGTTTCAACAGCAGACTAGATAAACCAGAAGAAAGAGTCAGTGAACTAGAAGACAGGACAGAGAAATGCACCCAATCAGAGCACTGAAAAGAAAAAAAAAAAACCCACATTAAAAAAAAATTGAATATAGCTTAAGGGACTTATGGGACAATATGAAGCAGATTAACATTCACATTATGAATTCTGGAAGGAGAAAAGAGAGCAAAGGGGCTGAAAACTTATTTGAGGAGATAATGACTGAAAACTTTTCTAGCCTAGAAAGAAAAACAGACCTCCAGATCCATGAAACTTGGAGAATTCCAAATGAAGAGACAAGGAAAGAATCTTAAAAGCAGCAATAGAAAAACAACTTCTTATAAACTTTGGAAACCTCATAAGACTATCAACAGTGTTGTTAGTTTATTTGTTTGTTTTAGCAGAAACTTTGCAGGCAATAAAGGAATCGCAATCCCAAATAGTCAAAGCAAATCTAAGAAAGAAGAACAAAACTAGAGGGATCATGCTCCCTGATTTCAAACTATTTTACAAAGCCACAGTAATCTAAACAATATGATATTGACATAAAAAGGACACAGATCAATGGAACAGAATAGAGAGCCCAGAAATACACCCACATATATATGGCCAATTAATTGACAACAAAAAAGCCAAAAATTTACAATAGGGAAAGGACAGTCTCTTTAAAAAATGATTTTGGGAAAACTGGATAGTCACATGCAAAAGAATAAAACTTGACCAATATTGTACATCATACACAAAAATTGACTCAAAATGAATTAAGGACTTGAATGTAAGACCTAAAACCACAAAACTCCTAGGTGAAAACACAGGCAATAAGTTCCTTGGTCTTGGTGATGAGTTTTGGATTTGACACCAAGAGCAAAAGCAGCAAAAGCAGAAATAAACAAGTGGGACTAAATCATACTAAGAGTTTCTGCATAGCAGAGGCAACCAACGACAAAATAAAAAGGCAACCTACTGAATGAGGTAAAATATTTGCAAATCTTATATCTGATAAAGGATTAATTTCTAAAATATGTAAAAAACCCATCATCTAGCTCAGTAGAAAACAAACAATCGAATTAAAAACTGAGCAGAGGATCTAAGTAGAAATAGAGAATACAGATGACCAACAGACACATGAAAAGTTGGTCAGCATCACTAGTAATCAGAGAAATTCAAGTCAAAACCACAATGAGACACCAACTTCTGTGAGAATGGCTAGTATCAAACAGAGAAGAAATAACAAATGTTGGCTAGCATGTGGAGGAAGTGGAGTTCTTATACACTATTGATGGGAATGTAAATTGGTGCAGCCAATATGAAAAACAATGAGGAGGATCCACACAAATTAAGAAGATACACCTATCACATTATCCAACCATTCCACTTCTGGATATTTATCTGAAGAATATAAAAATACTAACTAGAAAAGATATATATATATATATATACCCCCATGTTTGTTGCAGAATTATTTACAAAAGCAAAGATATGAAAGTAACCCAAGTGCCCCAGGATAGATAATGGATAGAGAAAATATGGTGTGTATATATATAAGCCACAAAAGTAATGAGATTTTCTCTTTTGCAAAAGTGTAGATGGTCCTTGAGGGTATTATACTAAGTGAACTAAATCAGGCAGGGAAAGACAATACTGTAGGATCTCACTTGTATGTGGAATCTTAAAACAAAACAAAACAAAAAATCCTCATAGGTACAGAGAACAGATTGGTGGTTACCAGAGGCAGAGGTTGAAGAGTGAACACAGTGGGTGACTCAAAGATACAAACTTTCAGTTAAAAAGTAAGTCATGGGGATGTAACATACAGCATAGCAACTATAGTTAATAACACTGTATTATTGCATATTTGAAAGTTGCTGAAAGAATACGTTTTAAAAGTTCTCATCACAGCAAAAAAAAAAAAATGTGTAACTATGTATGGTGACAGATGTTAACTAGACTTACTGTGGTGATAATTTTGCAATATATAAAAATATTGAGGGGTGTCTGGATGACTCAGTCAGTTAAGCGTCTGATGTCAGCTCAAGTCATGATCTCACAGTTTGTGGGTTGGAGCCCCGCATGGGGTTTTGTGCTGGCAGCTCAGAGCCTGGAGCCTGTTTCAGATTCTGTGTCTCCCTCTCTCTCTCTGCCCCTCCCTACTCATGCTCTGTCTCTCTCTGTCTCAAAAATAAATTTTAAAAAGCTATTAAAATTTTTGAAACAAATTAATTGAGGAGTGTCTGGTGGCTTGGACAGTTAAGAGTCCGACTCTTGATTTCAGCTCTGGTCATGATCACACACTTTGTGAGTTCTAGCCTCACACTGGGCTCTGTGCTGACAATATGGAGACTGCTTGAGTTTCTCTCTCTTCTTCTCTCTCTGTCCGTCCCCAACTTGTGCCCTTGCTCTCTCTCTCTTCCCCTCAGAATGAACAAACTTATAGAATTTTTCAACTATCAAATTATGCAGCAAGTTATATAATATTGTGTTAATTATACACCTGAATAAAAATATTTTTAGTTTTTTTATAGTTTATTTATTTTTGAAACAGAGAGAGACAGAGCATGAGTGGGGGAGGGGCAGAGAGAGAGGGAGGCACAGAATATGAAACAGGCTCCAGTCTCTGAGCTGCCAGCACAGAACCCGATGCGGGGCTCAAACCCATGAACTGCAAGATCATGACCTGAGCCGAAGTCAGATGCTTAACCGATAGGATGAGCCACCTAGGCGTCCCAATAAAAAGATTTTTAAAATAATTAGATAATGAAAAAACTAATAAGATAATGACTGGGACAAATCTGAACTATCAGGTTTTATTAGTCAGAGCTCTGTGTGTTTGTGTTTATGTGAGTGTAGAAACTAGTACTCAGTCAAGCAAAATACTGTTATCTTTTACTTAATTAAAAATATTCTTATAATCTTATTTTCCAAAAGGTTGAGTCCTAGCTATTGTCAGATCCTATGTTTGCTGATCACAAACAAAATCTATATCCTTGAAATAATGTTTTCCACATTCTTAACTACACTTAATGGGTAGGGTTACATAACTTTGGAGAAAGAAATAATGAAAAAGCTGATTATTTCACACAAATAAGGGAGAAATGAGGTGGTAATCTTGTGAAGGTACTGGTCCTGAAAAATCTATGGAAAGAGGAGTACACAAGACCTACTTGCTTCATGAGCAAGAAAACAAACTTAGGTAAAATAACATATAATTTGTTTTTCAGTGAAATGCAATGTAAACGCTTTCCGCCATTCTCCCAATAAAACATTCAATAAACTCCCTAACATTTATTAATTTTCTTTTGAAAATAAGAATTTACTTTAGGGAACACAAATACAAAGATAGGATAGTAAGTGTAAGAGCTACAAACCTTTGAAAAGCAGTATATATACATTTTTTTTAATGAGTAGAAGATGGATTTGTTTTCATCTCCACTGAAACAATATTGAACATATATATAAAATCATGGATTTTAGGAGGAACTTAAGTATTAGATTCAAATGATACTTCATGTATCTGTTTGGCCCTGAATTTTTCTATTCAACAAAGTTTATTCTAATGTCTTCACCTCCCCTCCCCACCCTTCCCCAAATATGTATGGTTACATGCTTTGCTCTGGGTAACTAATTAAACTGATTTGCCTGGAACTTTCCTGATTTTAGCATTGGAAATGCTGCTTCTGAGAAACTTATCAGTTCTCAGAGCAAATTGGGAATGTTGGTCATCCTAGAACTCTAGTATCCCATGGCTCTACATCAGCACTGGAGAATGTCAACAGAGAATCGTGGACTGAATTGAAGAGATGAGGGGATGAAGAAATGTCAAAGAATATATGCTGCTTAACTTTGAGGTTAGCTTAGTTGAGGGAGGGATTGGATCACTTGAAATTCTCTCAGGAAGCTACATAAAACCGCAACACCGGATTATAGGCAAAAAGTTTGCTGTCACACTTGCTGTTTTATCTGGCTTGCCTGGCTTTGCTCTGAATCCTGTCTTAAAAGCAGCATCCTTGCATTCTCAAGAAAACCTGAACTTAAGTGACAGGACATAAATAGCTGGAGAGAAAAATCTAGTTCAATATAGGCCAGAGAAAATCCAAACCCCCACAAATCCCCACCCATAAATCCTCAAGCTGGAGGAGTTAAGAGCATTACATCACTAGCGACTGCTCCCATTGGTTGATGGTACCTGAAGGATCAGAATACCTGCTCTTTGGACTAACTCTTTCCTTCCCTTGCAAAGCATCAGAAATGTGGGTAGCATAGGCTAGAACAAAGCCCTGAACAAGGACAGCCTTTCAGAAGGGCACACCCTGCTGGGTCACTGCTTCACCGTGCAGGTCAGTGTGTGCACGTCTGCGGGCAGGACACAGTGAACCCAGGCAAGTACTGTCCTCCTTAGGAAGCTCTAGGAAGATGCTAGCTTGACTGGGAGTTGAAAGAGATCTCCGGTGAACTAAATGTGTTTGCTTTCTTCTCCCACTAGTGCTATCGGAAAAGATTCTCATTCTAATAAGTTTTGACAAGAGCTGGCGAGGGGAGCAGGTGCCAATGAATCCAACTAGTCGGAGGCATTAGAGACTTTGTGGGCACCAGAGGATAGAGGTGTTGCCATGGGAACCAAGTGAAAGGTGTTTGGTGGTGGCTGGTTAGGAGGTTTGTTTTCTTGTTTAAGACAGAGCTGAACAGCTGCAAGTCATGCTCTCTGTTTTCTACTTTAGCATCAGTGGGTAAATCCCCTTGCTCTCTTTCCCCCCCATCCCAGCCTTAAATAGGATTTGAAGAATTTAATTTCTCTGCTAACATGAATAATGCTTAAATATGAGGCACACCAAAATCCTTTGAAAAAAGGTATTTGCAGCAAATCAGGACAGTTCTAATCACAGAACTCTTTATGTTGGAGAGAAAATTGTTGCTTCAGGGTCAGAGTAGTGTTGTTTTTTTTGTTTTCTGTTTTTTTTTTTTTTTCAGCAGGATTTGAAGACATCATTTTGAGCTGCGAAGCCCTTGCCCTAGCTTTCATAAAACATCTTTCCATAATGCATTCTTTGGCATTCATACTTCTAGTTTTTAGGATTCATACACCCTGGAAATGACTCAAAAACACAGGGCTGCCTAAAGAAGAGGATGGGCTCCCTGAATTTTGCAGGTCTTTTTGAAGTCTTTTAAACACATAAGAGAAGAGATAAGAAGAATGTCAAGAGTTTAAAAATAGTAATTACCCAACAACAAGTATTATTTCCAGGACTGCCTTACATCTAGTCTTCAAAGAGCCGAGGAAGATACAAAAGGAAGGTCAAAATTAAGACTTTTGTGACCTGCCAGACTGAGGGAGCAATGGAATTCTCTAGACCAGAAAGACAGAGGAACAGTGAAGAGGAAATGCAAGCTCTGAGCCACAGGAAACTGGAGGAGCAAATCACATGGATAAGGTGCTCATATACTGATAGTGGGTGGAAAGTGCCTGGTCATTCAAGCAAAGCTCAAGGAGATAGCAGATGCTATATGTTCAGTCACAGCAGTGCCTAGCAACTATAACCATCACACCATGTATGGAAGAACTGTGCCATTGAGCACTTAAAACAAGATCCTGGATACTGAATTACAGTTCAAAGTGAAAGCTTAATTACAGGAAACAGGACCAGTACTAGGTGCCAATATCATGTATAAGATTTTAAAAGGATGAGCAACCCATGGTTGCACCACTCTGGAAATTTGTTAAAAATTATTAAATTACAAACTTAAAATTGATTACTTTTATAGTATGTAAATGATACCTCAATAAAGATACTTTAAAAAAAGACTTGCTACCAACTATGAGAAAATATATGATAATCACATATTTGATGGAGGATTTGTATCCAGAGTATATAAATAACTCCCCAACTCATAAAATAAGAAAACAAATAACACAATAAGTGTGCTAAAAACATAAGAAGACGATTCACCAAAAAAGATACACAAATGTAAAATAAACACATAAAAAGGCGTTCAATATTATTAGTCATTAGAGAAATACAAATTAAATTCATGAGGAGATACTGCCACACATTTACTAGAAAGGCTGAAACAAAATTTACTGGGGCTGCTGCTTGAACATGGACACTCAGTTTATTTGGACTCAGTTTATTCCCTTCCTCCCACAGGAGAATTCTGGCTCAAGGGCATCTTTCAGAGCACCACGCTTCATGGTGTTGGGGGAGGAGTGACTTGGATAAATTGAAATTGTGCTTTCACTTTCTTCAGTGTGTCCTCTCTTGTTCCATTGCTCCATCCAGATACTATAATTTCTCACCTGGATTCCAGAGCTCTTGGGAAGGTATGTCTGTCCACAGATAATTGTCAAATCAATGTTACTGTATGGAGTAGGGAGAGACTAGAGACGGAACTTCCTATTCTGCTATATTGCTGATATCACTCTCACATGGGCGTCTGTTCGACATCTTTTCCCAGGGGAGTTAAGATTTTCGTAGTTCTACATATGCCAAGTAGTTTTGGATTGTGTCCTGGACATCTTGAATATTACATTATGAGACTCTGGGTCTCATTTAAATCCTTTGGAGAAATGTTGATGTTTTTGTGTTGGGGATAATTTGATAACACTTCTCAAGAATCATTGAAGGCTCCTAATTGGGATGGGGTTAATTTCCCATCATTTCTGGGCTTCAGGCAAAGTAATCACGACCTTCCTAGGTTATGGAGAAGTCCTCAGGAAGAGACACAAATATCAGATAAGCAATTGGAAGTTGGCCAGCATACTTTGAAATTGTGGAGACCATGGCATGTGATGGACAAGGTCTGCTGTTCCTTGACTGTATTTTGATCTATTAATCTATATGCACCCTTATTTAGTTCCTACCCCATGCCATTCAAGTGATTCAATTCATCTGTCAGTTCTGCTGTTTTCCTTCAAGGAAGGAAATATACATGAATAGAAAATTATAAGTCTTTCTAGATTGTGTATCCCAGTACCTAAGCCTTTTGTGTTTTAAAGGCATAAACAAATGGTCTCAGCAAGAAGCAAGGAAAAGACTGTAGCCTGAATGACAGAGAAAAGCAGAAATGAGAAAGTCTGTAGAACCCAAAAACAGAGGGACACAAGTACATATTTACACATATCCTAGAAAGGAACAGAGGTATCCAGAGAGCAGGGGCCTCTATAAGGTTTCTCTACAATATTCAAGGCATAGGGCAGCCAGATCTGAGGGGCCATGCAGATGAATGACCATGTGCACTAATGATATATGAAATATTTTTTAAAGCTTTAAATTGTTTTATAAGATGATTTTTGGTCAGAGGCTTTTAAGTATTTCTTTCTTTGATTCCAGACTTCAATATTCTAAATAACTGAGTATATTTCAATATGTAAAGAATTCATACTCTGAATTTCATGAAATACTTAACAATATTAAACCCAAATTACCTGTTACTTAATACTTAAAAATGGCACAGCATAGTAGAAAACTGGAAAACCAAAGATTGATACTGCCTTCTTTATGTATGCTCTATGATAATTTGTTTCTTCCTTATGAATTGTTCTATTTCTTATGTAATTACATCATGTAGAAACTTCAAAAAAAGTACAGGAAAAAAAGCAGTATTAAGCAATATATTTTCAATGTTCCATTTTTAAGAGAATTTCTTTGATATTTCACTAATACAAGTGATAGTTGCTCTGGTTTCTTAGAGCAACCTTTGTCTAGCAAAAGAAGTCTCCTTATAGTCTTCATTTGCTTAGAGGTTTTGCAGAGTGAGTGTTAAATTTTATTGATGCTTTTTCTCCACTTATTAAGATGATTTAATATTATTTTCACTTTTAACTTGTTAGTGCTAGGGGTTATTTTAATATAATTTCTAATATTCAACCATAGTATTATTTCTAAAATAAACTCAATCAGGTCATAAGTTATTTTTTTATTTCTGGATAGAGTTTGTGAGTACTTAATTTAACAATGTGAGACTATTTTAAAATTTTATTTTGTGTTCTGATTTAGTTTGGATATTTTATCAATGTTACCCCAGATCAGAAATGGAGGTGACAGTGATCCATATCTTTTCATCACCTGGGAAAAAATATGTATAAAACAGGGAGTATTCTTTGGAGGATTGTAAAAATGTACCAGGAAAACCATCTGGGACTTGTGGTTTTGAAAACATAATATGAAGTCCTACTATAATGCCTTTGACAATTTCATGTTTTCTATTTTTAAGAGTCATCTTTGGTAATTGATACCCTTTTGGGAATACTGACCATTTCATCTAAGTTTTCAACTTACTGTTACAAAATTATTTATAACATTGTCTTTTGGGGGGAGAAGGGGATCTGTAGCAGATCTATATTCATGTTCTCTTTTTAGTCCTAAAATTACTTATCTGTGCTATTTTTGTTTAATGAATATTGCCAGTTTTTTTCTAATTTATTAAACTCTATAAGGCTTATTTCTTTGATTATTTGTTTATAAATGTGTTGGTTTTATTGATCCTTTATATTTTATCTTTGTTTTACACTGTATTACCTTCTACTTTTATCCCATTATTCACTCTCTTCTTTCTTTGAGTTTACTATTTTTTTCCAATTCTGTAGTTGAAAGCAACCACCATTAATTTTCCAGTTTTATCTTTCAGATTATAACTATTTATTCTGATACATCCTCAGATGAATCCCAAAGTTTTACTATGTATTATTGTTTTCTGTCATTTCATTGAGGTTATTTTCTAATTATCAGTATGATTTTTTGATTTATAGTTTACTTAGGGTTATGCTTAAAATTCTAAATGGAATTTTTAGCTCTTCATTTTGTTGACTCACAATTTGAATTCATCATAGACCAGAAAATATAGATTGTATGTTAGTGATTATTAAGCATTTATTGGAAGTCTATTTCTATTTTTATAAATGTTCCACACACGCTTGAAATATAAGTACATATACAGATATAAAACCAAATAAGTATAAACAAAGATATATATAGTATATATTAAAGATATAACATATATATATATATTTTGTATATATATATATGTATAGTAGATAGATTCATGGGCAGATGAATATGTAGCTACTTAGATATAGAAATAGAGGAATAGTGTTTTTTGGCTGTGGTATACATAAAATTGTACTTTATTTAATCATTTCATATTCTTAATATATTTGTATTTTTTCTAATTGTTCTTGTTTCTGAGAAGTGTATTTTAAACTCAGTCTGGTTTATTATTTTAAAGTGTTTTATTTAAAATTTTATTAATATTTGCTCTTTTTGCCTTACATAATTTGAAGTTTATTTTTAGGGTTCCTGATAAATTATTTCTTTCTTTCATATCTAATAAAATGAATTATGCTTTTTCCCTTAAAGTTTCTACAATGCTCTTTATGTCTTTATCTATGCTGCATCCTGACTAATTTCCTTTGTTTTAACTTTTAGTTTACAAATTCCCTCTGTATTAACATATTAATTAATTGATTAATCTGCACTTTAACCTGCCCACTGAGTTTTTAATTTCATTTGGAGATGATATTGCACTGTGTTCCATGTCTCAGTGTTGCAGATGAGGAGTCCAATGATAATCTGATTTATTTTTCTTTTGTAAGTAACATGTTATTTTGCCTTTGAACTTATACAATTAAAATAGTTGAAGAAGTTCATAGGATATATCTGAGTGTTACATTATTTTTTGTTTGTTCCTTTTTTCTCATTACTTTAGACTGAAACTTTATGAGCCTGTTCAATGCTTAATACTTTCTTCAGCTCAGGACATTTTTCTTCTATTATTTCATTAGTTATTGATACTTTTCTAAACTCACTGTTTGTCTCTTTAAAACTACTATTTGGACAATATGCCTCATGTTCCTATATCTGTTTTATCATAATAGTTGTCTCCTTTTTTCTCTGAGTTTTGATGTACTTCTTATAGTCATGTAGGTCATTAATTTGGGTCTTAATAATAACAATTCTTTCAATTCACATAATAAATTATTTAGTTGAAAAATTATATTTTAGTTCTGGTAACATTTTTGTGCTGCACTTGGAAACTTTATGAACCTCATTTTAAAATTTTCATTTTATTTGACTCATATGATAAGTTTATTCCCATTGATGTTTGTTTGAATTTCTGTCTTATCTTCCTCTTTCTGTATTCTGTATTCCCTCTGGGATGAGATGAGGATTTTTTTATTTGGTTCGTATACTGAGGTGTATATCTGCTATTATTAGTTTCCTAACTCTCTTAAATCCTGAAAATTCTGAAGAGCACATGCATTATTATCACCTTAGGTTTGCTATGTAGTCAGAAATCTGTCCATCTTCTCTTGAGACACAGGGAGGACATTTGTGCATTCAGATCTCTTTGTGAACTTTTCCATATCTCTCTCTCCCTCTCTTTTTTTTTTTTGAGAGAGAGAGAGAGAATGTACAAGCAGGGGAAGGGCAGTTTCCACACCCAGCATAGACCAAGAGGCAGGGCTTGATCTCACAACTGTGAGATCATGACCTGAGCTTAAATCAAGAGTCTGATGTTTAACCAACTGAGCCATCCAGGACCCCCATCTTTGTGTTTTCTTACCTCAAAGGGTCAGTCCTCTTATGCTAATAGATTCCTGTTGGAGACTGATCTACCAAGGTCCACACATCTCTGGAGATCTATTCTTCTCAGGATCTGTTGCTTTTAGATTTCAGTTCTAGGTGTTCTCCAAGTAGAGATAGCCTTGCATCAGTTCCCTCAACTGGGACCCCACCACAGTCCAAAGTCTTACTTAATCTCAAATTGCAAAAATAGTCAGTGGCTCAAGAGAAACAAATAGTTTGGAGTTGGGATGGAGAAGAAGGAAGCTGTGTTGAAGGTAGCTTTTCCCAGAGTTCTCAGTTTTCAAATCCCTGAGAACACCCTCTCTCAATTTTTTTTCTCTATCCCCACAACAACTCTTTCTCCACTTCTCTCCCCTTCTCTCAAATGGTAAAATGATACAGCCACTTCGGAAAATAGTTCAACAATTGCATGAAAAGATAAATACAAAATTGTCATATGACTATGACCCATCACTTACACTCCTAGATATGTAAGAAATGAAATAGAAATGAAAAAACATCCACATAAAAATTTTTACACAAACATTTGTAGAAGCGTTATTTATAGCAACCTAAAAGTGTAAATAACTCAGATGTTCACCAAGTTATGCACTGATAAATAAAATGTGGTATGGTATAACAATACAATTGAATATTATTTAGATAAATGATACATGCTACAGCTCAGATAAAACTTCTAAACAGTATGATAAATGAAAGAAGCTAGCCACAAAAGACTAACTGTTGAATGATTCCCTTTACATGAAATTCCCATAAAAAACAAATCTATATAGACAAGAAATAGATCATTGGTTACCTAGGACTGTTGAAATGTTGGGGAGAAATGGGATAAAGAATGATTGTTAAAGGGTACAGCATGTCTTTTGAGGGTGATAAAAATAATCTAAAATTGATTGTGATAGTTACACAACTCTTTTAATATACTAAAAATCATTGAAATATATACTTTAAATTAGTGAATTATATGATATATGAATTATACCTTAATAAAACTGTTAATAAAAGAGAAACTATGGATAAAACCAATTGGTTACAAAATGGCTAGGACTAAATAATTGCTAATTGTAGCAGCAATATTTTCATTTTTTTCTGCTTCTATGTTGCATATTCTCTTTTGTGTATATAATCTATTTATCCATTTTACTGTTAATAGACATTTGGGCTCTTAAAACAAGGCTACTCTGAACATTCTTATGTATATCCCTGGTTGTATAGGTATAAGATTTCTCTAGGGTAGAACCTTAGAATGAAATTGGTGCCTAATAGGTTATGCACATCCTTAATTTTAATAGGTACTATCAACATTTTTATGAAGTTAATACTTTCATTGAAGTTAGATTCAAATAATTATATTGAAGTCCCTTTTTTTTAAATACTGCTAGAACTTTATTTGTCCCTCAGTTTGAAGCTATAACCTGAGTCAAAAACTGAAAAATTGGCAGAATGATGAAAAATGAGGTTTATGGTATTCACTAAGACTATTGAGAAATGTATTGTTGTTTACCGTAAGTTTATGCTCAGCTAGATAATTCTGTAAAGTGTGGAGAGCAAGCATTAGATTTCAAGGGAGCCAATGAGTAGTTTACGATGAAGGAGTCGATGCTGAGAAAGAAGAGTATTTTAGAATTTATATTATAAAGAGAAATAGAGATCAAATAGTATTTTGAGAATCAAAAAGGGTTGAGGTTTCTTTATTGTATAAAGATTTGCATAATCTAGAGAAGGAAGGAATACAAAGAGAAAGAGAGAAAGGTGTTAAGTATGAGAAAGGAATAATTAACAAAGTGAAGTTCTGGAAAGGCAACAAGATAAATAGGAATAAAATTGTAGGTAAAAGAGAATCAGCAAAAAATGATGAGTGGGGCATGGCTTCTTCCAAAATAAGAGAGGAATAGCAAAGGAGTGGAAAAATGGAGAGATGTTAAAGGAGGAGTTCATGTTTTAGAGCATCGTAACTTAGTGAAAGAATGAGTTGTGCATGCATGTGTTGGTATCATTACATAAACACTTTCACAGGAAAGCTCTTGCACATAAACTTGCAAAAGAATTATTTAAAGATTTTCCTCAATTGATTTTATTTATTTTAATACTCTATCATCTGGTTCAATTCAGGATCCATTTCTACTATGGTGCTTTTGCTCTAAATAACTCAGCCCATTTGTAGTGAGGATTTGGAGATCTTAAAATTATGAAGTATGTTTAGATCATTATTTGCTGTTGTATGTCCTTGGACAAGAGTCTTCACCTCTCTGATTAAGTAATTTTCTTTACATGGAGATAGTACTATCTCACATAAATAGCTGTGGAGTTGATTCGTGAGATAACATGAAAGCATTTGGCAAATGCTATAACACTAAATGTGTGTGATTTCATTCTTTTTCCTTTTTTATAGCTTATTACCTGATCCTCTCTTCCACTTTTTAATAATGTGATCTTGCATTGCCAGCCAATTGTTTCACTCACGTAAACACAATTTTCCCAACAAAAGGAACATCTAACAGGGTCACTAATTAAAGTAAGACTATTTGACTTGCTAACAGACTGGTTGACTTCACAACAAAGGCAAGGATGGAGCAGAAAGTGTGAAAGCACAGATTTCTTGTGTGGTACCTACGCAGCCTGTATGCGATAGCCATCCAAATTGTTGCACTGAGTGCAGGTCTTTAAAATCCATTGTAATGTGCCAGTACCAAATGATACAAGTGGCATTAAAAAAAAAAAAAGACTTCATTTTATTTTTTTTTTATTTTTATTTTTTTTTACAAATAGTTTATTGTCAAATTAGTTTCCACATAACACCCAGTGCTCATCCCCACAAGTGCCCTCCTCCATGCCCACCCCTCCTCCCCCCACATCCACCAGTCCTCAGTTTTTGTCAGCATTCAAGAGTCTCTCATGGTTTGCCTCTCCCCCTTTCCCCCACCATTTCTGCCCTTCTTCTCCCCCTTGGTCCTCTGTTAAGCTCCTCCTAATCCTCTTATACGTGCACACATATGATATTTGTCTTTCTCTGCCTGACTTATTTCGCTCAGCATAACACCCTCAAGGTCCATCCATGTGGCTACACATGGCCAGATTTCATTGTTTCTCATTGCCATGTAGTATTCCATGGTATAGATAAACCACATCTTCTTGATCCATTCATCTGTCGATGGACACTTAGGCTCTTTCCATGTTTTAGCTATTGTGGAGAGTGCTGCTATGAACATTGGGGTACATGTGCTCCTATGCATCAGCATTTCTGTATCCCTTGGGTAAATTCCTAGCAGTGCTATTGCTGGGTCATAGGGGAGTTCTATTGTTAGTTTCCTGAGGAACCTCCACACTGTTTTCCAGAGGGCCTGTACCAGTTTACATTCCCACCAACAGTGTAGGAGGGTGCCCGTTTCTCCACATCCTCGCCAGCATCTAGAGTTCTCTGATTGGCTCATTTTAGCCACTCTGACTGGCGTGAGGTGGTATCTCAGTGTGGTTTTGATTTGTATTTCCCTGATGAGGAGCGATGCTGAGCATCGTTTCATGTGTCTGTTGGCCATCTGGATGTCCTCTTTGGAGAAGTGTCTGTTCATATCTTCTGCCCATTTCTTCACTGGGTTGTTTGTTTTTCGGGCGTGTAGTTTGGTGAGTTCCTTGTAGATTCTGGATATCAACCCTTTATCTGATATGTCATTTGCAACTATCTTTTCCCATTCCGTTGGTTGCCTATTAATTTTCTGGGTTGTTTCCTTGGCTGTGCAGAAGCTTTTAATCTTGAGGAGGTCCCAACAGTTTATTTTTGCTCTTGATTCCCTTGCTTTTGGGGATGTGTCAAGTAAGAAGTTGCTGCGGTGGAGGTCAAGGAGGTTGTTTCCTGCTTTCTCCTCTAGGGTGTTGATAGTTTCCTGTCTCACGTTCAGGTCCTTTATCCATTTTGAGTTTATTTTTGTGCATGGTGTGAGAAATGATCTAGTTTCATTCTTCTGCATGTTGCTGTCCAGTTCTCCCAACACCATCTGTTAAAAAGGCTGTCTTTTTTCCATCGGATATTCTTTCCTGCTTTGTCAAAGATTAGTTGGCTGTATACTTTTGGGTCCACTTCTGAGTTCTCAATTCTGTTCCATTGGTCTATGTGAAAAGACTTCATTTTAATTGGAGAGAAAACCTATGCAGATGTAGGCATATGAATAAAAAAACAAGAGCCACATAATTGTTGAAAGTGGTATAAGAATGAGGGGGAAGAAGGTGTCCTCATGGGCTGTATTTTAAATGAGTTTTAAAGCAGTGGTTCTTCAAATTTAAGTCAGATTACATTCTTGTTTTCCAAACTAAACAGATCATCTCTTGTTGAAGTAGAGGATAAGGCCTCAGAGCCCAGGGCTTCACCTCCTCCTCCCAAATACTTCTTCCCGTTCCCAAAATTCCTACATGAGACCCTGAGGCACCTTTCCAAAAGCCCAGGATTGAGAAGGATTGGGTTGAAGGGGTAAGAGATGATAGGTAAGAGAGTTTGGGTATATGCAAAAACAGATAATAGGGGAAAACCCAGAGTAGGTGACACTGGGGGGTTCCTGCTCCTCTGGAAGCTGTGAGGTGATAGACTATGTATGTGGAGCAGTGGGGGTAAATAGCACTTATGGAAGAGTTAAATTGTGGAGAGTTACATATGTTATGCTTAAAGATCCTATAAGTTAGGAATCCCTGATAAGTAGACCAATAGACCTTAAGGCATGATCTTGTTTCATCCATATAGCATGTCTGATGTTACATTTTATTTGTCTTAATTATGTTTCTGTGTTTTACCACGTATTTCTGAGGAGATGGGCTCCATATGGATAATGGGTGCATGAGCAACTTAGACATCACTTTCAGAAATTCTGTCCACAGGCATGGAGATATTTCAGTAATTCAGTGATAAAATTAGCTCCTCATTGCAAAGACTTTGAGTCCCCTACCATAGGTATTGAAGAGTTATTTGGGTTTCTTGAGTAGGTGAATAATAATGAAAAAATAACTTAATAGAACTTACCTGAGACTTGGCAGGGGGAAATTCTATAGTCTTTGTATGCAGAAGTTGTGTGTATGGCTGTAGGTATTTGCATGTTTGCATGTCTTGTGGTTTATATTTATTTATTTTTTAAAAATGTTTATATATTTTTTAATTTATTTCTAGGAGAACGAGAGAGACAGCGTGAGCAGGGGAGGGTCAGAGAGAGAGGGAGACACAGACTCTGAGCTAGGTTCCAGGCTCTGAACTGGCAGTCAGCACAGAGCCCGACGCGAGGCTCGAACTCACAAACCGCGAGATCATGACCCAAGTGAAAGTCGGACGCTTAACCGACTAAGCCACCCAGGCGCCCCTTGTGGTTTATATTTAAAAAGAGGTCCAAAGACACATGAAACGATGCTCAGCATCCCTCCTCATCAGGGAAATACAAATCAAAACCACACTGAGATACCACCTGACGCCAGTCAGAGTGGCTAAAATGAGCCAATCAGAGAACTCTAGATGCTGGCGAGGATGTGGAGAAACGGGCACCCTCCTACACTGTTGGTGGGAATGTAAACTGGTGCAGCCCCTCTGAAAAACAGTGTGGAGGTTCCTAAGGAAACTAACAATAGAACTCCCCTATGACCCAGCAATAGCACTGCTAGGAATTTACCCAAAGGATACAGAAATGCTGAGGCATAGGAGCACATGGACCCCAATGTTCATAGCAGCACTCTCCACAATAGCTAAAACCTGGAAAGAGCCTAAGTGTCCATCAACAGATGAATGGATCAAGAAGATGGGGTTTATCTATACCATGGAATACTACATGGCAATGAGAAACAATGAAATCTGGCCATGTGTAGCCACATGGATGGACCTTGAGGGGGTTATGCTGAGCGAAATAAGTCAGGCAGAGAAGGACAAATATCATATGTGTGCACATATAAGAGGATTAGGAGGAGCTTAACTGAGGAACAAGGGGGAGAAGAAGGGCAGAAATGGTGGGGGAAAGGGAGAGAGGCAAACCATGAGAGACTCTTGAATGCTGACAAAAACTGAGGACTGATGGATGGGGGGAGGGGGATGGGCATGGAGGAGGGCACTTGTGGGGATGAGCACTGGGTGTTATGTGGAAACTAATTTGAAAATAAACTATTTGTAAAAAAATAATAATAATAATAAAAAATAAAAAAATAAAAATTTTCTTGGGAAGAGGGAAAAAAAAGTGGTCTAAAGGGATACTATGCATGGAGTTTCATCCTCCCAGATTAACAAGATAATTCACTTGAAGTAAATAGGATAATTTGGAAAGTTTTATTACCTTTCAAATAAGATAAGATTGAGTTAAGGCACAAGATTTTATAGATTATGGAGGAGCTGACACAATGTCTTCAAGCAATTTTTCTGCTCCTTATTTTTAGCCAGTGGATTTTGAAAATTTAGTTCGTAATGAACTTAGGGTGTTTGAATATGTAAATTCATATACACACTATCCATGCCCACTTACCCAAACATACAGTTGCACTCAGATGTCTAAACACAAGGCTGGTGATTTGGAGGTTTCTGAGATGTAGGAATACGTTTGCCCCAATACATGTAGAAGAATAAAACTATACCAGCCCACATTGGAAAATAAGTGAACTTTGCCTAAAAAGATATAAAATGTTAGTAGAATAAACATTATATACCTACACACAAAGATAAGGAAAATTAAGCTAAGAGCTCATTATTTCTCAGCCTTGTGATTTTAAAAGAAAATTCTGAAATTCTCAGTATAAAAACCCCATGGGTTTCCCTATTGGAATAAGACAAATGATAGTAGCCTGCATTATTTTTGTCCTTAGAAGATGGAAGTGAGGAAAATCTTAATGAGTCTTAATTTGGGTGATGACAGTGAGAGGTGAGTAGCAGAGACCTTGCGTGTGAAGTTGCACCTCCGGCTAGAAAGCCTATGTGTAAGAGTAAAAATCGAAGAGACTATTTTTGTTTATTCTTGACAGTTAATTAGAAACAGGAAGCAAATCTCGTTTTAAAGACACATAACCTAAATTTTCTCTAGTTAGTGGGGGAGTAGAATCATACTATCTAAGGTGAATACAGATTCATCAGTATCTTTCTCTTTCAAATTCCAGAAGAAGAGGTCAAAATCTTCCAATGTTTTTTTTTGAAATGTCAAAACTCAACCTTAATAATACTGGCCTCATACAGGCAGCTCTGCATATAAAAAGAGGCCAGAAAGCTGCCAGTCAGGTTTACTTCTGTCTGACTGAATGAACGCACACAAGGGCAAGCAAAGCTTCTTTGTTGGGAGTGGAGGATGGAATTTAAAACATCTTCACTTATTTAAACTAACAGAAGAGGGACAGTCATGTGAATTAGTGATTAGTGTAAATTATTGAACGATCTTTTGAAAATTTTATTCCAGAATGTCTATACACACTAAGGGTTAGATGGGCACTAAAAGACATGCTCTTTTATAAAGCAGGTTCATGGACTTACTGTGGATATTTTTTAAAGAATGTGTTTTATTACATGAAAGTAAATACTGGAACATGAGCTCACTGACCAAATGACTGTCCTTTGGAGACCTACTTTATAAATTAATACATAGTAGTCATTTTCTGGGAATGTATCAATTGAGTATTTGTTGATTGGCATAAATCATAAACTCCTCCAGACATATAAAAGACTAACCAAATCTTGAGTATTAAATACATGATGTGTGCTTAATTGTACCCCACCCCCATTCATATGTTGAAGTCCTAACTCCCAGTATATCAGAATGTGACTGCATTTGGAAATAGGATCTTTAAAAAGGCAATTAAGTGAAAATGAGGTCAGTAGTGCTGACCCTAATCCTATGGCTGAACCAAAGTAAATGGTGCCATTATAAGAAAAGAACATTAAACAAGACACATCCAAAAGGGAGACCCCATGTGAAGACACTGAGAGAAGACAGCCATCTGCAAGCCAAGGAGAGATAGGCCTCAGAAGAAGCCAATTCTATTAATACCTTGGCCTCAGAATTCTAGCCTCAAGAATTGTGAGAAATAATTATTTCCGTTAAGCCAATGAGTCTCTGGTATTTTGTAATAGTAGCCTGTTACAGAGTGAATGTTTATGACTTCCCCCAAATATACGTATTTTAGCCCTAATCCCCAGTGTGGCTGTATTTGGTGATGGGTCCTCTGAGGAAGTAATTAGGATAATTAGTAATTAAGAGATCATAATTATGGAGTCCTGATCTGGTAGTATGAGTGTCCTTACTATACTCATCAGAGAGCTCTCTCTCGCATTGTCTCTCTGAACACACACAAAGAGGCCATGTTGGCACACGGCAAGATGGTGGCCACTTACAAGCCAAAAGAAGAGTCCTCAGAATGAAACCTACCTTACCAGTACCTTGATCTTGGACTTCCTAGCCTACAGAAATTATAAGAAATAAATCTCTGTTGTTTAAGCCAACCAGTCCATTGTATCTTTGTAATGGCTGCCTGAACAGACTAAAATATAGCCTAGTAAACTAATACAAAACATATATGCTAAATTCATGCTTTGTCCTAGGTCTAGTCCTAGTCCTCTCCCCACAATCAGGAACTGGATATTATATAAAAGTATTAAGATGCTTTTATAAAAAGGAAATTAAAAAGACAATTAATCACTGATAGTACCTATGTTTTGAAGTGTCATATATTTTCTGTGACATTAGATTCCAAAAACTTTTGCTATAATGTCAGTCCTCAAGGCTTTTACATTCAGGTTGAATTTATTTTAATAATTGTTAATAATTTAATAGTTAATTAAATCATTTTATGTACATTTAACTTTATTTCATATTTATACTTGTTATTAATATTAACCTATATCACAATAAATTTATATTTATATGAACTTTTCAAAGCATTTGTATATGTTAGTTACCTCATTTACATCTCTCAGAGGCCTTGGACACAGGCACAGAACACAGTGTCTGCATTTTTCTGTAGGAATTTAAGGTTGGGGAGGCTAAGTAACCTACCCAAAGTCTTAGAGGTAGGAAGGACACTCACTGATAACAGTAGTTATACTGGAGGAAGATGGCAAACTTGATGGAAATTAGGATGATAGTCATGCCCATAAGGTTTAGAATCTTTTCAAGATGATCTTCTTTAGTTATTGTTTATATAATTATAACATAATTATTTGAAACAACATTATCAGAAAAGCGATTATTAAATTTTTTAAAGGTTTTTTTTTTTTTTTTTTTTTTTTGAGAAAGAGATAGAGACTGCATGAGCAGGGGAGGGTCAGAGAGAGAGGGAGACACAGAATCTGAAGACAGGCTGCAGGCTCTGAGCTAGCTGTCAGCACAGAGCCTGGCGCAGGACTCAAACCGACTAACCCTGAGATCATGACCTGAGCCTAAGTCAGACGTTTAACCAACTGAGCCACCCAGGCACCCCAGAAAAGTGATTATTAAAACCAAGAGTGGATCCAGCTTGTTGAACTCCAGATACTATTGAGTATCTTATAATCACTGGCTCAATCTAAGTCTCCTTTGCTCTCTCCAAGATGGTACTGGCAACATTTTTAACCTGACTCTAAACTTGGAAGGACCTTCCTTGTAAGATCTCCCTAAGGGTGATTTTTGGGCACGCATATGGTCATCATAAAGAAACTGCTGTCTCCTGGGTCCCCCACTGGTACAAATATTGCTTTAGAAAATAAGATAAGGAGACTAGAATAATTGGAGTACTCCAACAATATTCTGGGAGAGAGCAGATATCTCTTTGTCCTATAGCAATGTGATAAGGGAAGAAAATTTACTCAATACACTTCCACACAAATTTTCTGAATTCCAAAAAAATTCACACTCTTAATAAGCCCACACAGTACTAGCCACAGTGGGAGGGCACAATCCCTATTTTCAAGAGTTTTACAATACAGTTACAGTGACAAGATTAACACATTGTCAGATATATTTTGGAGTTCAAGCAACATTCATCACATGCCTAAGAAGGGTATAGCTGTTCATTGGACTTCAAAGGTATAGATGTTCATGGACTACCAATAGCAGCCTACATGAGAAAGAAAGAGGAGAGTAGGTAATTAGCCTTAGGTAGGATACTTGCACCTGAAATTTGTAACTGTACTATGGGTCAGAGGAATTACAACTGGTTCCAAAATGTAGCTGCAAATTAAAATTTATAGGGGGGGGGCTTTGAAAAAATTCAGATTCTAGAATTCTGAACTAAATAGAGGTATTTTGGGCTCAGATACAATACCATCCACATGGTATCATGAAAGAAGAACATGCTTTAAAAAAACTGTGACTAAATAAAAGTAAATCACAATAAAAGTCTCAAGATGAGGGAGAACAAATTCTCAATGTAAGAATGAATACTGAGCAATGCATAATAAATCTAAGTTAATATTGATAATATGAAAGGCAACTGTACTAGAAGTTTTAAGGAAGGACTACTGAAGTGACTCAAGAATAGTGTAAAACTAAAAAGTTTAAACCATTAAAACAATAATATTGTAAAAGAGGTATGAAAAAGCAAAACACATTCTGAATTTCTCTTTCATGGTGATGGTATGTAAAAAAGGTAGAAATAAAGATTCCAAAATCCAACCACACACATAATGCAACAGAGTTCTTACAAAAATTTCCAGGAATCTGAGCTTTTGTTAAATTTGCTTGGTGATTCTCGGGAGACTAATCAGCAGGCAGACTTCGGGGAACCACTAATTTAAAGGACTCTTCCTGAAACCAGAAATAAGCAGCAAGCTGCATGTCAATACTCACACTCCTGTTGCCCACATTTTCTAGAGCAACTCTGGATAATTGAATGAAAAGACACTTCCTCAGGGCGCCTGGGTGGTTTAGTCGGTTAAGCGTCCGGCTTTCACTTAGGTCATGATCTTGCGGTTCGTGGGTTCAAGCCCCGCGTCGGGCTCTGTGCTGACTGCCAGCTGAGAGCCTGGAGCCTGTTTCAGAGTCTGTGTGTGTCTCTCTCTCTCTGACCCTCCCCTGCTCACTCTCTCTCTCTCTCTCTCTCTCTCTCTCTCTCTTTCTCTCTCCTAGAAAAAAGAAAAAAAGAAAAAAGAAAAGATACTTCCTCTACCTTCATGCCAATTCCATTAGGTGAAACTTCACAGAACACAATAAAAAAGAGTTCTGAGAGATTGACTCTGAAAGTTTTATGTACTTGGACTCTTACTTTTTTATGAAAAATATGAATTGTATTAGATGAGCTGTAATATTATTTACAGCTTCAGATTTAAATGAATTTATAAAGCATTGTAAGTTATATTTAGGAATGATATTTAGTGGAATTTCAGAATATGGTTCAGGAAATAATCAGAAGCCCATCATCTACATAATGAGACATAGGCAATCTGGATTGAGGGCAGGAGGCATGATATTATTTCTCCAAGTCCCTCCTATTCTTATAATGCTTTGTTGACCCTAGACACATAATAAATACATGTATTTTTAAATAAGTTAGTGAGTCAGTGAAAACAAAGTTCCTTGGGTGTATCTTGGGAAATACAAGATGAAATCAAATCAGAAATGAAATAATTTAGTGCTACTATAAGCTGGTAACCACTGACTGAGAGGTCAAATCTTAAATTTGAATGTCGAGAATAAATGAATCGAAACAGATTTCTCAGAAGGCTTGCTGAAAACAAAATAGAAAGGAAACAGTGACAAGGGGAACAGAGGGCAGAATGAATGAATAAAAAATGGAGGTGAAGTTTTATGATAATTTTGTAGTCATAGAGTCATCATATCTCAGGTTTCGTAGGAACCCCAAAGGTCATTCCTGCCAATCACACATCTAATGCTTGAAAACTCTGACTTTGCTCCCCTCCACTGAGATGACACAGAAGATAATTCTCTTTAACAGGAAAACCAAATGGAATTTGGGAAGTTCTACTTTGTTTCCAATTTACATCCATATTTCATGATGAAAACTAGGCTTTCATGTATACACATCTATCTGTATCTGTATGTGTATCCATAGTCTGTATGTGTATCCATAGTCCCGAACAGCATTGCTAGTACTTGAATTTCTTGATCCAAACAGATTTGCAGAGTTTGGTTTGTCTTAGTCTTTATTTTAAAAATTGTCTCAAGAGCTGGTGAAATAACCATAGAATTGCTTTTTGACTACATCCACAGTGAAATGAATTCAGGGCAACATCTAATTTATCATTCAGCCACATATGACAGATGGATTTCAGTGGTTTACTAGGTCCCTGGGGACTTTAGTTAGTTCAGAACAAGTGCCTCTGAACACCCAAAGGGTCTGGGGGTTTCCCTTTTCCCAATCAATGTCTATCTGTTAAAGGTTATCTTGATGAAAGTTAAGAAGAAGATTAAAGTATGACACTTCCTCAGAGGAACTTAGTCTTATTTTAATTCAAGAAGTTCTGGGTTTGTGAACTGACTCAGGACTGAATATTGGATAAAGGGCCATTATTCTCAATCATGTGAGCTCAATTAAGGATTTTGTTCACCAGACAGAGAAGTTTTTGTTGACACAAATATTCTTAGTTCTGGCTGCTCTAACAAAATATCATAAACTGAATGGCTAAAACAACAAACATTTCTCACAATTCTAGAGGCCGGAAGTCCCAAATCAATGTTCTACCAGATGTGATGTCTGGTGAGAGCCTGCTTCCTGATTCACTGACTATGATATCATTGTGTCCTCATGTGACAGGGTAGACAGCAGAAGCAAGCTCTCTTATAACTCTTATAAGGGCATTAATCTTATTCATGAGGGCTCTATCTTCATGACCCTATCTAATTCTAATCACCTTCAAAGGCTTCACCTCCTAATATTATCACATTGAGAGGTAGGGTTTCAGTATATGAATTTTGGGGAGATGCAAACATTCAGTCCATAACATAAATCAAGTAGGCACTACGTGGCGTGCCCATTTATTTTTGCTTTGGGAACTTCATCAATTATCCATTGTGAAAAGATCAATCTGCTTTGATAACCTTTTCCAACCAGTGACTTTTTTCTTAACCATGTCCACCTAGTGCTATCACTTTGTCTCAGACATCCAGGGTTCCCTCAGGTTCACTGAAGCAGCTGAGCTCAAGTCAATGGCCATATTTCTCACATTCGCCCCCATTCTCCAACCTGAGGAATTTCCCAGGTAAAATCTGATGTTGGCCCCCATACATGGAGGGGGAGGAGAGACCAAAGAAAGAGAAAGACCACTCTAGATTGGCAGGTGGTAGGTTTAATAAGCAAGTTAACTTACATACAAAGTTTACCTTGGGTGTCTTGAAGTAGAGTAGATCTCTGCACTCATCCACTAGAATCTTAAAAGTTTTTATAGAGGGCTTAACTGTGTTCAGTCACATATTTAATCTGATTGGTCTTAATATATCGCTGTCTCAAGATTGTGGTGGGGTTTTTTTTGTTTTTTGTTTTTTGTTTTTTTTTTGAGTTGGGGAGACCGGCAAAGAGACGGAGGAGAAAGAGAGATAATCCCTAGCAAGCTCCTCACCCAGCACAAAGCCTTATGCAGCACCTGATCATACAGCCTGGGATCATCATCTGAGCTGAAATCAAGAGTCAGATGTTCAACCGACTGAGGTACCCTCAGGTGCCCTCAAAATTGTGTTCTTGAAGCTGCTTCCTACTACTATGGGTGTGGTAGGCAGAACATACATTCCAAGGATGGGAGAGTGGTTGAACAACTTGAACAACTTGAACAACTTGCTCAGGTCCAGCTCTTGGGTCAACCGGTGGTCACATTGTCTCGGTGACCTCTTCCAACACTAGCCCAGCCATTTCATGGATTCTGGGTCTTCCTTGTGAGGTATTTCCCAATATCATAGAGAAGAGAACATGCTCTGGGCTTTCTTGGAGAAGTAATCAGAGGGGCGGTCACACATTATAAATCCTGTCTTCCCAAATCTTCAGATTTCTTCCTCTGTCTTCAGTGAAGAAATACATGTATAGCATATGAATTTAGTTGAGGCCACCAAATTTTCAATCAACAGACTGAGAACAAAATGTGGAGGGGACCTCTTGCAGCTGCTTATACTCACATATTCCTCAGAATTTCTGCTAAGAATACTCGCATCGGTAAATTTGTCCTAACCATACCCTTCCTTCTAGATGTATACTACCCTCAGCATTTTTTCCCAAACCTTTCCTGTATAACATAAGTTAGCAAAACCAGCATTTATTTTGTGATTAAGCTGTCTCTCTCAAATTTGACTTTGTAATTGGCAGCCTATGCTATGCAGGGATCTGTTCCCCAGTTATGTGCCTTCTTCACTGGAGGGTGATGGGTGACCTAAAGGAACTTGGCAACCTCGTGGGAAGTAACTAACAGACAATGTAGTTACAGGGTCTGTTGAATCAAAAAGGACAGAAGAGATTGATTCTGATTCTGCTGCAGTGGAAACTCTCTAGGGTTTGAGGGGTTGGTAATAAAGACAATATAAATCATTTCAAACAGTCCTCTTTCAGTATTTAGATTTATACTTTTTTTTTTTTACTCCATTTCTTAGCTTTCATGTAGGAAATCTGACAAGAATATGAATTCAGACTGGATTGTAATTCAGCAATCGAAATAATGTTTATGTGGGCTTTTTTACTGTTTTGTTTTTTTGGCGTATCAGCCAAAATACGAGGCAACATGCAGGAGAGGAAAAATTTTAGTTTGTTTTGTTTTAGGATAATAATAGCAACTTGTTTTCAAAATCATTTCAGCCATTCTAGTTCCTTTGCTATTAATAACAAATTTAATATAAATTTGTGAATTTCTCCAACAAAGTTGGCTGAGATTACAATCATGATTACATTAAACACAGAGATCAATTTGGAAGAACTGACATTATTTGTCATTGGAAACTGCCACATCATAATCGCAGTTGTCTCTGTGTTTATTTAGGTCTCAGTTTTTCTTATCAGTGTTTTATAGTTTTCATTATAGAAATACTACACATATTTTGCTAAATTCATCCTTAACTAGGTCATGTTTTTGATGCTATTAAAAATAGTAGTTTCTAAATTTTTTAAAATTGTTTTTTGAGAGTAATAAAAGAAAAATTTATATATTATAAAAATTATATATATATTCATATATACACACAGACACATTTCTTCTTGCCTGTAACATAGCTAAACCTGCTTATTAGATCTAGTAGTTTTTTTGGTAGATACTTGAGGATTATATATTTAGACAGTCATGTCTGGAAATAAAGATCATTTTATATATTTTTGTCCAATCAATATACTTTTTATTACTTTTTTCTTGCCTTTTTGCACCGACTAGAACCTCCACCCTTTGAATTAGAATGATGTGAACAGACATTTTTGCTTTGTTCCTCATCTGAAGAAGAAAGAAACAGTTTTTCAACATAAAGTATGAGGCTAGTAGCAAGTTATTGGAGATGCCTTGAATAAATTCTTTATTAATTCCTGATATTTCCTGATACTGTTTTATTATATATGTTGTATTTGTGAGATGTATGTTTCTGCCTCTACGATGACTACGTGTTTTCTTGTTATTATATTGATGATATGGAAAATTGCATTGATTAACTTTGGTCCAATATTGTATTTACATTTTTAAAAAATCACTTGATTATGATATACTATTATTTTTACATATTATTGGATTCTATTTGCTAATGTTTTGTTAGTGATTTTGGAGTTACGTTTATGAGTTTTCTTTTCTTGTAATATCTTTGACATCAGAAGAAGGTAGACCTCATAAAAATGAGTCAAGAAGTTCCCACTTTTGTATTTCTGGAAGACTGTGTGTAGAATTGTTTTCTTCTCCTTGGATTTTTCTTTGTGGTTAAATGTTTTATTACAAATTCAGTTTTTAAAAGAAATATAGGAATATAAACTTTATTTCTTCTTGATTGAAATTTAGTAGTTTGTTTATTTCAAGGAATCTATTTCAGTCAAGTTTAAATGTAGTGGCTTAAAGTTGATAGTTTACTTTTAAATATTTAAGATCTAATGACTCCTCATTTATTGCTGATTGGTCTTCTGTGCCTTATCTTTTTTCCTGATTATTTTTTATGTAGCTATCATTTTAATTGATTTTTTTGAAAACCAGATTTTGGTTTCTTTCCCCTGCCATTTTCTTTTTGTTTCTATTTTTGGTGGTTAGTAATTTTGAACCTTATTATTTTTTATCTCCTCTGAGTGCTTTTGTTTGTTCTTTTGTTTGTTTAAGCTGATGCCTAAAACATTGATTTGAGAACTTTATTGCACTTAATATAAATATTTACTGATATAAATTATCCTATTTTAGCCACACTTGATGCATTTTTGTACATTGTGATTTGACTTACAGCCAATAAAAATATTTTCCAGAGTTCCAATTCTGGGTCAGAGAGAACTAGAAAATTCTACTCTTTTTTTTTCTCACTGAATATGACTATAAAATACATACATAATATAAAAGCAGTTTTTTGAGAATGATATTAACATTGTTTCTGCTCAAAATGTACCTCCTATTCCTTTTCACCTTTCTGTGTATACAGACTCTGCACACATGAATATTTGACTTTTTTTCCTCTCCCTGAAATCGAATGCTGCCTATACTTATTATTTGTCACTTAGCATTTACCACTCATACACGTGTATTTTACTTTTTCATAGGTGACGCTGATGCAGATTACATATTCTTTGATAAAAAGAAATCATTTTTACTTATAATAGCCCTCCCCAGGCCACTTGAAATAAGGGTAGGCTCATAATACATAGAAACTGCTTTGAATTGATGTTAATTTTTGGGCCAAGCTCATCAGAATAGGCATTGTGGTTAATATTTTGCTTTCTTTCTCTTCACTACCATCAGGAATTCTTACAGAATTAGATTTTAAAGGTGACTGAACAGGATTAGGGTGTTTGTACTTTTCCCCATGTTCCTGGTGCTAGGTTTGGGCTGTGGTTAGGAGCAGAGTGCTAGTCTCTCTCCATGGCAGTGCCTTATGGCACAGATTAAGGTTTCATTAGTAACATGGCCTGAAGTCAATTTTTGCCTATTTATTGGATTATTGTCTTTATAGTAAGGATACCTGTGTCAGCACTGTGATCTGAGATTGGAGTCAAGACATGACTCTTTTTTGGTGCCCACTGGAAAGGGCAAATACAGATTAATAGCTAAAGGATTGACTTTATTGTGTGCGAAATTCACTAACCCAGAGCTCTAACCAAAAGAATAAAGTTTCCCAAATAGGTCACCAGAATACCCACAATGTATCAACCAGGAGAACATAGCAGCACACTAAGTTGGAGGCCAACTGGGCTCTCGGAGGAAACTTTCTAGCTGAAGAATGTCTTTAGCTTTAAACCATCAAATCAAGGTGATTAAGGTGAAAATATGTATGTATTTACAATTTGGCTCTTCATAAGTTTTGTGCATGTGTATAAAAGAGAAAGAGAAAAATGGGGCAGGGAAGAGAGAAGCTGAAAAAAATTAACACAGCAAATAACCTGGTTTTTATTTGTTTCTCAAATTAGGGCCTCAATTAATACATCTCAAATTGCCTCAGGACACTGCCAGAAAAGATTAATGCAAAAGTGGTGCATTGTACCTTTTATCTCAATTGTATGACAGTACTCTTGCAAAGTTGAAAAGCTGCTAATTTAGTAGTCAACAGTGTCAAATAAAATTTCTAAACTGTATGTCTATAAAAGAACATCTTAGCAATAAGGCACAGCAAATATGCTTCAAAACAGTGCAGTCAGCAAATCTGTTTCAGGTTTTGAAATATCTAGCAATGACATTTATTAGAAAGAAAGTATAATATATCAGTGATATAAAAAGCTGTCTCTTCATCAGCATTGCTTTATTATAGGCACTAATTTTGTGCAAAATCCTTTAGATTCTTTGCAAAACACCTGCTGAACTTAAAGAAATATGGTGAGTGCTCGCACAGAGACAGATGCAGCTTAATCACATAATACTGAATTTGACTTTGTGGTGTTTAACAATAAAATGAACTGAGAGCATACTAGTACAGAAGGCTTAAATCTTCCTCAAATTTGTATAAAGTTTTCAATGAATATACTGTTTGTGCTGATTCTTTCTTCATCAAGTTTCAGGATATAAACAAATAGTGATTATAAGTTCCCATTAAGATTGAGTTTTTAAAATTAAATTAAATCACATTGATGACTATGATCTGAAATTGCACTCCTTTCTCCCACCTCCTGTCCTATTTCAATTTTCCTAGCTGGCTGCTCTGGCTACTTTTTCCTTTGTAGTTTCCATCCATTCATCCATTCATCATACCCTGTTTATTCTATCAGATTACTTGAAAATTTCATGTTATAGATGAATCTGCTTCAAGGTCAGATATGATGGCATTATGGCTCAGTAAAAGATGGAAATAGAATAAGAAAGACCATTTTCTCATTCTCTCTTCTGTTGCACACGATTAGTTTTATATGTTGATTGATTTTTGGTGGTAGGTTAAGTCGATTTCAATGAATTTCACTCACCCAGTGTTGACCAGATTAAGATCCAAAGTTGTTTACCCATATCACTTTTTCTCTTCTTTCTTCCCAGTCTTCTAATTCATACGTTCAAAAGACATTTTATTTGTACATATATGATATAGTCTCTATGTGTGCCTACATGTATTCACATTCCCTAGTGAATTAACTATCCTTTCTTCATTGATTCTTATTTGCATTGTAATGTTAAATAATGGTACTTTAATTTTACTTCTTCAGATAAGCTGTGTGCTTGAGAAAACCATAAAACAATGAAACCTCATGAATATTTATATCAATGACTACACAGCATTATAGTCATAATCTCTGGAACTAGTTCTCACAAGTTCAGAATTAATTATCAAGTTCAGTTTTAATTGCATTCTTCTAAATTACAACCCCTCCCCCCTAAAAAAAGACATAATGAATTATCTGGTAAGTACTTTACTGGGACTAATGCATCTCGGAGAGCTTCCTAAAATCCCATTCTTAATGTCTAATAACCAAATGAAGGCATCCAACCCCAAACCAGTGTTCTAATCCTTGTTATCAAATGTATTAGACATTTGAGGCTGATTCTAGGGGGTTACTATATTTCATTTTCACTCAAATGAAATTTGCTATTTTCAATCAGTAAGAATTTAATTGAGTTTGGGGAACTTTTTCATTAAAAATTAAACCCTAAACACTCATTGTTTTGCTTTCTTATCCTGTGAGTCTGAAATAGCATACAGAGAGGAGTATTTGATGGGTAAACTCTGGAGAACACTTGTCCCTTTATTAAAAAATAATTAAAAGACATCTTTAGCACTAAGACATAAAGAAGTGAACAAGTAAGAGCATTGATATATTTCATCTTGAAATAAATGAGATCTACCTAAAACTTTCTGGTCAGAATGCTGAATGTAAGAAAATAAGAAAGCATAAACAAATATTCTTAGAATAAAATACAGAACATTCAAAAGAATATAAAATTTTAAATAAAAGCTAACGGAAAATTTTAATGAGTAAAACATTGAGAGATATGTTTATTTCATTAGGTAATATATATTCTATTAAGTCAGAAAACATTTTTTACTGTATTTTTACTTTAATATTTTAATGTATTTATTGTTTTGAGAGAGAGAGAGGTAGAGAGAGCAGGGGAGGGGCAGAGAGAGACAGAATCTGAGGCAGACTCCAGACTCTGAGCTGTCAGCACAGAGTCTGACCGGGTCTCAAACTCACAGACTGCCAGATCATGACCTGAGCTGAAATTGGACGCTTAATCAAATGACCCACCCAGCACCCTTTGACTGCTTTTTTAATGAAAACATCTTAAGACTAATATTGCATCTGTGTGTGTTGGAAGGACAAAGATAAACAGGTAGTAACTTGACAGCATTTATTCCCAGAACTTTCCCTCATATTCAGTGATCATAATCTACTTATAGTTGAGAGGGTAGAGGAAATAAAGAGGGTGAGAAGTATAATTTCATTTGGAAAGCTAACTAAACTCCTAGGTAGATATCACTGCAGCAACTGAGCTCCATTGATTTACCCAGTACAGTTGCTTGATTTAATTGAAAGCTGAGTCAAGTTTTAGTAAAGATTTGGTCTTGACCATGTGCAAGATTTGAATGCAAGAATGTCAGGAAAAAGATGGGCAAATAGAAACTTTCATAACAGTAGTGGCAAAAATTGGTTAGCAGCAGCAAGAAAGAATATAATTATCTGCTCCCTCCCCCCTCTCCAAAAAAAAAAGACAAATAGCACAAGTAGTCACTTAAGGGTCAATATCAAGGAATTGATGTAGACACTAGAATGCAATCTATAGGAAGTCCTAGAAGGGCTTGATTAAAAAAAAAAATCAGTAACCATGAGTTGAAAATAATGTTTGAATGTATGAAAGCACAAAGAGATTTATATATTCGTATGAAAGAAATGCCTCAGTTTTGATGACCAAATTCTAGGAACTAAGACTTTTCCCAGGAAGGAAAAACTGTGGTTAAAAGTACAACTAGTTCACTGGTGTCTTTCCAAGGCCTAGTACCATGCTTAAGACATAGAGGGCACACTGCATATATATTTGGTGAATGAATGAAGAAATGGGATTTTGAGAGTTTTTCAAATCAGAAGATAAAAATGCACTTGTCTAGAAATCAAATAAGACTAATATCATCATACAAGTGTATTTAATTTCATCTTTTATTACAGATTTGTTCCTAAAATGTTCATTATATTTCTACATCTTAAGAAGAATTTAATGAAGCCACTGACATTACACATTATCATCCCTCAGTTTAATGAGCTTTCCTCACGGCTTCCTTATGGGGTGATCTGCCCATCCTGCATTAGCCCAAGAGTTCATGGGTATGGCTATCCCAACATGGCAGGTTCTTCAATTGACACTATTCATAAGCAACAATTTTTAGTCACAGGTTAGATTTTTAAAGAAAATTTCCTTGCTACTCTCTGACCAGCAAATGGTGGCACCAGCCTATTTGATCAGTGTATCTCCATTTGAAGTCAGTTGAAGCAGAGTGAGCTACAAAAATGGCAGAGAATCAAGTTAACATTTTTTTTTTTATTCAGCCTCTTTTTCTAAGGGGAAAAAATGTCCCAATTGCATGATTTTTTATCATCTGCTGTGTGAATGCTGTTGCTGCCCAAATCAGGCACAAACAACAGCATCTGAGCTATATGATCTGTCTCTTTTAAAATAAAGTTTTAGAGCATACCACTGGTTTTTGACACATTTATTCCATAATATATTAGACACAGTGGAGCTTCAGTCATTATTAAACATCTTACAAATGTCCAATTAGGAATACATCACATATAACATATGACACAGCATGTGTTTTTTTCACACTGCATTAAAATCATTACTAAAGGAACAGAGGAGATGTGGCATGCTGTTTTTATAATACACTGACAATGTGGCAACAAGGACTGCAATAAAAAGGGCCTAAATGTATATGTGCATTATCTTCTATAGACCTTAATGCAAACAAGTTATATTTAAAACACATTTTTCAATGATCCCTTTCCACTACCTAGTCTCTTCATTCAGATCCTGATGTGTCCCATTTATGGCAACTATTTCACACACACACACACACACACACACACACACACGCACGCACCCAACACCCAAAAACCTGCCATACCTGTCTTTGAATGATCAAATGAGCATGGATGACAATTATAGAACAATTATGTACCTCTCATAAATAATAGGAATGGCAATTTAAAGGAAAAAAAAGCAGAGTTTAAATGCAGAAATAGAATTAAAACAGGGTACAAAGAATTCAAAATATAATCTTAAAACTAGGTAAGTGCAAAATATGAAGAAAAAAAATAAAGCCAATGGCTTCCCAGAGAGTAATTTGCTTTGCTTTCCTCAATTTTTGGTGAAAATTCTTAATATAGTGGAGAATCTTAAGTATGATTCTCCCTGAAGAATGTTGGCCAGCTATTTAATCTAAAACTGGGTATGCTTTTTATTTAGCTGTATGTTTACCTATAGTAAATAGTATTGACTTCTTTGTGTGCCATTCTATGAGTTTTAACACATGCATAGATTCTTATAACCACCACCACAAAGAGGGTTCAGAATAGTTTGAACACTCTGCAGAAGTCCCTCTTGCTGATTTTTTGTGATCATGCTCCCACCCCATCCCCTCATACTCCTAACAAAATGATACAGCTACTTTGGAAACAATCTGGTGTGGTTGCTCACATTTTAATTTGATCCATAAATTATTACCATATTTACAGAATCCTCTAGGATGAAAATGTGACTTTAACATATTGGATATTGATTTACCATAGAGCACACCACAGAAAGAGCGCCAAAAGTCAAAAAGTTAACATTTTTCATGCTGATGAAAACTGGAGTCTATAAAGAAAACCATCCCGCAGGTTATCCACTGTTGACACATACCTATGAGAAAGTGAATGATGAAAAAACTGGAGCTCAGAAGTCCGTGAAATCATCTTCTTTATGTATTCTCTTATAGGGGCTATCTCTCATAACCTGGTGTCTTTAGCTTGAGTTCAATCCACATGTCACCTTACGTGGATATATGATTCCCTCAGCTCTGTGTAATGCTCTTTCCTGATGCACACCAGAGCAATCATTCAGGATGAGTAAACTGGGCATTGATTTGGGAATAATAAACTCCCCTACCCCATGCACACTCTATAGCTGTCCTCTTGGCTCCAGCCACCAATCCAAACTCTTGTATGCTCACCTTTGCTTTTTTATACTTTCTTTTCTGTTTCTTTATTCTCACTGGAGCTTACTGGTCTGTGTACACTTCTCATACAGAGTTGGAAGCTAATTTCTTGAAGTATAAGGACTATACTTGGTCTGTTTCCCTTGCAACTGAAAATTAAGTTTCCAGAAGCTGGTGCATCTAACTTTGGTTACATCACCAGGTTAGAAGAGAATAGAGGAAAACATCATTAAGAGGGTGATGACTACAAAAGATAGCTTCTTCCGTTAGATGAAAGGTTGGACCGCATGACCTCTGAGGTATTTTCCAAGTCTTAATGATCATTCCTGAAATACATGTAATCCATTCTAGGATATGTTAATTTACTGACTAAATTATGCTGTGCCACCTTCCCACATCACTTGGCCTGTGTAGACTGAACCCTAGTGAGTTTAACAAGCATTTAGCTGCTTGTTAAAATCAAGCTTCTGGAACTTTAATTAATGATTGACTTGTCACTAGTTTTATTTTATTTGAGACTCTGACTTTTCATTTGAGGGCAAATTATGCTCATCATTTGGCAAAACCTCAGCTGTGGTTATCTGACAGCAGCCTGTGAAGTAGCCCAATTTTATGCCGTGTCACACTGACATGGCATTCACTTCTACATGGCTTTGTACACTTAACATCTTAGTATTTCTACTTTTCACTGGATTCTTCCCACTTCATATAAAGTGTAGAGTAATTCGAGGCAGTATAAATTGAGGAAAAAATGCAAAATTTTTAGTTAAATGTGTAAATGTAAAGTTGAGAGTAAGGTGAGCACGTGATAGAAATGGAGAAAAGTATGACCATATGGCCTGACTATGATAAAAACTATGTCACATAGGGTCTTTAGACAAGTTGCCATTCAAAGACCTGAGACAACACACACACACACACACACACACACACACACACACACACACACTTTGTACTAAATGAAGATTTGATTAAACCATTTCCTTTAAAACCAAAAAAAATAAAATAAATATATCTGCTATAACTACCTCTATCTGATGTTACCCTCGAAGGACTAATTAGTACCAAAATACAAGAAAAAATATATGAAATTCTCAAAGGAGCAAACACACCTAAATTGTTTGAATAGAATATAATGAATACGTAGAAAACTAAAAAAAAAACAACAAAAAAACCCCAAAAGACATCTTCAATAAATTATTGAGTTAGTAATAAGGCTTACAAGCATTGCTAGAATAAAAATTAATACTCTGTAGTTGCTTGCACGTCTACGTGACAGCAGCAAGCACTAAGAAAAAAATGTAATTAAAGTATCATTTGTTAAATAAGTTTATTATTTAATAAATTACAAATAAAGTTTAACAAACTATATGCAAGATCATCATGGATATGAGTTTTTTTTCTTTTTTAGCCTTATGGAAAGATATCAAGAAGAAACTAAATAGGAATAAATGGGAAGTATATTTTCATTCTAAAACACAGAAACTAGATTAGAATTGCTATCATTCTTACCTGGAAAACTGATTTCTAGAATCTACCAATTTAGCAGTAATATATTCAGTCCAAGGAGAAGGAATACATACTCAGACAAAAACATGCAAGTGACTGATAATTCTCCAATGTTTTTTTAAAAATGAAACAAATGGAGAGGTAAATCATATTCATGGATCGGAAGATTTAATATTTCAAATAGTTCACCCACATGGATGTATAGATGTACAGAATGAGTGTAATCCCAATCAAAGTCCTAATAGTATCCTGCATGGAGTTTAATATGTTAGTTTTAAAATTTACATGAGAAAGCAATGATAAAGAATAGCTAAATCATGCTCGAAGAATAGAAGATAGAAAAATTTGTTTTTCTAAATATTAATACAAAGATATGGTAATTAAGACTGTGAGACAGTAATAGAGATAGACAAATATTTCAATAAAACTTTGAGAAAAATAGAAATTCAAAATAGTGTGAAAAGAAGAACTAGTCAATAAATCATAAATTATCCCTATAGAAAATAATGAAATTTCCCAGCACCGATCCCCAAAATCCATTTTCTGTAGAATAGAGTTCTAATAATGAAATCCAAAACTATAAATGAATTGGAATATAAGAGAATGCCTTTCAGATCATAGAATAAGAAATGATTTCTCATGCAAGACACGAAAATATGAACCAAAAGGGAAAATATTAATATTTTCAGTTATAAGTAAGAATTTCCATTAAGCAAAATGTGTCTTAAAGACAATGAAAAAAACAATTCAGGTGTTGGAAGAATTCATTTATAACACATGTAAACTAAAAAAGTTATGATCTAGGACAAATAACGTAGTCATAAACAAAAAACAAATAATAAAATTGGAAAAAAGCAAGCTCTATATAAGATAGAAACACAGTGACTATATAAAGTTAATCAATTATATTAGTCACTAGTGAATTGCAAATTAATACCATGAGATATCTTATCATACTTATTATCTTGGCAAAAAAATTTTTTTATTATCTGTTAATGAGAGATAAAGAAAGACAGAGCATGAGCATGGGAGGGGCAGAGAGAGGGGGAGACACAGAATCTGAAGGAGGCTCCAGGCTCTGAGCTGTCAGTATAGAGCCTGACATGGGGCTCAAACTCACAAACCGCAAAATCATGACCTGAGCTGAAGTCGGACACTTAACCGACTGAACCACCCAGGCTCCCCATCTTGGCAAAAGATTTAAAAGCCTAAAAATATCAAGTATTTGTGAGTGTATGCAACAATTGAATCAGTGTTCAGCTTAAACTGCAGAGACTTTGGGATACTTTCTATCTACTACTATTGGTTTTATAAATTCCTAACATCACTCTATAAAATTACCAGAAATATCTAGTTAGTATAAGAAGACTTTACCCTACAAGCTTACAATTTTACTTCTTGGATATACTGTTTAAAAACTCATCTTCTCAAAAGACATATTAATGATATCCTTAGCAAAAACTTTAATAATGGGAAAACTGGAAAATCTAAAAGTATATCAATAGAAAAGTGTGGTATTTTCATATAACACTATACTATATCAATACTATATTATATACTATACAATACTATAGTATAGCACTGAAAAAGAATATCCTCTAACTACACACATCACCATAGGCAAATCTTATGGTATAATATTGAATTTAAAGAGAAAATTTGAATTAAATATATAAATATTATCCATTAAGCATGTTTTTTTTAATTTTTTTAATGTTTTATTTATTTCTAGGAGAGAGAGAGAGACAGCATGAGAAGGGGAGGGTCAGAAAGAGAGGGAGTCACAGACTGAAACAGGCTCCAGGCTCTGAGCTGGCAGTCAGCACAGGGCCCGACGCGGGGCTCGAACCCACGAACCGCGAGATCATGACCTAAGCGAAAGTCGGACGCTTAACTGACTAAGCCACCCAGGCGCCCCGCATTAAGCATGTTTTAAATAAGAATGACTTGTGGAGATGAGCACTGGGTGTTATATGGAAACCAACTTGACAATAAACTATTCATAAAAAAAAAAATTAAAAAAAAATAAAAGACCAAGACCTCAAATTCTATTAAAAAAAAATGAATGAGTGACAGATGTGTGGGCATATATGTATGTATGCATGTGTGTATATACACGTACTTTGAAACAAATCTTATAGACGCATTATAGGGATTAAGGAGAGATTAAGGAGAGATTAAGGAGAGACTCTGACATTGTTATAGTTTAATACCCCACCACTTATGTCATGCATGCACACACACACACACACACACACACACACACACACACACACACATACATTAATATGGTTAAGGTAAAAGTGTGTAATATTTGTTTATAAAAATCTGTTCTTAGGAAAGATATTGCAATATAAGTACTTTGTATGTAATATGAAATTTAGTTTCTGCTATCTTTGCGGTATTTATTTTTGAACTTTACTTCTAAATACTTAGTGCTTTCCAATTTATACTCACAGTTCTCAATTGATCATTACATTTTCCCCTTGAAATGCTAGCATTCTAGAATACAGGAAACTGAAGATCAGAAATAGGAAGTGAAAGTAAGAGCAAACAGCTAGTATGTAGGAGAACAGGAAAATCTCAAATATCACTGAATGACACAATCCCAAACTCTGAAACCCAGGCACTAACTTTTCTGGGATATCTATCTAATTATTCATTCATTTTCTATCCACTGGTAAGTTGTAAGGACACCTGAACTTTCAAAGCATTCACAAGTCAAAGCTATTTTATAGTCCTCTTTCAACCTTACAATGACCCTAGATGCTAATTCTTTCAGATATCATGATTCCCATTTTCCTGGGAAATTGAGCCTGGCTTCAAGGTCCTTGTCCTGTTCAGGCCCAAGCAGGGAGTCCAACATATGCACAGGAACAGCCTTTTCCCCAGACTTTCCCATGAGATCAGAGGCACACCTACCATCCTGATCCTGAATGACCAGAAGGATGTTACTCAGTGCCATCTGCATCTTATGCGGCTTCCAGAAGCACAAGAGAAACCCCAATACTGTATATTTTAGGACATCATTTACTGGATTTTCCTGATAGCTTGTATAAATCTCCAACATGTAGCTTAAATTGTCCTGTTTTATAAATTTATATAAGTGGAATCATGTCTTATAGGCACTGTTTGGTCTTACTTCTTTTGCACAATAGAGATTTAAATAAAATGTAAATAAAGATTTAAAGAAAAACAAAACCTTGCCTTTACCTCCATTACCTCAGTTTACCATTGACAGTCTGGCGTCAATTCCTCCCTGAAGGTAAAACCATGGGCACCAATACCTCTGACCTTTCATCTCCAATCCTGTGCTCCCAACATCTCCCCAAAAGGAGATTCTTAGTGGTTCCTGGAACCAGTAAGAATAAAAAAAAAAAAAAAAAAAAGCCAAAGGATGTATTTTCTCCAGGCTGGCTGACATGTCCATAGGTGTAACCAGAGGTGTAACCTGAAGAAGAGAAGGAGGTATCATGTATACCTGTTCATATACTTCACACTTGTCCCTCCCGTTTCAAACGAGGCAACTGAAAAACACTACCATTCAGCGAAGTGCCACACAATGAGCAGCAAAATCAGGGCTAGGTTCCTTTCTCCTCAGTCTCAATCCAGTATATCTTAATACTAATATCTTTTTTTAATATTTTTTTAATTATTTATTTCTAGGAGAGAGAGAGAGAGAGAGACAGCATGAGCAGGGGAGGGTCAGAGAGAGAGGGAGACACAGACTCTGAAACAGGCACCAGGCTCTGGGCTGGCAGTCAGCACAGAGCCCGACGCAGGGCTCGAACCCACGAACCGTGAGATCATGACCTAAAAGAAAGTCGGATGCTTAACCGACTAAGCCACCCAGGCGCCCCAATACTAATATCTTACTAAAAGTTTTAGGAAGTCCCCTTATTCAAAAAGTTTGGTGCATCCCATTGTTTTCAAAAGAATAGCCAACTCTTTGGGCAGCATGGATGGTTGCTTCGAGGACCATCATAAGTGATTGATCAGGAGACTCCTTTTGAGCTGGAAGGTTGGAGATCAACCTAAATAGTATATTGTCTCCCTAGACTCTAGCACAGTAGAATTTGCTCTCATGAGTGTTCTTTATTTGCAAGTGTTGGACAAGGCAACATTCTCCAGCAGACAGACAGATTAACTCCCAGTGGTAGATACAATTTTCTTAATGATAAAACCCTTTGGGGGCTAATTTATACATCATCTGCTTTTGGCACTGAAATCTCTCTAAACATTTCAAAGGGCGTGCTCATATTAACACAACACCTGAAGCAATATTTTGCATATATCTGGTATTCAGTAAAATGATCATTATATTGAATTAAATGCAAGTCCTAGCCATATGAATTGAGAAGGCAAGCAACAGAGATTCATTACGTACTGTTTGAATGTTCGGGCTGATTTTAGAGACCTTTGTAAAAACTGAAGAAGAAAACATTATAACCCTTCCAATTAGTACAAAAAAATGAATAATTTATGAAGAATTGTTTTAAGTTGAGTTCTGGAGTGCTTGGCATAGATGATATGCACTACAGGGACATGGCTAAGGAACAGTGTGAATAAGAGATACGACAATGAGAAAGTAGGCTCTGAAGGTGACCTTGATTGAACAATTCAATAGGTGAAAGATGAAGGGGCAGGGAAATCATGAGCAATTGTGCTGAGGTAAGGTCACCCTAAGTTATCTTGACCTGTTTCTGCTACCTTTATTGAATATTACCCATATGCAAGGTACTGAAGAATAAAAGAATAAGGACAATTTCAGTCTTTAAGAATCTATCTCCCTTAATAAGGAGATCACAAAAGAAACAATTATTCAAAGTTTTAAAATACAAGATAGGAATAATGGTGTTACTGGCTGTAATTTACAATCACTGAAGGCTTATACATAAAATTAGATACCTGGGGCTCACCCAGGAGTTTCTTCTTCTTTTTTTTTTTAAATAGTTTATTGTCAAGTTGGTTTCCATATAACACCCAGTGCCCATCCCCACAAGTGCCCTCCTCCATGCCCATCACCCCCATTCCCCTCTCCCCCACCTCCATCAGTCCTCAGTTTGTTCTCAGGAGTTTCTAATTCAGTGTCACTGAGATTAATCCAGAGTCTAGTTAGAAAGTTGGCTCTAGAAATATCCAGCTACAGTAGGAAAGTAACCTATACTGGGTGGAAGGCATCAAAATGAATGGCAAAAAGAGGGTAGACATATGAAAAGCATGAAGGGAAAATCGATAGGCTGTATGTCTGATAGAAATTCCCCCCAAAAACTCAACGTTGTTAATACAGATCCTAAGATACAGGATAACAATGAAGCAACTGTTAGGCAGTTAAGAAGTAGAACTGATCTCAGAGGGGTGGAGCAATGAGAGATGTACTTCAATATGTCTGAGGAAATGAGGAAATGAAGTTTCCAGGGTACTCGTCACATGACTCAACTCCTCAGTTTCACTGTAAACATAGAATTAGAAAGGAAGAGGCAAAGGTTCAGTATGAAACCCGAGAGAAAGAGAATGAGCAAAAAAATTGAGAATTCTTGCTAACGTTGGATGGAGACTCTGAAATAAGTTTATTCCAAGCAGGAATCAATAAAGGCAATCATGTACAATCAGCACTTATGTGGATTTAAGTCATGTGATTCAAATGCTCAAAACAGACTCGAATTAGACCAGATGCCAGCTTTCAGAGCAACAGCCTAGGAGCAAGAATGCTTTACTTCAAGGAGATCTCACTGAGGTGTTACTGACAGACAGCATTTTACAGCAAGTGAGGCAGGATTCAGAGTAAATCACATCTGAAGGCAGAAGTGGGCGTAATATAAGCATGGCTTTATAGAGTCCTATATATAAGTGCTTCTACTTAAGTATATGCAGCACGGAAGAGACAAGAAGAAAAATCACTTGAAGGTTTTCTGTCAGACTGAACTCCTCATGTTCCCATTCATAGGCAATTTACTTTGAACTGAATCTTGAAAAGAACATCTTGACATCTAGCAAAGGGGTTAACCTTTTAGGAAGCTTTTCAATATTTATACCTGAGACCACTTGATAAGTTTTCCCCTTTCGGGATAAATCCTGTGTATGCACCTAGAGGTCTTTTACAACACTGTCCTGTCTCACATCCGTGTGTTGCTTTATAGATTTGCTTCTTTTCATCTTCTTTTCTGTTATTTGGGGAATTTCACCTGGATTTTCCCCTATTCCAAGGATGGGAGATCCAAATTAAGAGATTTTGATTGGAATTTCATTTAATAAACAGATTAGTTTGGGAAAAAATGACATCTTAATGTTGAGTCCTCTGATTCCCACCCCCCTCCCCCCAAAAAAACAGTGTAATTTTCCATTTACATGGGTCTTTTTAAGCTTCCCTCAGAAATGTTAGTTTTAGAAAACTAAAAGTTTTCATTGTACAGCTCCAGGAAACTTTCTGTTGTACTTATCATTCTTTCACATGTAATGCTTTTGTAAATGATACTTTTAATTCCAATTTCTGATTGTGCATTGCTAGTATGCAGAAATACAGTTCATTTTTGCAGAACGATCTTGTGTACTACATATTTTCCAAACTTGCTTATCAGCTTTGTGTAGATCTCACGACATTTTCTAAAAAGGTGATACTGACATCTGCAAATCAAGGTTTTCTTCTTTTTCAATTTGGATTTCAATGGCTAATTATGCTGGCTAAAATCTCAAGTGTTATACTGAATGAAAGTAGTAAAAGTGGACATCCTTGCCTTGTTGCTTTTGTTAAATGGAACTCAATGTCTTTCATCAAGTATGAAATTAGCTGTAACATTCTCATAGTGCCGTCTATCAGGTTGAGGAAACTCCCTTCTACTCATTTGGAAGAATTTGTGTAGAATTTGTTTTATTACTTAATTAAGAGTTTGGTATAATTTACACTAAAGTTTCCTGGGCCTGAATATACTCATATATTCCTTCCTTACTAAGTATTTGTGGTTAATGTTTTACAAGGAATTTGTCCATTTCTCCTAAACTGTAGAGTTTATTGACATAAAATTGTTAGTATTCCTCCTCTCATATCTGATATTAGGAATTTACTTCCTCTTTTTAATTTTTTTTTTTTTTTCAGAGAGAGAATGCATGAGCAAGGGAGGGGCAAAAAGAGAGGGAGAGACAGAGGGCAGAGAACAGAGAAAGACAGAGACAGACATACAGAGAGATTCTTAAGCAGGCTCTACACCCAGCACAGACCCAGAATCAGGGGCTCCATCTCACCACCTGAGAACATTATCTGAGCCAAAATCAAAACTCGGAAGCTTAACCAACTGAGCCACCCAGGTGCCCCATTTCTTCATTTTTAAATGATTTATATGACTAAATATATCATTTTCTTGATCTTCCATAAGAACCAGCTTTTGATTACATTTTCTCTCTCTTTTGTTTTCCATTTCATTGATTTTAGCTCTGATATTTATTATATTTATTACTATCCCTTTTTTAAATCTTTTTTGGCTTTAATTTACTGTTCTGTTTCAAGTTCTTCAGATGGAAGTTGAGGTCACTGATTTAAGAACTTACTTATTTTTTTTTAACATTTAAGAACTTATTTATGCATTTTTATTAAAATTTTTTTAATGTTTATTTATTTTTTTTGACAGAGACAAAAGGAGATAGTGTGAGCAGGAAAGGGTCAGAGAGAAAGAGGAAGACACAGAACCTGAAGCAAGCTCCAGGCTCTGAGCTGTCAGCACAGAGTCTGACATAGAACTCAAAACACAAAACACAAGACCATGACCTGAGCCAAAGTCACATGCTTTAACCAACTGAACACCCAGGTGCCCCATTTATGCATTTTTTTAACAAATGCATTTGGTGATCTATGCTTTCCTCTAGGTACTGCTTTAGCTGTATTTTAAAAATTGATATGTTTTCACTCAGTGAAGATACATTATAATTTTGAAAGACTTATCTTCTAAATATTTATATTTAGATAAATATCCAGACATTTCTTTCATTAACTTCAGATTTAATTCCATTTTATTCATACAACACAATTTGAATAATTGTGTCCTTTTGAATTTACTCCATCTTTAAATTTATTGAAATTTATCTTATGTCCCAAACATAATCTATTTTGATAAATGTCCTGTGTGTGTTTGGAAAGGATGTCCATTCTGCTTTTGTTGGATGAATGTTCTATAATCAATTATGTTGAAGCAATTGATAGTATTGTTCAAATTGATAGTACTTTTAGAAAATACTAGTTTTCTATCTAGTGTTCATTCAGTTATTGAGAAACGGGTGCTGAAGTTTTTTATGATAATTGTGAATTTGCTAATTTGTTTATGTCCTTGCAGTTCTATCCATTTTTGTTACATGTACTTTAAGGATCTTTCACGAGGTTAACAAATGTTTATGATTGTTGTGTTTTCTTATTGAACTGATCATTTTATTACTGTGAAATAAATCTCTTCATTCCAGGCAATATTTTTATCCATAAATCAAGTTTATCTATCATTACTTTAGTAATCTCATGTTTAAAAAATTCACATTAACAGGTATATCCTTTCCCATCTTTTTACTTATAACCTCTTTGTGTTTTATTTTTGTTTTTTCCCCATTAAATTAGGTTTCTTACAAACAGTATACGGTTGGGTCTTGTTTTTAATCCAATCTGATCAACTATGTTTTTATTAGGGTGTTTAGACCATTTATATTTAATGGTATTATTATTATGTAGTAAGTTCAAATCTATAATTTTGCTCTTGGTTTTCTATTTGTCTCATCTGTCTTGTATTCAATATTTATCCTTTTTATGGATTATTTTGAATTATGTGAGTATTATTTATTATTCTATCTTGCCTTCTTTCTTTGCTTATTAGGTATAATTTTTTGTGTTTTTTAAATATTTGCTTTTGGAGCTTTAGATTACAACTTAACTTAATAAAATTTACCTTTAAGGGATATTATTCCACTTCACATAAAATGTCAAAACCTTATAGAAGTATACTTCTATTTATTCTTTTCTGGCCTTTATTGTAGTGTTGTTATGTCTTTTATATTTACATAAGTTATAAACCCACAGTTCATTGTTCTTATTTTTGCTTTAAACATGCAATTATCTTTTCAGGAGTTTTAAACAACAAAAAGAAGATATTAAATAAAGTATAAATGTACACATATAAGTAATATAAACAAATATTAGCCAGTCCAAATATAATCATAATGCTATACATTAAAATCCATTATATTTAACTATAATACTTAGATCACATGCTTGTTGACAGTACAGTAATATGAGATAAAAAGTGCTAACATTCTTGTATTTTTACGAAAGATCATATTTGTAAGTTTTAGACTCTGACTTAAAGAACTTCTAATTTTTTCATCAGAATACTTGAAGAATATAATTATAGCACATAATTTCCAAAAATTTGGAGCAAAATAATCAACCTTAAAAATACGTAGTATCTTTTTATAGTATGTATAGACAATAATATAGAAATTTTAGGATAAATAGAAAACAAAAGTATATACATACATATATAATTTCAATTCAAACTATGAAAAATTTAGTCTATTTGTATTTATTCAAGTGAAATGAAAATCTATTTCTATGCAAAACAGATATTCACAAATTATAAGGGGAAAGAGAAAGAGGAGGAAAATACAGTGTGTCAATAACAGTATCACACGATATCCATGTATAGACAAAGAGATAAAATGATTCATACCTAATTACATAATGGAAATATCATCAATTCACTAGGGAAAAATTTGTAAACATCTATGAATATCAGAACTAAGAGTAAAATCATATTAATAGAAGAATGAAAAGAAATTTTGAAAGTCTTCCATAATGACAGGGAATTTTAACACAACTTTCTCAGTAATTAATAGATCAATCAGAAAGGATATAGGGTATTTGAACTACACTTTGACAAAATTTGTCTAATGGATATATATAGATCAGCACACCCAGCAACCACAGAAAACACAAACACATACTTCTCAAGCATCTATGGAACATTTATAAACATTAACCACATACTTGGCTGTGAAGCAAGTTTCACCAAATTTAGAATGATTGATATAATAAAAATTGCTTTGTGGCCAAATGCAATTGACTTGGAAATCAATAACAAAAAACTAAACAGAAAAATCACATACATTTAGAAATAAAGAAAAATACCTAGAATAATGCAGAGTTCATAAAAGGAATAATAATGGAGACTGGAAAATGTTTATAGCTTATCCATATCCTAAAATTGTGGGATACAATTACTAATACAAATTAGGACTTGTATGGAAATGTGCAGCCTTAAATGGTTATTTTGAAATGAAGAAGGATCAAAACAGGAACATAAGCATGCATAATAAAGGGGAAAATTCTAAAGAGAGTAGAGAGATGTAAGTTTTAAAAATAGGGGCTCCTGGGTGGCTCAGTTAGTCAAGTGTCCAGCTCTTCATTTCAGTTCAGGTCATGATCTTGGCGTTCATGAGTACAAGCCCTGCATAAGGCTCAGTGCTGATAGTGTGGAGCCTGCTTGGGATCTTTCTCATATTCTCTCTCTTCTCTTTCTCCACTCACTCTCTCTGTCTCCTTGGAGACATATAAACTTAAAAAAAAGATAAAAATAATAAAAGTGGCCAATTAAATGGAAAACTATGATGCATTAGGGAGGACTCAAAAAGCTAGATACTCGTGTGTGAATGTGTGTGTGTGTGTTTGTATGTTTTAGAAGATAACAGAATAGACATGTATGATGGCACTGATCAAGAAAAAAGAGCAATACACAGTAATAATATTATTATAAATAATAACTATAATGAATAATACTCCATCTTTTAAATGATTTGATGTGCTGGTAAGATAAAAAAGTAAATAAGAGAATATAGTGAATAGTTTTATGTTTAGAAACTTGAAGATGGACACATTTTAAGAAAAATAAAACATTAAAACTGACACACACACACACACACACACACACACACACACACACACACACACACAAAGTGGGAGGGACACCCGAGTGGCTCAATCAGTTAAGCAGCTAACTCTTGATTTTGGCTCAGGTCATGATCTCACGGTTCTTGAGTTAAAGCACTGCATGGGGCTCTGAGCTGACAGCATGGAGCCTGCTTGGGATTCTCTCTCCCTCTCTGCCCCTATCCAGCTCATTCTCTCTCTATCAAAAAGAAATAAATAAACATAAAAAACTGGAAACTACCATCCTATAACCACTAAAAATAAATCAGCACATAAAATCTTCCTATAAAGAAAGGTTACACCAAGATTGCTTACTAACAAAAAAGCTATTTCAGGGAGAAACAGGGAAAGAATACAAATGTACAATTTTTATTCTGAAATAATTTTAGATTTACAGAAGATTTATAAAGATACTCCAGGAAATTCCTGTATGTAGTTTACTCAACTCCCACAAATGTTAATAGTTTATGTAACCATGATATATTTATTACACTTAAGAAATTAACATTTGTAAAGTTGTATTAACTAAACCACAGACTTTATTCAGATTGCACCAGTTTATATAGTAAATTCTTTTTCTATTCGACACTCCAATATAGGATAACACATTGCATTTAGTGACTATGTCACTTTAATAACCTCTTGTTTGACAGTTTGTCAGTCTTTCCTTGGTTTTCATGATCTTTACACTTCAGGAGTATCTCTCACATTTAGATTGTATGATGTTTCTCATAGGTTGTGGATATTCAGAGAGAATACAGTGGAGGTAAAATGCCCTCCCCATCTCATCAAAGGGACATGATATCATTCATGATGTTAAACTTGATCTCTTGACTAAGGTTATCTCTGGTGCTGTGAAATTCTTCACTGTAGAGTTACAGTTTTTCTCCTTCCAAACACCATTCATTTAAAACATGTCATTTAGTCCAGCCAACACAAAGCAGAAGAAAATTAAACTCTACCTCCTAGAGGAAGGAGTATCAAATAATCTGTGGACATTTGTTTAAGCCACTCCATAAAATAATGAATATGTTTGGGGATTTATTTTCAGGCTATACAATTCTCCTGTTCTTCCTTAAAATTTCACCCATTAATTTTACCAGTGGATTTTTCAGGCTGCAATTGTTACTGTGGTCCTCAAATGGTGATGTTTTAGTGTTCTCACTCCTGCAAGGAGTTCTCCAAAAATGATTTGTCCATTCTATGCCCTACATGCCCACGTCCTATTATGTGTGTTTGTGCGTAACTATTTCATTCACACTGCAGATTATATACAATGCTACTGTTATTGTTTCTCAAATGATTTCTGCAGTGGCCTTTGGCAGCTCATTCGGGTTAGCTCCTGTGTCCTTTTCATATGCCTCCCTCCTCCCTTTACTTTTTTACTTTCAGGCATTACAAGATTCTTCAGGCAATCTATAACTTTCCATAGTCTAGACTTGGAATCAGTCATTTGTCCAGAGAATCCTAGATTTTTTTAAAGAGAAGAAGTTATTTAAAAGGAGTGCTAAATGTAATTGCTGCTGCTTCTGTGTCACTGTTTCTGGGGGTGGGAGGTGTAGAAATACACACACACACACACACACACACACACACATACACACACCAATGTATAGACACTTATTTCTGCTCATTTCAGATTGTCTCTGTATATGTTCATATCTATACATGTATGTGTACATATGCACTTATGTATGTGCACACATGCCCGTGCACACCCCTAATATCTCCAACTAAGTCAGCAGATCAGAGCTCATTCTAGTATTCTTCCTTGCTTATTTGTAGCTCCTAACTCTGGCAGTGAGAAAGTTGACCCTCATTAGCTACACTTTAGTTATTTGTTCAACTATCCATGTAAAGTAGTTTAAGGGTTGCTAAGCCCTGCTCCCATACTCCCATGAGAAACAAAGTTAGCAACTAAAATACAATGTTTATGAAGAGATTTTCTTTTTAGCTTTATAGAATTGAGCAAATCATTGTTTTTTCAAAGTTACTTAGGTCAGTTCTCCAGCAACCACTTTCAGTTCCGTTATGCTATACATTTATTATATAGCTCGATCCATCGGTCACAGTCTACATTTCATCCTAGGATCACTGGATAACCTAGATAATTTTTTTCAATTTTCATAAAGTTCAACCTTTGATATGTACAATCCTATGATTTTGACAAGTGTTTAGAGTCATATATCTGCCACTACAGTGGTGGATATATTTTTTAGAAACATTTCATCACCTTAAAATGTCTTACACAGTCCTTTTCTTAAAAAGTCAGTCTCCCCTCTGCCAACCACTGGCAACAACTTATCATTTTCTGGTCCTGAAGTTTTGCATTTTTTCAGAATGTCATATAAATTGAATTATGAAATATGGATTCTATGTATTTGTCCTGGTTCACCTAACAAAACACATTTAAGATTCATCCATGTTGTTACATAAATCAATAGTTGGTCCTGTTTAATTGCTGAGTTGTATTCAATGTTATGGATGTAACACATTTGTTTAAATTTTAATCTGTTGAAAGACATCTGGATTGTTTCCAGTTATGGGTAATTATAATAATAATAAAGTTATTATATACATTAACATACAGGATTTTGTATGTACATAAGCTTTCAATTCACTTCTGTAAATACCTAGGAATATGATTATTTGGTCACATGATAAGTGTACTTTTTTTTTTTTTAATTTTTTAATTTATTTCTAGGAGAGAGAGAGAGAGAGACAGCCCGAGCAGGGGAGGGTCAGAGAGAGAGGGAGTCACAGACTGAAACAGGCTCCAGGCTCTGAGCTGGCAGCCAGCACAGAGCCCGACGCGGGGCTCGAACCCACAAATCGCGAGATCATGACCTGAGCTGAAGTCGGACACTTAACCGACTGAGCCACCCAGGCGCCCCATGATAAGTGTACTTTTAACTACCACACTGTCACCAGCACTTGAGTAAAGGGCTATTGCTCAAGTATTTGGTGTATCTGTATCCTTTTGGAATTATTCTTTAGAATTTTGTTTTCAAATTTATTTTCTAGATTATTTTTTTAGAGGGGTGTCTGGGTGGCTCAGTCAGTTAAGCTTCTGACTTCAGCCCAGGTCATTATCTCGCAGTTCATGGGTTTGAGCCCTGCATCAGGCTCCGTGCTTGGAGCCTGGAGCCTGCTTCAGATTCTGTGTCTCCCTCTCTCTGCCCCTGCCCCTCCCATGCTCTCTCTTTCTCTCTCTCAGAAATAAGTAAACATTAAAATTTTTTTAAAGAATTATTTTTTAGAATCATTACAATCATTCTAAAAGTGTGGAGTACTATCTCCTTGTGGTTATAAATTGTGTTTCCTTGATAACTAATGATGTTGAGCATCTTTTAATAAATCTCTTTGCCATACGCATATGTTCTTTGGAGAAATGTCTGGTCAGATCTTTTACCCAATTTTTTATTGGATTATTTATATTCTCATTTTTTAATTTCAACAGTTCTTTATATGTTCTTCATATAAGTCCTTTCTTATATGTTTCCTTTAAAAATATATTATGCCAGTCTTTGGCTTGCTCTTTCATTCCCTGATTAAAAATGTCTGCCTAACTTCTCCAGAGGACATCCAGATGGCCAACAGACACATGAAACAATGCTCAGCATCTCTCATTATCAGGGAAATGCAGATCAAAACCACACTGAGATACCACCTCATGCCGGTCAGAGTGGCTAAAATGAACAAATCAGGAGACTAGATGATGTGGAGAAAGGGGCACCCTCCTACACTGTTGGTGGGAATGTAAACTGGTGCAGCCCCTCTGGAAAACAGTGTGGAGGTTCCTCAAAAAATTAACAATAGAACTCCCCTATGACCCAGCAATAACACTGCTAGGAATTTACTCAAGGGATACAGGAGTATTGATGCACAGGGGCACATGTACCCCAATGTTCATAGCAGCACTCTCCACAATAGCCAAATCATGGAAAGAGCCTAAGTGTCCATCCACTGACAAATGGATCAAGAAGATGTGGTTTCTCTATACAATGGAATACTACATGGCAATGAGAAAGAATGAAATCTGGCCATGTGTAGCAACATGGATGGACCTTGAGGGTGTTATGCTGAGCGAAATAAGTCAGGCAGAGCAGGACAGATACCATATGTTTGTACTATAGGTGGATCAGGAGGAACTTAATGGAGGACCATGGAGGAGAAGAAGGGGAAAAATAGTGGGCAAGAGGGAGGGAAGCAAACCATGAGAGACTCTTGAATACTGAGAACAAACTGAGGGCTGATGGGGGGGGGAGCGGGAAGGGAGATGATGGGCATGGAGGAGAGCACTTGTTGGGATGAGCTCTGGGTGTTATATGGAAATCAACTTGACAATAAACTATGAAAGAAAAAAAATTAAAGTAAAAATAAAGAAACAATGTCTGTCTAAAGCAACATCTTTAGTTTAGATGTCTTGGTGTCATTACATCTATAAACTCAACCCGAACCCCAGCGTTTACATGTATTCTTCTGTTTTGTCTAGAATTAGTCGTGTTATACAATTTATATTTATGTCTCTGACATGTTGGAATTTTGTGTAAGATACGTGATACGGTTCCTTTTTTCTGTTGTTAACAATACCATTTCTTGAAAGGACTATATTTTCTTCATTAAAACACTTTTGAACATTTGTCCAAAAATGGTTTCTTATGCTTTTCCATTGAATTTTGTCTATCTTTTTAATAAAACCAGAATGTCTTAATAATTGTTTCTTGAAATCATATAATGTGGGTCCTCCAACTTTTTTTTCTGAATTAGTTTTGACCAGTTTAGCTATTTCTTTGCCTTTCCACATAAATACACAGAAGAATCTTGATATTATTTAGAGCAAATTGAAAGGAATTAACATCTTCACAATTATCTTCCAATTAACCAACATGATAGAACTCTCCACTTATTTAGCTCATTTCAAACTTTTTTCTAGAAAATTGCATCATCTGTGAATATGAAACATTTTTTCCAACTTTATGACTTTTACTTATTTTGATCTTTTACTTCTTATCCTTTATTCTAAAGTTTATTAATTTTGAGAGAGCACACATGTGGGTGGAGGAGGAGCAGAGAGAGAAAAAAATCTAACAGGCTACACACTGTCAGCTTAGAGCCTGATGTAGGGCTTGAACCCACAAATTATGAGAGTCCAAACGCTTAACCAACTGAGCTTAAGCCAAAATCAAGGGTCCAACGCTTAACCAACTGAGCCACCCAGATACCCCACTTACTATTCTCTTTTTTGGACTTAGACTGAAAAGAGTTTGTCTCTCATCATTAAGTATGATGTTAGCTAAAGACTTTTGGTAGATTCACTTTATAAGGTACAGAAAGTTCCAACCCATTTCTAATTTGCTGATGTTTTAAATCATAAAGGGATACTGGATTTTATTGAAAACTTTTTTGCATCTACTCGGATCATATATGTTCTTTCTTACTTAATCTATTTATATGACAAACCAAATTTATTGCCTTTCAAATGTTGAACCAGCTGTTCATTTTTGGGATGAAACTTGCTGGATTATAATATATTATCCATATTATGATAGATTTTATTTGCAAATATTTTGTTGACAACTTGTGTCAATGTTTAAGATGGACATTGTTCTGTGTTCCTTTTTTTTTTTTTTTTTTGTAAATTACTGGTCTAATTTTAAGAGTAGGCTAATAATAGCCTGAAAATATAAGTTGGGAACTGTTCTCTTACTTCATGTTATCTGGAAGACTATGTGCTAAATAGGTTTTATTACCCCTTCAAATATCTAGAAGAATTTACTATCAAAACTATCCTGGCTTGGAGTTATTTTTTCTGGTAAGTTTTAACTACAAATTAAATTTCTTTAATAAATACAATACTAATTCTCTAATTCTTTTATACTCATAGTTTATGCCACTCAAGGGACTCATCAACTTAAGTGTTCCAAATCATGGGCATAGTGTCACTCATATTTTCTTCTTCTTTTAATGTTTGTGGGGTCAATAGTGATGTCCCCTCTTTCATTTTTATTTTTTTAATGTTTTATTTATTTCTGAGAGAGAGAGAGAGAGCGAGCATAGGCAGGGGAGGGTCAGAGAGAGACGTAGATACAGAATCTGAAACAGGCTCCAGGCTCTGAGCTGGCAGTCAGCACAGAGCCTGATGTAGGTCTCGAACCCACAAACCCTGAGATCATGACCTGAGCTGAAGTTGGATGCTTAACAGACTGAGTCACCCAGCCCTCCTCGCCCCCCAGCTTTCATTCTTGATACTGAAAATTTGTACTTGTCTTTTTTTTCCCTATCTTTATTTATCTTAATCTTAATCTTGACCTTTCCTATCTTTATTATTTTAAAAATATGTTACTAATCTCTTTAAAAATGTTTTGGTCACTTTGCTTTTCTCTATTGTGTTTTTTTTTTCTCTTTTATTTATCCTCACTCCAATCATTATTATTTTCTTCCTTCTTCTTAGTTTGGATTTGTTTTCCTTTTCTTTAATTTTTAAGGTAGCAGCTTTGGTTACTGACTTGAGATGTTTACTCTTTTCTAATATAAGCATTTAGTGGTGTAAATATCCCTATGGGCACTACTTTAGTTGGATCCCATAAATTTTTTATGTTGTATTTTTTATTTGATTTGAGTAGAAATATTTTTTTTCATTCCCTCCAGTTTTTGACCCATAGATTATTTACAGACTGCTATTAATTTCCGAATATTTGGAAATTATCTAAGTTTATTCAACATTTGTATTTTATTAGTTCAATTCTATTGGGTACAATAACATTTTGAATTATTTATATATATTTTTCATTTGGATTGCTTTCTTTATTTATGTTTATTTAGTTTTGAGAGAGACGGAGTGCAAGTGGGAATGGGCAGAGAGAGAGAGAGGGAAACATAGAATCCAAGCAGGCTCCAGGCTTTGAGCTGTCAGCACAGAGCCCAACATGGGGCTTGAACCCATGAGCTGTGAGATTATGACCTGAGCCAAAGAAGGATGCCTAACCACCTGTACCACCTAGGCATGCCCCTGATTGCTTTCTATTCGTTTGAATTTGTTAAGGTTTGTTTTATGGTGCAAACTATGGTCTTTCCTGGTCAATCTTCCATTTGCAGTCTAGAAGAAAGTGTATTTTTGTTTTGTTTTGTGAGTATTCTATAAATGTCAATTAGATTAATTATGTGTATAGTTTTGTTCTAGTCTACTATGTCCTTACTGATTTTCTACCTATTGTTCTATGAATTACCAAGAGAAAAGTTTTGAAGCCTCAAACTAAAATTGTGGGTATCTTTATGTCTCTTTACAGATCTGTCTTTTTTTGTTTCATTTAGTTTGAAGCAAAACTGATTATAGATTTATTATATATATTTGGAAAAATTCACCTCACTCTTATTACAGAATATCATACTATACCTCTGATAATCTTCCTTGTTCTGAAGTTTACTTTGTATGAAATAAAAAAAAAACGTTTTAGTGTTTTTACTGTATAGTTATCTCCAGATTTTAAACTATAAATGCTTTAAAATTTAAAGTTGACATCTTGTGTACAGCATATTATTAAATATTTCTTGGGGCGCCTGGATGGCTTAGTCGGTTAAGCGTCCTACTTTCGCTTGGGTCATGATCTCAGGGTTCGTGGGTTCGGGCCCCGCGTCGGGCTCTGTGCTGACTGCCAGCTCAGAGCCTGGAGCCTGTTTCAGTCTGTGACTCTCTCTCTCTCTGACCCTCCCCTGCTCACGCTGTCTCACTCTCTCCTAGAAAATAAATAAAACTTTAAAAAAATTTTTTTAAAAATAAATATTTCTTTTTTATCTAATATGAAATTCTGAATTTGACAAGCGTGTTTAAAACATATTGGAAGGGTTATTGGTGTGGTTGTATTATGATTTACCATTTTTCCTCCTATCTACTTTTAAAGGGTATTATTTGTTTTCCTTAATAATTTCTATGTTTCCTCTGGTTTAATTTTGTTAAAATAATCATTCCATTTTATTTCCTCTATTAGAATATTATTTTCATATCTTATTTTAAAGACTTTCAGTGGTCACACCAGGGTTTTAAACATATATTTTAAAATTATCTGCATCTATGGGTGCCTGGATGGCCCAGTCAGTTAAGCATCTGACTCTTGATCAGACTCATGGTTTGTGAGTTCAAGTCCTGCATTGGGCTCTGCACTGTTAGCACAGAACCTGTTTAGAATTCTCTCTTCCTCTCTGCCACTACCCCACTCATGTTTTCTCTCTCTCTCATCAAAATAAATAAACTTACTTTTTTGAAATTATCTGAGTCTACTTTCAATCAGTAATTCAGTGCTTCACATGTTTTATAAAAGAACTTAAAACCTGGGGCACCTGGGTGGCTTAGTCGGTTAAACGTCCGACTTTCGCTTGGGTCATAATCTCGCGGTTTGTGGGTTCGAGCCCCGCGTCAGTCTCTGTGCTGACTGCCAGCTCAGAGCCTGGAGCCTGTTTCAGAGTCTGTGATTCCCTCTCTCTCTGACCCTCCCCTGCTCATGCTGTCTCTATCTCTCTCCTAGAAATAAATAAAACTTAAAAAAAAAAAAAAAAAAAAAAAAAAAAGAAAGAACTTAAAACCTTATATTCCCAGTTCCTCCTTCCTAACCCTAATGTTACTTATATGACTTTGAAGAATGCAGTGAACACACAATAAGCTTAATACTTTTTAATTAAATGTTCAGTTCTCATTAGAAGCAATAAAAATAACAAAATGCTTTTACCTTATCTTCTGTGATTACATGTTGACATCTTCATTTCTTTATTTGGATACAAGTTTCTGATATATCACACATTTCTTCCCACTGAAATATGTCAGTTAATATTTTTCACAGGGTAGGCCTAATGGCTATGATTCCCTCAGTGCCCTCCCTTCAAGGAACATTTAATACTTTTCTTTTTGTTTTGTTTTTTTTCACTTTTGAGGGACATTTTCATTAGGTACAGAATTTGGAGCACAGGAATCATTTATTTATTTCTTTTTGCCTTGCCTTCTTGCTTGCATGGTTTCTGCTGAGAAATCTACTACCCTTGTTTCTCTCTAGGGTACTATTACTTACATCCTTGTTTCTTCTCTGTGTTTTATTGTTTGCTTTTTGTTTATTTTTCAATCAAATGTTTCCACCATCATTTCTTCAAATATTTCTTCTTCCCTCTTTTTCTGTTGTTTGAATGGATCCCAATTATGTATAATTTGGGTTGCTTAATATTGTCCCACAGCTCTTGGATGCTCTGTTCTTTCTAAAAATCGCTTATAATTTTTATTACAACTAAATTTTTGTAATTTCTGTTGATATATCTTCAAGTTCACTGAATTTTTTTCAACTTTATTTAATATGCCAACAAGCTCATCAGTGGTATCCTTCACGTTTTACTATTTCTTTAATATTTAACATTTTAATATATTTATTATAGTTTCCTTTTTTTTTTTTTTTGAGGAAATCACCTCTCTGAACTGGTAGATTGTGTATTTTTTCCACCAAAGCCTTTAACATAAAAATATTAGCTATTTTAAATTTCCTGTTGGCTCACTCCAAAGTCTGGATCATATCTGAATCTTGTGCTAGTGATTGCTTTACCTCTTCAGGCTGTTTTTATTTTTAATATGTCTCTTAATTTTTTTGTTGATAAATAGATGTATTGTATAGGACAGTGGATACTGAACTAATGATTTTTAATGCTTGGATATGAACTCTTATTTTCTTCTGCTAGGCCTATTTCTGTTAATGTAATCAGGAATTAGGCTGGGTTTTATGTTAGCTGTAACACTGGTTACCCACATTCACCAGAGACTTCAAATTCTCCAATACCTCATTTATATGGTGTGGGCTAAAATTTCTGTTTTTCTTTTTCTTCATGTTTAATCATATTTGTCTTAGATTATTCCTTCTTTCCTTTAGGTCTTCCCTTTTCACTGTTCCCCATAGAGTTTCTTTTTCTTGCAGCTCTCCCAGTTGAATTTCTTTATTATCTTTCACTCAACACTTACTAGCACTTTTATTTATAGAATTCTTGCTTGGTTTTCTTTCTTCATCACATTGTTACAGTATTTTTATTTCTAACCATTTTTCCAACAGTTCTCTATTATTGAAATTATAGTATTCTCATTTTCTATTCGGTAGATTATAATTTCAATATCTGAGATCTTCGAATATCTTATTCTGATGTCTGTTTTTGCTGCTGACTTGCACTCATGATGTTATCTTTTCTGATTTTCTTTCCTATTGTCATTCCATAATTTTAAAAAATGTTTTGTTTTTTTTTTTTAATTTTGAGAGAGAAATAGAGTGTGAGAGCAGAGGAAGAGCAGAGAGGGAGGGGGAGAGAGAGAGAGAGAGAGAGTCAGAGAGAGAGAGAGAGAGCAGAGAGAGAGAGAGAGAGAGAGAGAGAATCTCAAGACAGCTCCATGCTGACAGCCTGGAACACCATGTGGGGCTTGATCTCAAGAACCAAATCATGAAATCATGACCTGAGCTGAAATCAAGAGCTGGGCACTTAACTAAGGGCACCACCCAGGATACTGCCATTTCATATTAATTTGAGATTTCTTTGTGGGAATTCCTTAGGACCTTGGTTGATACTTTGTTCCTCTAGATAAGAATATTTTTTATTCTTTAGAAACCTGGAGTCTCGGGGTGCCTGGGTGGCTCAGTCAGTTAAGCGTCTGACTTCAGCTCAGGTCATGATCTCATGGTTGATGGGTTTGAGCCCCGTATAGAGCTCTGTGTTGACAGCTAGCTCAGAGCCTGGAGCCTGCTTCAGATTCTGTGTCTCCCTCTCTCTCTGACCCTTCCCTGCTCATGCTGTCTCTCTCTCTCTCAGAAATAAATAAAACATTAAAAAGAAAAACTATAGAAACCTGGAGTCTCTATCAAAACAGAACCTTTTTATATTCTTAGCCTGAATTTTTATCTGTTGTTTATTTTACAGATACAAAGGTGCTTTTGCATTTCGACTGAAAACTTGCAAAAAGATTAGATTTTAGTTAATAATTCTCTTAAAAGCAACTCTTAACTCAATGATAATTTTAGACTGGCAATTTTCTTTTCCTGAAACAATCATATAAATTAACAGTTTTGTAGTTTTTGGTACTGTGTTTACAATTTTATACATCTTTTGTTTGTTTTTCTAATGCTTTTATAAATTTGTTGACTTCAAGTATGATGTAGAATAGAAATAATTCTTGCCCTGTTCCTGAATTTAATAAGAACATTTTTAAAGTCTTACATAAGTAAAACTTTAATGTTTATAATATTTTGACTTCTTTCAGAGAAATACTTTCTACCTGACTTGAAAGATCTATTCCATTTCTACTTTACTGAGGTTTTTTATTAAGTAAAATTTTAAATTTGTGTTACTGGGTTGTTTACCTTTCCATTTCTGATAACAGTAATATTATAGTTCAAAATAAGAAATGTGGATTTTCCTAATTTTAAGTCTCTGAAATATTTTGTATAAGACAGCAATATTTGTTCCTTCAAGGCTGGTAAAATTTGCTTTTAAAATTATCTAAGCTTTTTGAGCGTCCGGCTTTCGCTTAGGTCACGATCTCGCGGTTCGTGGGCTCGAGCCCCGCGTCGGGCTCTGTGCTGACTACCAGCTCGGAGCCTGGACCCTGTTTCAGTCTGTGACTCCCTCTCTCTCTGACCCTCCCCTGCTCACGCTGTCTCTCTCTCTCCTAGAAATAAATAAATAAAGCATTTAAAAAAAATAAATAAAAATAAAATTAAGCTTTTTGTTTTGAAGACAAAATATCTAGATTGTAGCAAAATATCTCTAAAAGCTTTTATTTTATTCAATTTTACACCTTTTAGTAGTTTTTATTTGGGGAGAAAACATTATTTCATCTAAGTTGTTACACAAAGTGATTAAAAATTTATCTTCTGTATATCATCAGTTGTGTCCATTTTAATATTTAAAATTATATTCATGATTTTTGTATGATTTTTCTTAGTCTTGACAGAGGTGTTTTTATATATTATTCTTTTTTCAAAAAAGAATTTTTACAAAACGAACTTTGTATTTTAGACCAATTTTAGGTTTACAGAACAATTAAGCAGAAAGTACAAAGTGCTCTCCCTCTCCTACCATACAGTCTCTCCTGTTATTACCATTTTGTAGTAATATGGTATATTTGTTATAATTGATGAAAAGATCAAGATATATATTATTATTACCTAAAGTCCATTAGGTTCATTCTTTTGCTGTATAATACGGGTTTTAACCAATATTTAATGCTGTATATATGACAATGAATATGTAATATGTCAATATATATGACACTATAATGTCATATCCATCATCACAGTATCATAGAGAAAAATTTCAATGACCCCCCAAGTCCCTCATCCTCTACTTGTTCATCTCTCCTTCCCTCCCTCAAATCACTGGCAGTGATAATCTTTTTTACTCTACTCTGTAAATGTCATACATGACTCCTCAATGTCATATAGCTGGAATCATGCAATATGTAGTCTTTTCTAGCTGATTTTTTAAACTTAATAATATTTGTTTAAGATTTCTTCATTTTTTTTGTAGCTTGACAGTTCTTTTTTTAAATTATAGAATAATATTTATTGTAACCTTATTGTTTTCAATTTTTCCCAATTATGAATAAAGCTACTATGAAAATTCATGTGCAGATCTTTATGTGGACATATTTTCAACTTGTTTAGGTAAATATAAGGAAGTGCACCTGCTTGGTCCTATGGTAAGACTATGCTTATCTTTGTTAGAAACCACCAAACTGTATTCCACAGTAGGTGCACCATTTTGCATTCCCACCAGCAATTAAAGAGATTCCTAGCCAGAATTTGGTGTTGTCAGTGTTATGGATTTTAGCCATTCTAGTAGATTGTAATTATATCTCATTGTTTTAATTTGCAGTTCCCTGGTGACATAAGATGTTGAGCATCTTTCTTTCATATGATTGCTTGTCAAGACAAAATTTTTAGTTTTGATGGGGCACCTGGGTGGCTCAGTTGGTTGAGTGTCCAACTTCGGCTCAGGTCATGATCTCACCATTCGTGGGTTCTGGCCCCAGTCGGGCTCTGTGCTGACAGGCAGCTCAGAGCCTGGAGCCTGTTTTGGATTCTGTATCTCCCTCTCTCTCTGACCCTCCTCTGCTCATGCTGTCTCTCTCTCTCTCAGAAATAAATAAAACATTAAAAAATTTTAAGAAAAGAAATTTTAGTTTTCCTTATTGTTACTATTTTCCAGTATTTCATTTTGAATGGTTTTTATAATTTAATTGATGTTTTGATCTTTGGGGTTTTTGTATTTATTTCAACTATGCCCTTTCCCTTCCTTGGATTCTTGAGTTGGATTCTTAACTCATTTACTTCATAATTTATTTACTTAGTGGTAGAATATATTTTAATATCCAGTAGTTTTATTGTGAGACTTTGACTATGCTTTTAACAAATTTGATGAAGGGGAGCCAGAGGAGTCATTCTAGATATACTAGGTAGAGACACATGAGGAATTCTACGATTCCATGAGTATCGTGGTAGGTGTTAGATGTATCTATTACTCAGCAGAGAGAACCAAATAGATAGTTGTAGTAAAGTCAAGCACAAAATGAGACAAAGGTCTTAGCTAAATATCTGACACCACCATAAAACTGTGATCAGAAAGCAGAAATATAAAAAGATAAGTCATGCAAAAAAATTCACAGAGAATATTGCATATGCCCATAAAATAGAACATTTATTTTTTTACTACAAATAAGATCTTAACTCATTGTCATATTGTTATTGGTCTATATAGTGAATTTTGCCTCATCCAAGGGATCTGTTATTAATATTTAAAGCTAAGAGAACAAAATGTATTAGACCAAACAGAAAAAAGTTAGGGGAAGCATGATGGTTGTTTTTCAAAAAATATTAAATAAGAACATCAAATGAGAAGAAGAACCAAGCTTTTTTATGTCAACTGGAAATAATTAGTAGAAGTCATAGAGAAAAAGATTAAAGAATTGGAGGGTTTTATAACAATTTATTTTTCCAAGAAAATAAAAAGTAATTGCTTATGATGAAATACAGTCCTGGCATGAATCCTGCCAAACAAAGATTAATGAGTGCTAAGCTACCCAATCCTCTGACAGTTCATCCTAAATCTGAATGTCTGTTTTCCTGTGTGTGCATGTTTCTGTATGTGTACTGTGTGTTTTTGTGCAAGTGTGTATGTATGAAAAATCATATGTAAGGCTTCTGTATGTGTGTAGTTGCCTGAAAGAACACTTCTGACTGAATTTTCCATAAAGTATTTTTCAGTTTCATTATATGTAAGAACACTGCAGTTTTCAAGACCTGTGCTTAGCAAATCTGTGAAGTAGGACAAGATTTTCTCTTACAAAATTTGAGGCTTCCTCCCCACCAAATCAATGCTCCCTCTTTTTTCTTTAAGGTAGCATTCTCAACAACTCTTATCCCTAATCTTTCAAAATTTTCTTAGAAAGAATTTAAATACAAGATATTGGTTTTATACAATGTTTTAGGACAATGTCTTTGCTCCTTCCAGGCATAGTTGCTCAAATCACCTCTCTAATGAGGAATTAAAGTCTGTCCCATCCTAAAAAGTTCCAGCCATTGAGGATTAGATAAGAACAGAGTTATACATTGAAGAGAGCTTTATCATAGCATCGCTAAAAACCCGTAGTTAAGCTGATGCTTTAACTAAAAATTAAACCTGGAATGTAGAGGCAGAATTTAAATTTAAGGGCTCCTGGGTGGCTCAGTTGGTTAAGTGTCTGACTTCGGCTCAGGTCATGATCTCACGGTTCGTGGGGAGCCCCGCGTTGGGCTCTGTGTTAACAGTTAGCTCAGAGCCTGGAGCCTGATTCAGATTCTGTATCTCCCTCTCTCTCTGACCCTTCCCTGATCATTCCCTCTCTCTCTCTCAGAAATTAAAAAAAAAAAAAAATTTAAAAATTTAAAATAAGAATTTAAAATTAAATGTGTTTCCCTGTCCAAATGCTGTGAACCTATAGAAGCAACATCTGAAATGTCGAATGAGTCTCCTCGATCCTCTTGTCTCAGTCATATCCCAGTGCAGATGGGAAGGAGTGATTTTGATGGAAAATGGCTCATTTTCCCTCTTACATGTTATCTCCCTTGAGTCCCAAGACTGCCGAAGGATGCAACTTTCTAAGGCAAGTGGGGACATTGGGAAGCAGTACAGCTTCTTTATTTTAGCAAAATTTGATGGAATTTTTTTCTGCCCTATCCCCAATATTCGTGTATGAATTATTAGGGGATGAATGAGTTTCAGAAAATGAAAATTAAACTCAGAAAGTCAAAGGAAATCAGAGTCAGGCAGAGGGTCCTCAGAGAAAGAGAACAAAGGTAAAAGAGACAAAGGGAAAAGAAAGGCAAAGTGAAGAAAAGGCAGGAAAATAGGAGAAAACATAGAAGGCCCCAGAAGGGCATGAGCAAGAATGGAAATGCCATTCTGCTTGGGCTTCTCATCTTGAGAGACTCCAGAGATAGGGGAGAGTGTATGGGAAGACTCCCTGCCAAGAAGCTATTTTATGATATGAAATTCCACTGAGGTTCAATATCTAAATGAAATTACAGCACATGATCCTCTTTTATCACATACTGACCAACAGCTGGACACATCCACTACTTGAAAGCCAGAATCAATTTTAAAAATTGGAAGATGATGAAACCCAAATATATATTGTCTAAGAGTCCCTTCAAGTCACCCAGACTTTCATAATCAATTTTAGTTCTTATTCTTAACTTCTTACATAGACGGTGACTGCCCTATGGACAGAGATTACATTCTGTTGTCTTTCCCTTATGTTCTCCCCTTGCATAAAGATAGGAAATATCTCTGCTATTTAAGTTCAAAATCAATGAAAGTCAGATCATCCCAGTACAGACAAAAAAGTGCCATGGAAGAAGTATGATGAATTTGCTGCAAATAATTGGCAATATATGAATGAGTAGGGAAGAAAGAGGAAGATGCACTGAGGGTAGGACATGTCCTCAATGAGCTGATAGTATGAATTTTCCAGATATAGCATAGAAAAAAAAAGTAAGTGAACAAAAAATCCAGTTAGTAAGTTAATCAATAACAGAGTCACATATTAATCTAAATAGGAGCTTTAATGTATTCATTTTTGGGGGGTATGATGACAATGAGGCCACCTTAATGCAATTCCTATGGAACTTATGTTGTCAACAGCTCACTGGGCTGAAAGGGGCTAACTTTTGGAAGGTTTTTTGTGTCTCTCAATTACAGAAAGAAAGTAAAAGCTGAAGATGATGCTGGTGTAAGTATGATGTGTATGGGAGTAAAAGAGAAAGAGAGAGAGAGAGAGTGTATGTGTATGTATATATGGGTGTAGCAGGGGGTGGTGGCTGGCTGGGAGGTAGACATAACTTTTTCCTCCTTGTCTAAGCTTTTTGAGATATGCTCCTGGAACTTTGCTGCTTCCAAAACTTTCCTTTTGATCACCCTCTTTCAAAGGTACCAGATCTTTATATATACCCAAGTCAAGTCAGTTAATATTTTACCAATGGGCTCTACCTGTGGTTATCAGTCCATCTGCTACATGTTTTAGAATTGATTTCCTTTGCTAGAGCCTGGCTGGTATTTCTTTAAATACACTGAGATCTACAGCTTGATCTTCTGATCCTTATCAGTCATGTTAGCAAATCCTATGATTTTCTCATCACGATGTCCCCTGTGGCAGGAGGACCAGCAGGGATGAAACAGCAGTGATGTCAGTAGTCACCTTGAGGTCCCCGAAAGCTGGTGTGCATCTCATGAAGCCGGGATATGCTTCTTAAACAGAAGATTCAAGTGATATTAACCGCCTAGCTATCCAAGGCTGAATCATTTGCCATACGAATGACGAAGCTATTAATGCTTTCCAATTATCTCCTATAGTGTACCAGATACAGTTTTTGGTATGAGAGATTTCCACATTTTTATTTCCAGTTTCAACCTTGTTGTGTAAGATTTCAATATTATTTTGATGTTGGGAAACAAAACAAAAACACTTGGATAGATGAAAAGCATAATTATTTGTTACTTAGATCCAAATTAGAAAAGATTGCCATGTGGGGCCACACAGGGCCTTGTGACTGAGGAGACAGTAACAGCAAACTAAAACTGTAGGAGACTTATTTATGGCAAGTATGATGGGAATAGTTAGGTTTCCCCAGCTTCCTGGTGACTGCATATCATGAATGATTCTATGGGCCCAAGAAAGAGGGGACTGTCCATGGATAATACATGCCTGGGGACTCCCTGAAATTGGAAATGTGTGTGCTGTATCCCACACGTGTTACAACTTGATAAGGGAAGTAGTTGGGGTGGAGGCTTAATAAACTGCCTCCAAAGGGGTTTTGAGGATTTTTAGCCAGGACTTTAAAACTGCGTGAAGACAGCATTTAGGAAGTATCACATTACAGATCTCCCTCCTAAACTCCCATCTCAAATATTTAACTGTCCTCCAGGCATTTCCACATGAATGTCTAAAAGGCATCTCAAATTCAAAATATCCAAAACTAAATTTTTCATCTTCCTTATGCACACTTGCTCTTTCCAAATCCTCCCCTGTCTCAGTTGCTATAAGGTAGACTTTTATCTTGTGAAGTATGAAGACTCTCACCCATCTTCACGTCTAATCCCTAACTTCCTCACCCTGTCTCTTGCAGTGACATGTCATGGCTGGTAGCTTGGCCTTTTCTAAAATGATGTAGACAAGAGTTGAAGCAACAGAAAACAGGTTTTCAAACAGGTGGACCAGCTTTGACTTTTGATTTACTGTGAGCACCATCATAAGTTTTTATAACATGTCACCAGCTTAGTCTTAGTCAGTGGTGTTAATCTTGGGTGACAAGTCATGAATGATAAGCAGCTGTAACTCTGAAGTTTCCCCCATCACACATTTGACAGGGCCAGAAATCTTGACCTGTGATAAAACATGAGCTGCTTGTTCACTGGCTCCTTAAAGACAAAACCTTGCAATATGGAGGACCAAAGAAATATCAAAAGTTTCTCAATACATATACCATTAGCACATAATAAAAATTATCCACTTTTCATCTTGGAATGGACAAAAGGTTACTATGAATTAGTCTTTGCTCACAGTTTTGTTTTGTTTTGTTAGATGGGACACTTTCTAGTCTGCACTATTGGGAGCTATAGTCCACAACAGTTCTCTACTGATCTTGTTAATTAACATTAAATACATGACTAATAAACTTAAACATTATGATAATAAGATTTTTGACTTATTCTCTCTTACAGAAGGACTAAAAGGAAGCTTCGAGTTAATCTGGCTTAAAACCTTATTTAAACACGAGGCAACTGAAGCTCCAAAACTCACAAGAATTTTCTCAATGGTCACATAGTTTTAAGTGAAAAAGGTGGAATTCTTTTTTAATTTAAATCCAAGTTGGTTAAAATAGAGTGTGATACTGGTTTCAGGAGTAGAATTTAATGACTCATCACTTACATACAATATCCAGTGCTCATCCCAGCAAGTGCCCTCCTTAGCGCCCATTACCCATTTAACCCATCCCACCACCCAACATCCCTCCATCAAACCTCAGTGTGTTTTCTGTATTTAAGAGTCTCTTATGGTTTGCCACCTCTGTTTTTATCTTTTATTTCCCTCCCTATCTCTATGTTCATCAGTTTTGTTTCTTAAATCCCAATATTAAAGAGGTGGAGTTTTAAGTCAAGTCTTCCAACTGTAAGTCATGATTCTTTCCATTCATCACACTATCCTTCTTTTTTATGATGATTTATATAGTTAAGTGAAATTGTTTTATTTGTATTATCTTTGTTATCTTTGTATTATCTATGCTTATAAATAAATGGGTGGTTTTGTGGTGAAAATGAGGATGCAATTTGATGAAAAATTATAAGCAACTGGATACAGAAATTATATTCTTATAGAGACCCAAAAAGTAAATGATAAGTTTAAGAAAATGCAAAATGGTTAACTCAAACAGAGAACACTTCACAAAATGTAAACACAGAGTACTTTAGAATCGTCCTTAAGGCAGGGAGAGAATATACAGTGTGAAGTATTTCAAAAGCATCTATAAAGATTGACACCTAGAAAGTAACTTTTTGAGGAAAGGAGAAGGTTGTCCATAAAAAGCTTTGTTATAATCTTAATTGTCTATAAACATGAAGCTTTAAGTGATCTCTGTAATTGCTCACAAGTCTTAAGTTTCTTTCAAACTGCCTACTTGTCAATATAAGACAAATCCAGCCCCAGTTAGGAGACCCTTTTCACACATAATCTCCCTGTCTATTTAAAACAATTTTCATTCATTTCTGTTGTGGGGAGATGAGCTGCTGATGCCTGCTCTGGGCCTGGCTGGTCCCCTTGTGGCCATCCTGCGGACACACTTCCTTGACCAACGGCTGAGTGAAAGCACAGCAGATATCCACAAATACAGAAGGGCGAGTCTATAAAAAGGACAGAGACCAATTATTCTCATTAGTCAACAAGGACAGAGTAGAAGCTAATGGGGCTTCTGTTTCAACAGAGGGAGAATTTAGGTTAATTATTAGGAAAAACTTTATAACTATTAGAACAGTTAGGGCTCTGGAAACAAGGTACCCTGGGAGGAAGCAAAATCACCTTCACTTAAAGGTACTCAAGGTAAGATTAGCTCATCATTTATCAAGGAAGATTAAAAGATTATTAAATCAGGGCCACTGAGAAGTGTGAAAGAAATATCTTGGCCTGGGAAGATAAGCTGGTCCTCAAGTTGTCTCATTAGCAAAATGTCCAGCATTAGTCTAGGCACTGGGGATAGAACATTAAGCAAAACCAACACAAGCATCTACTTTCACAAAGCTTACAATCTAGTGGGAGAAGAGAAAGGGAATGAAGTGCACAATGAATGAATAAATAAGTAAAATAAGTATCATGGTAATAGTTATAAGTGCTGAGGAGAAAACTAAAGCCAGAAAGAAGGATGGGAGATGACTGGGTAAGAGAAATGGCAATATTAGAGAGAGTTGTCAGAGAAAAACTTACAAAGATGATATTTTAGTAAAAATCTGAAGAAGCAAAAGTTATCTACAAGAATCTTGGAGTGTTCCAGGCAAAGGAAATAATGAACAGACCCTGAAGTAGAAGCATAACTGACGTTTTTTTTTTTTTTAAATTTTTTATAGTTTATTTTTGAGACAGAGAGAGACAGAACATGAGCGAAGGAGGGGCAGAGAGAGAGGGAGACACAGAATATGAAACAGGCTCCAGGCTCTGAGTTGCCAGCACAGAACCTAATGCAGGACTCGAACCCACGAACCGCGAGATCATGACCTAAGCCAAAGTCGGACGCTTAACCGACTGAGCTACCCCATAAATGATATGTTAAAGAGGAAGCAAGGATCCCTTTATTCATATGAAAATGAATAAGAAGGAGGTAATGAATATGAGCACCAATGGGGTAACTGGATGAGGGTGGAGCAGACCACTACAGCTTTGCGTATCTTGATAGGATGTTCACTTTTATGCCAAGTATAGGGGGAGATAGAGAAGTGATGTGACCTCACTTGTAGCTGAGCAAGGTCTGGCTCTGGCTGTTGTGTTTGGAAGACTGAAAAGGAGCAACAGTGGAGACAAGTGAATTATCTTAGGAATTCTTACAATAACGAAGGTCAAATAACATGATGACACAAATTGAGGTGGCTACATTAGAGTTGGTTTGATGAAGTAAAAATCTGTGTTTACTTTGAAAACATAGTCAACAGGATTTGGTGAAGAGTCAAGAAAACATGTTGAGTTAGGAAAGAAAGAGTATGAAGAACAATGCCATCATAGTGTAATCCCTAGTGATGCTAATAAAATGAGTGCAAAATGATGTACATAAAAACCGATAGAAGAATTAAATGAAAGACTAAAAATTATAGGAAGGAATTTAAAAATCCATAATCGTAGCTGACATTTTTATTATCTATGTCTTAGTAAATAATAGAACTAGACAAGATAACAGGGAAGGTTCATAGGTTCCAAACACTATGAAGGATCTTAATCTAATTGATATTCATAAAGCACTAAACAAGACGAGTAAAGGATATACTTTCTATTCAAGGTCATACAAAATATTCAACAAGTTACATCACATGTTGAGCAATAAAACAGGTTCCAATAAATGGCAAATGCTGAAAGAGTCCAGAACATGTTCTTTGAAAGAAATAGAATTTAGACATCAGTCAAAAAGAATGTAAATAGAAAGGTACACATATTTCACAATTTTATCACTTCAAAATAATCTATGATAGAAAAGAGAGATAAAAAGGATTATTGGAAATTTTTTTTCAAAATGAATGATGGTGAAAATACAATACATCAAAATTTATAGGATGCAACTATTTTTCTTATTGGAGAAATAATAAAGACTTAAATTCAAGTATCTAAATTTCAAACTTGATAACTAAAGGAGTATATGAAAAAGAAGTAAATAAAAATTAGCTTAATTTCAAAGTAAATATAAGAAAGAAAATAATAAGTTAAAAATAAGAATCTAAGGACTAAAACACCAACAAAAATAGAAAAAAAAACTAGCAAAAATAAAGCTATTCATTTGAAAGGATGAATAAAATCAATAAACTCCTGGCAAGACAGATTAGGAGGGGAAAAAAAGCAAACATAACTTGCTAGTATCAGAAGTTATCACTAAAAAAATCTTAGAGATATCAAAATGAAAATAGCTAAATATTTGAATGACAGTATGCCAATAAACATGATGGTTTGGATAACATTAAAAAAAACAGATTTTAAAAGAACTACCAAAATTGACATAAGATGAAGTAGACAATCTGAATTTCCCTTATTTATCAAATAAAAATAATTTTTTAACAAAAAATTTACACACAAACACTGTACACATACAGGTCCTATCATTTCACTAGAGTATTCTACTAGAGAATTTTAAGAGAAACTTCTTTTATTTTTTTCTGCTTTTATTATTATTTATTTTTGACCGAATGAGTGAGACAGAGTGGGGAGTGCGCAGAGAGAGAGGGAGACACAGAAGCCAAAGCAAGCTCCAGACTCCAGCTGTCAGCACAAAGTCCAGTGCAGGGCTTGAACTCCCCAACTGTGACCCATGACCTGAGCCGAAGTCCGATACTCAACCGATTGAGCCACCCAGGTGCCCGAGGAGAAAGTTCTTTTAGAGAGGAATGTATTGTGAAAAAACATGAGGGATGTGTCCGTGTTGATAAAATGTTATTAATTTGGGGGATGGGAAGAGTGCAACCAAGGGAAGGGCAGAGAAAGGGGGACACATGATCTGCAGAGAGCTCTGTGCTGAAAGGCTGACAGCAGGGAGCCTTGATGTGGGGCTCAAACTTGTGAACCAAGAGATCATGACCGAACTGAAGTCACATGCTTAACTGACTGAGCCATCCAGGTGCCCTAAAATGTTATCAATCTTGATTGGATTGTTGTTTACACAGATGTCTATTTATTGAAAAGATATACTTATGCCTTTTGCCTTTCAGTGTACATCAATTTTACCTAGAAAATAACAGTATAAAAATAATCAGGTGAGGATGAGAGAAGTCATATATGAAATAAGAAGGACAGAACTTTGATAGTCATTGAAGCTGGGTGATGATTACCAAGGGGTTTACTGTATTTTTTGTGTGTTATATATGTCTAAAATCTCTCATAATAAAACACTTATTTTTTAAGTGACTTTAGTGCTTTTAGTATCAAAGGAATATGTCTGAGATTGGGAAGGGTCAAAAGAAGCAGATTATGCAAGTGGTTGAATTAGAATAAATTTTGAACATGCTAAATTGTACATGCTTACTCAATATCCATTTGCAGATGTATAGTTCCTAAAGTTCACAAGTGAAATCTGTTTTCAAGATATACAGCTGAAAATCAGTATTAAAGCAATTGTATTTAAAGACATGAGACTCATTTACATTACCTTGGGAATTAGTAGAGGTTGAGAATAGTGGAAACCAAGTTATAGAAATAGCGAGGAAAAAAAAGTTTGAAGCACCGCAAAGAGTAGGAAGCAAACCAGGTGAATATACAGTCCTATAAGACAAAAAACTGGCATAGATTCCAGAATAATCACATCCGTAGTAGTCTAGGCTTATCGAAAAGAAGCAGGAAATATAAAATTCATTTTTGTTTACCAAGGAAATCCTTTACTTTAGCAAAAGATTTGCTTGCCTGTGAGTTTCTTAGACTATTATTAATTCAATAGAGACTGATGGAGCAAAGTAATATGTTTACATAGGATAAAAATAAATGCTCCCTACATAAAAATTTATGTTCTAATAAGAGAAACTAGGTTAACACAGGTAGAAGAATATTCATACACAGACAATTAAATCTGAGTGCAAGCCACAAAATGAGAAATTCCAGAAGGTACTAGATAAGTACCAAAGAAATGGTTCAGAAAGTCCGGAATGCAGAATTTCAGAGAAATTAGAGTTCACTGTGGATGGGAGTTGCCAGCAAAGTCCTGGTAGAGCAAGGTAAGATTAAACCTGGCTATGATTTAAAAAGGGTAGGTATGACGATGGAAACACACACACACACACACACACACACAAGTGTGTGGAAGTGGTGAGCAAATAAAGCCCTTGATACACACAAAAGATATTTTGAACATGAGTATGTCAGTAATAGAAGATGTGATTAGAAAAGGGAAAGAGGATGATATTGGAATGAGAATGAAATGAGAGTATTGCCCAGATTGATGAGAGTTTTGAATGAGCAACTATTGTGAATGAGCAAATATGGTCCCAGACATCTTCTCAGGGTCTCCAGATCTGGAAGGCATTGGTCCTGACTCTCAAGAGGTTAGGCAGCCATGAATCTAGAACTGTTTTCCTATCAGGGTGAAGAAAGGCTGCTAGACTGCTAAAATCTCTGCCTTTTGATTTTTTATACCAATGCAGGATAGATTCCATTTTAGAACATCATGAGCCAGGTGGAAGAGGAGCACATTTCCATTACTCTGTTTTTCCTTAAAAAAGGAAACAATTGAGAGAGATATTTTTTTGCCACTTTCTCCTTCCTCTCTTCACTGCAAGCAACTGAAGCACCTTCAAGTAGATATAGAGTTGCTCCAGAAGAGTTTTTATGTTGTTTCTGTGCTGAGTCTTGACAGAAAGGAGCTGGAAATTCAATGCAATAAGCAGTGCTGTAATTTGTATCATAGGCTGAAGTATTAATAATCCTGTGTTCCACAGGCTATTACTTCAACATAGAAGATACTACCTCTCCTCTCCGCTTCCTTAAATCCTTTCTTCCAGCAGTACCAGCATAAATATTCCTCCTCAAACCATCTTCTAAATTTACATTTTATTTTCCAAATCACCTTGACCATACACAATGCTTGGAAATTACTCTTTCCAATGGGATGCTTATTACCTTGAGGGAAAGGACCCACCTTTTTGTATGTTTCAGTTTTCCAAGACTTTGCCCAGGCCTGGATACAAAACATCTGCTCAAAACATCTTTGTCAAATTGACAGAATTAAACTTGAGTCAAGAAAGTTCCACACAGGAGGAGGTCTTAACAAATAAAGAAGCTGAGCAGCAGCTGTTAGAAGTTATAACGTTAGCATCGATCTGAAGGTTGTTTGGAAGCTTCTTTCATTTTCTTGCTAATGGCATTAGGGGCTCTGCAGCAGATAACAGGCTCTGACATGGAGACCTTCATCCAGGCAGTCTGCAGAAGCCCTGACCTTCAAGGAGCACAGACATTGATCAGCACAGAGAGGGTGGAGGGTCAGAGATTGAGAGTCATCAAGCCATACAGAACTGCAAAAAAGGCAAAGTTGCTCATCTTGTACCTTAGAAACAGCCAGTGTTCAATTCAACCCAGAAAGGGGCACATCTGTAGGGAGTTCCTTAGAAAAACGTACACCACTGTTTTGTTACTACCCTAGATAATCTCTTGAAATTTACCTGGAGAACTACGGTATGTTAAAATATCAGGTCAGGTCCACAAGGATGAAGGTGGAGTGGGCATTCTGAGACTATATCAAATCCTTCCATTCTCACCCAATTCCTATTTCCATAGACATTAGGGGGAAGCTAAACAATTAAAATTTAGCTCTTTTTATGAGAACTTGTCTTTAGGTAAGTTTCCTCTTTTAGGTTTTCTTCACACAGGCCACACTCTCTGAATTTAATGATCTGGCTTTCATGCTACCTATCGTGCATGACACTAGCACAGAAGGAAAGAAAGCCTATACACACAATTTGATTTGAGGCTCCATCTACTACCAAGGTTAGATTTCTTTGTCATCATCCCTGATTCCTAATAAACTTGAAATATCTTCTTTTTGAGTCACTAACAAGCTAGACTACACAGATTGAGAGATTACGCCAGGAGAATACCATTAATATATATGATTTCTGAAAAACAAAGAGGGTGGGCAAAACAGAAACCTAATATTATTGAGTGGTTATTACAGTCAAAGATTGGGTACTTATATATTTGCATTTATTGAAATTGGTTCAAGAAGAGGTCTACATCAAATTTAACTTTTTTCCACCAGGCAATATTTTAATAAATCAAGTTTTGTAGAAGAGTCACAAAGGCCCACTTATATTTTTACGTGAATTCACTCTCTCTCTTTCTCTTTCTCTCTTTCACACACACACACACACACACACACACAAACACAAACACACATACACACACACTCAGATGTATGCAAACAATTTAAATTAATTTGGATTGTTAAGTTTATTAATCGGGCTTCTACTGAAGGGGGCAAAAATGAAGCAGTTTCAGTTATAGATTCAACAGACTATCTCATAAAAATACTTGTGGAGAAGTTTGACTATATATGTACCTATGTGTATGTATGTATATAATTTTATAAGAAATAAATGAAAACACCTTTTGTAAAATATGCAAACCATACTTAGTACACAATGAAAACAAAAATGTGAAAGCCTCACTTTTATTTATAACCACGTTACTACCACTCCATTTCCATCCTTGCACACAGATTAGACAAGCAGTATACACACCACAGGCTTGTGTGCAGATCTTAGGCCTACACAGCAGGTTGATCAAGGTGTGTGAGAGGAAAGGAAAAAAGAACAAGATTGGATGGAAATTCAAAGCATTTGAGAATTCCGAGTTTGAAATTGACCTTTCAGGGGCGCCTGGGTGGCTCAGTTGGTTAAGCATCTGACTTCGCTCAGGTCATGATCTCGTGGTTCGTGGGTTCGAGTCCTGCGTCGGGCTCTGTGCTGACACCTAGCTCAGAGCCTGAAGCCTGTTTCATATTCTGTGTCTCCCTCTCTCTCTGACCCTCACTTGCTCGCGCTGTCTCTCTCTCTCAAATAATAAATAAAACATTAAAAAAAAAAAAAAAGAAACTGACCTTTCAGACTTCTATTTAGCTATTTTTGCTAAGTACATAGAATATATCTTATTTAACATTTTATTAGCTTGACTTATAACTTTTAAATATTTTGACAAATGAATCTCCATTTGTGCTTTTATTTCTGACTCTATTCTGGGAGGCACATTCCACACGGGTATGAGGGATAACTTCCAAGCAGAACGTGGCTTTGTCACTGAACTGAGGAGCAAAAACTGAAGTTCAAGGAGTCTGAGGGCACCAAAAGTTGCAGGGCAGGATTCCTAAAAGGAGGAAACTATGGCGAAAAATAACTTAAGATGTTATTTCATGTTTTTTTAATGAGCTATTGCTGAGTAGTAAGATATGCCGCATATTATGAGCAATAAGTAAATAAGTTAACTGGATACTGGAAGTCACACAGACCAGGAATTGTTTGAGTTCTCCCCACAAATTATTCAACTAGAGAAGAGAACACTCAACTTGTTGCATTTAGTAGAGAACCTTACCTCAGTAGTGGGATAGAAGTCAGTTAAAGGCTACTCTAGACCTAGCCTAACAGAGCAGGATTAAAAAAAAAAGCAAACTGAAATATTAATTCCTCAACTATCTACCAAAATAAAAGGCAGAGCTCTTTATACAAGGAGAACGAATTCCATACACTTAATAATCTAACATTTTTAACAAACTAAAAATCATAATGGAAATTTTCAAACAAAATACCAAAGATATATGTGACATATTACCAGGAGAAAAAGAAACTACAGAAGCAGAAAGTTTCATAAATATTTTTAAAGGTAGAATTAGTATCTAAGAACTTTAAAACAGCTATTATATCCATGTTCAAGTATTTCAAAATTTGATGGATTAGAAAGAAAAAAAAAGGGAGCTGCCTGGGTGGCTCAGTGGGTTAAGTGACAGACTTTAGCTCAGGTCATGATCTCACAGTTCATGGGTTCAAGCCATATGTCGGGCTCTGTACTGACATCTCAGAGCCTGGAACCTGCTTCAGAATCTGCGTCTCCTTCTGTCTCTGCTCCTCCCCCACTCAGGCTCTCTCTTTCTCACTCTCTCAAAAATAAATAAACATTTAAAAAACAAGAAAAAAAGAGAAAAAAGGAAGATATAAACAAAAAGAATAAGATGGAACATGAGGAGACATAGACTATACTATCCGAAATGAAAGTTTCACTAGGTAGGATGTCACATATGCAGAAGGAAGAACAGTGAACTTGAAGACATAGCAATAAAAATTGTTCAAAATGAAATGCACAGAAGATAACTGAAAAAATAAACATAAGCAATGTTTGGCCTGTGGGACAACATTAATAGTTTTAGTATGGTAGTAATCGGAATTTGAGGAAGAATGGGGAAAATGAAATTCATTTGAAGAAATAATGGCCAAATTTTTTCAAAATTTTATGAAAAATATAAAAATTTTAAATTCACCCAATAACTTCAACATCTGATCAGGATGAACACAATGGAGAACACACCAAGGCACATCATAATTAAATCTCTGAAAATGAATAACAAAAATGAAAGCATGCAAAGTCAAAAAAAGAGTCACATTATATACAAAGAGAGGAGTAAAGAATACTCTGAGAATTCACATAAGAAAGTGGGCAAGACAAAAGCCAAGGGAACAATGTGTTTAAAGTGTTGAAAACTTTAAAGCTAGAATTTTTTCAAATACCAAGGTAAAATTAAAACTTTTCAAAAAAGAAAGAAAAGATGAGAGAATTAAGGTCTAAGATTTGTGTAAGTGAAGTTCCAAAATGAGAAGAAATAAAATAATAATGTAAAAGATATTTGAAGTAATTATGCTTGAAAGTTATAAAATTTGTCAAAAGGCATAAAATGATAGGTTCATGTAGTTTAGTCACCTCTAAGCAGGCAACTATAACACAGTGAGAGTAGTGTAAAGAAACCTCTATATTGCTATGATTTGCTGAGATTTCTATATTGCATTTGAATTGGTAAAATATTAACTCTGACTGTTAGAAGTATGTATGTATATTGCAACATCTAGAGCATTCACTAAAACTCTCTGCCCAGAGACAAAATGAGAGACACAACAGATAAATTAGAGTGGAATTTTAAGTAATGTTCAAATAATCTCAAAGAAAGCAGGGGCATGGCTGTAGACGAACAGAATACAAAAGTAACAAATGAGAGGCGCCCTCTGACTCTTGATAAGCTTGGACCTTGCTTTCAGAGTTGTCCAGCCCCACAGTGGGCTCCATGCTGGGCATGAAGTCTCCTTAAAATAGATAAATCAATCAATCAATCAATCAATCAATCAATCAATCAAAAGAACAAAATAAAATGGTAGATTTAGTGATTACATTAAATACAAATGATTATACACACCAAAACATTTTTTTGAAGGACAGAAATTGTCAGAGTGGATTAGTAATACACACACACACATGCTCACTATCCAACACTATGCTGTGTCAGGAAAACTGCAAGAAACTCACTTAAAAGACAATAAACGACATAGGTACCTTAAAAATACAATGATGGAGGGGCATCCGATGGCTCAGTTGGCTTTGGCTCAGGTCATGATCTCACAATTCGTGAATCTGAGCCCCAAGTCAGACTCTGTGATGACAGCACAGAGTCTGGAGCCTACTTCAGATTATGTATCTCCCTCTCTTTCTGCCCCTCCCCCCACTCAAGCTCTGTCTCTCTCTCTGTCTCTCTCTCTCTCTCTCTGTTTCTCTCTCAAAAATAAATAAACATTAAAATATTTTAAAAATAAATAAGATAATGGAAAATATATGTAAATGCCATATACACACTGCATAGTCATACACAAAGCTGGAGTGACTCTGTAATATCAGGCAAAACATACATGAGAGCAAAAGAAATTATCAGGGACAAAACAGACCTTACTTAATAATGGAAATGTTATTCCATTACTCCCCAAGAATACATAACAACCCTAAATACATATGTACCTATCTCATGGAGAGATTTCAATATCCTTAGCCAGTTGGGAAATGAAGAACATGATAAAACACAAAATGTCCCATTTCATACCCACAATTATAGCTATTAAAAAAAAAAAACAGACAATAACAAGTGTTGGTAAGGATGTGGGGGGAAAGGAACCCTTACATACTGATAATGTAAAATGGCACAATCACTTTTGAAAAAGCCTGACATTTTCTTAAAATGCTAAACATAGAATTTCTATATAAACTTATACAGAGGGAGTTTATATATATAACCCAGCAATTCCTCTCCTAGGAATATATCTGAGAGAAACAAAAATATGCATCTACACAAAATGGAACCACAAATATTCAGAGCAGCATTCTTAGCAGCAATTTTGTCATTCATTATAGACAAAATACAGCCCAAAAAATGGGAACAACAAAAATGACTATTAACTGATTATTGGACAATTACTGCTCCTCTCCCAGCCATAGGTAGAACCAGTAGACAACATTTAGCTAGGACACGGAATAACTGAACAACACCATCAACTGACTGGCTGACATACATAGAGCCCTCCACCAGACAAAATGACAAGAACGGAACATTCATCATGATGGACTGCATTTTGTGTAATAAAAGTAACCTTAACACGTTTAAACAAATTAAGATCATACATAAGTATATTTTTCAACTACAATGGAATGAAATTAGAAGTCAGTGACAGAAAGATAGTCTCCAAAGAACAGGAAATTGAACAACATAATTACAAATAATCTATGTGTCAAGGAAAAACTACAAAATCTTTTGACCAGCAATGACAATACAGCATATCAAAATAGTGTGATGCAGCTTCAGCAGGGTTTAGAGGAAATTTTATAACATCAAATACTTAGAAAAAAAGAAATGCCTCAAATCAACAATCTAAGTTTCTAAGTGAGGTATAAAAAGAAGAGTAAAATACAATATGTCTCATCATCACAGAAACACAGATCAAAACTGCAAGGAGATACCACCTCACACCTATCAGAATGGCTAAAATTAATAACACAGGAAACAATAGATGTTGGCAAGGATGCAAAGAAAGAGGAACCCTCTTACACTGTTTGTGGGAATGCAAACTGGTGCAGCCAGCCTAGAAAACAGTATAAAGCTTCCCCCAAAAGTTAAAAATAGAATTATCCTATGACCCTGCAATTGCATTACTAGGTATTTAACCCAAGGACTCAAAAATACTGATTCAAAGGGATATATGCAGCCTGAGGTTTATAGCAGCATTATCAACAATAACCAATTATGGAAAGATCCCAAATGTCCATCCACTGACAAATCATAAAAAAAGATGTGGTATATATATATACATGTATATATATATATATATATATATATATATATATATATATATATATATATATATATATATATATATATGGAATATTACTCAGCCATAAAAAAGAATAAAATCTTGTCATTTGCAATGATGTGGATGGAGCTAAAGCGTATTATGCTAAGCGAAGTCAGTCAGTCAGAAAAAGACAAATGCCATACGATTTTACTCATATGTGGAATTTAAGAAACAAAACAGATGAATGTAGAGGAAAGAAAAGAAGGGGAGGCAAAACATAAGAGAGATTCTTAACTATAGAAAAGAAAATGAGAATTGCTGGAGGGAAGGTAGGTGGGGGGGTGATGGGTATTAAGGAAGGCACTTATGATGAGCATTAGACGTTATATGTGATTAATCACTAAATTCTATTCTTGAAACTAATATTACACTATATGTTAGCTAATTAGAATTTAAATAAAAATTTGAAACATTAAAAAAAATAAATAAAATGAATTTGGGAGGGGAGAGCAAAATAAACTCCAAACTAGCCGAAGTAAAGATAATAAAACAGTAGAACAATTACATGGAAAACAGAAAAACAATACGGAAAATCAATGAAACTAAAAGCTGGTTCTTTAGAGAGATCGATAAAATTAATGACCCCCAAGCAAGATCGAGTAAAGGGAGAAGAAAGAAATTGACAACACTAGGAAAGAAAGAGGGAAATCATTAGAGATGTCCTTGACTGAGAGTATTAGCCAATCTGTACGTCCATACAATGTTATAGTATACAGCAATAGAATAGAAAAAAAATCTATTTGTGTTAAAAGTCATTGAACTGCACATTAGAAAAAAGAAGTCAATTTTGCTGAGTTAATTTTTAAAAGTAATTAAAATTCTCACAAAAAATATTTTACCATATTCCACTGTCACCAAAGATAAATTGTTTACTTCCTAAAATTCTCATTCATGAGACTAGTATCATGTTTTGGATTGTTACCTATTCAATGGTTATTTATTTTTTAATTTTTGTTTTTGTATTAAAAGTAAAATCAAGAGATTTACATATTTCCTTTATATTTGCACTTCTCCATGAACTTGCTATTTAAATCATTGGCCCCTGGGGCTCCTGGGTGGTTCAGGCAGTTGAGCTCTTGATTTTGACTCAGGTCTTGATCCCAGGGTCATGGGATGGAGCCCTGTATCAGGCTTCATGCTGAGAATGGAGCCTGCTTAAGATTCTGTCTCTCTTGCTCTCTCTCTCTCTCTCTTTCTCTCTCTCTCCCCCTGCCCCTCTCCCCTGCTTTTGTGCACTTGTGCTCTCTCTCTCAAAATAAATAAATAAATAAACAAACAAACAAATAAACAAATAAACAAACACCTCCTGTTTTTTCTCTCCAGATTTTCCTTTTTTTCTCTCCATATATATATATATGTATATATTTTTTTTTTTCTAGGAGAGAGAGAGAGAAGCGTGAGCAGGGAGGGTCAGAGAGGAGTCACAGACTGAAACAGGCTCCAAGCTCTGAGCTGGCAGTCAGCACTGAGCCCGGCGGGCTCGAACCCACGAACCGCGAGATCATGACCCGAGCGAAAGTCGGACGCTTAACCAACTATGCCACCCGGGCTCCCCTTCTCCATATATTTTGAATATTATTTTTATAAATAATACAAATACTGTTTTAATTCCTCATTTGATTTTTAATTTTATTAATTACATTTTTGCTCCTTTAAAGATTTTTGATGCATCAAATTCCTCAGTGTATTTTGACATCTGGATTTTCTGCATGTTTAAGAAAGCCTTCTCCCTTCAATGTTATAGATTTTTTCTTTTTTTATTATTTTTTTCTTTCATAGTTTATTATCAAGTTGGATTCCATATAACATCCAGTGCTCACTCCAACAAGTGCCTTCCCCCCTACCCCTCTCCCCCACCATCAGCTCTTGAATACTGAGAACAAACTATAGATTTTTTTTCTACTATATGATTAAACAATTCTAAATGTTCCTGTGCTAGAATTAATTTTTACATTTTGGCTTATTATGTATTAAGCTATGCATAGACGGCGTAGTGTGGGCCTAATTTTATTTTATTTTCCCAAATGAATAGCTAAGCATCCCCAAACAATTCCTTCAACAGTCTATTAAGTTCTATACTTACTTGAAAGATTAGCTATAACTAGATAAATTTCCACAATCCTATAGGTAAGCTTCTTTATTTTGTTTTTTTCTTCCACTCATCTATCTTAAATTAGTATCAATTTTTTTAGTCATAGTTTTCTGGTATGTTAAATATTCAGAAGGGTACTTTACCCCCTCATGTTACACTTTTTAAGAAATGTATTACATATACTTGCACATTTTCTCTATCATATGTTCCTGAGAGTTTGTCAGATTCGGTAAAAATATTAATAAACATTAAAAATGTTGGTTTGTTTGCAAGTATCAAATAAATACATTAATTTGGGAAAATAGGTATTTATTTACACCATGCTATATCATTTCATCCCAGAACACAAAATGACTATTTGGATTTTTAAAAGTCCTTCAGTGAATATAATGTTTGTCGTGTGTGTTTTATAATTGTTTAAATAGAATTAGTTCTTTATTTCTTTAAACACAATCCTTCCCTTGGGGTGGAGGTGGGGAAGCACATATGGAAGGGCTGTTCACTGCAATTCTGATTGCTCCCCACCCCATCCTGATCAAGAGGGACCCCCCCCCCCCTTCTCCTTATCCCTTGCTCCCTAGAGTCTTGGCAGTTTTCAGAGTCCTGATATTTTCAGAGGATATGATGTTTGACTGGAGCCCTCTCTCTCTCTCTACATTTTTTTTTTTCCTTTTACTTGCCCAGATAGCTAACAACTTCCCACATTCATACATCTTCTCAGACACTTTTAAGTTTTTCTTTCTTGGCTGATCTATTATCAGAAATGTCTTCTATCTTCCTATTACAGAAGCTATCATTGTGGCAATTGCTATTTCTTTCATGCCCCCTCACGCTGTTACAAAGATGTACTGATGACATTATCTTGTTCTTTGTAATGTCATTAATAGCTCATAGCTATCATAGTAATCATTAATTACTACAAATTTCATGGTATTTCACACCTGCCTAGGACACCTAGTTCTCTAACCCCAGCCCTAACTGGTAACTGCAACAAAAAGTAGAACAGAATGGGATTCAAAAATGGAAGACTTTTTCATGGCAGAAAAAGCTCTAGCTGTTATCTGGGTGCATGAATAGGGAGGGGCCTGAGGGAGGAGATACCTATTTATAGTCTTGTGTCTAGATTACTTCCTCAGGCTAGACTCGATTTTCTCAGAGCAATCAGGAATCTGTGGCCTGATACAGTCGGCCTGGCTCCTGCCTTCAGGGAAAACATTTGAAGTGGCCTTGCGGCCACCAACACATTTCATGATGACACTCTTCCTTAAAATCCCCCTGAAACTTCTTTTATGTCATTCCCACAGTAAGGCTCAGCTTCTGTCTCCCATCTTACTCTTACCATCTGACTCTTACTTTTGGCCTCTTCAATACCTTACAGCCTCTCATTTTCCCCCCAAAGTCCATGTTCACTCCCACAGATCCACCTTCATTCATGCTGCCTCCAAGCTCCCTATTTTCACTTGTGAATCTTTCCTGGCCGTCATAGAGTCCACGTCCTCTGTAAACTCTTTGCCATCATCCAAAACTGTACGACTTGTTAAGTTATATGCAGAACTGTACACTGAATTCAATGATTTTACAAAGAACAAACACTTCTTATCTTTTCAAGTACCTATTTGTTGTCACTTCCGTGCCATTTACACTCCCTGAGGGCAGGGATCATGCATCAGTTTTGCATTGTACAGGAGAAGTATGGTAAACTGTAAGAGTCATATAAAACAGCATGCGTAAAAGAGGAAGGAAAAGAAAATTGAGACAAATATTATGGCCAGCATTTTATATTGAAAATTAGCGGCTAACATGTATTGAACACTTACTAAATGATAGACTATGTCAAGTGGTTTTAAAAGTAATTAACTCTATCAACTATCCTCTCCACAAATAATTATTGAGCATCTATTGTTTGCCAGATATATCTAAGTACAGTTTTAAACCAGAGACAATCCTTACCTTTATGGAACTCACATAATGCTATCATAATAATAAATGGCTAGAGTTATTGAATGCTGCCTATAGTTTTAAGCATGTATGTCATTAAAAACCCTAACAAGCGGGGCGCCTGGGTGGCTTAGTCGGTTAAGTGTCCGACTTTCGCTTAGGTCATGATCTCGCGGTTCGTGGGTTCGAGCCCCGCGTCGGGCTCTGTGCTGACTGCCAGCTCAGAGCCTGAAGCCTGTTTCAATCTGTGACTCCCTCTCTCTCTGACCCTCCCCTGTTCACGCTATCTCTCTCTCTCCTAGAAATAATAATAAAAAAACAAAAAACAAAAAACCCTAACAAGTGATTATTATTAAGATCTTATAGATGAGAAATTTGAGATTTAGTGTGAGCAAATCACTTTTCTAAGGTCACACCTTACTATGTCTGTGATAATAAATATTATTGTGATAGTTCTGAAATAATAACAGCCATCTCAGTCAGCTGTGATTCTTACTAAAAATGCCAAAGTTTGAGCTGTACCCTTCAAGATTCTCTTTTAGTTGGTCTGGAGTGAGGCTAAAAGGAGACACAAATGTTAATGGATCTCAATGTTTTGATCAAAAAAGCATTTGTGTTAGGGCTCCTGGGTGGCTCAGTAGGTTAGGCGTCCAACTTCAGCTCAGGTCATGATGTTGCCATTGGTGGGTTCGGGCCCAGCATGGAGGTCTGTACTGACAGCTCGGTGCCTGTGCCCCTCCACTACTCACGTTCTCTCTCTCTCTTTCTCAAAAATAAATAAACATTAAGGTTTTTTTTTTAAAAAAAAAAAGCATTTGTGTTGGTTATGTCGAGATTGTGAGAAATAAACCAGACAAATAAAGACAAATATTGAACAGTATCACTTTTGTGTGAATTAAAAAAAAATTAGATGTGTAGAAACAGAGCATAGAAAGTAGAATTGTGGTTTCCTGGTATCTGGGCAGAGGGGGAAATGAAGAGAGTTTGGTAAAAGGGTACAGACTTTCCATTTGAAGATGAATAAAGTCGGAGGGCCTAATGTGTAACATGGTGACCAGAATTGATAATCCTGTATTACGTAATTGAAATGTGCTGAGTAGAACTTACATGTTCTCACAGGGGGAAAAAAAAGTTACTGCATGAGGCGATGGATATGATAATTAACTCAGTTATGGGAATCCTTTCACAGTTTAAATGTGTATCAGACCATCATGTTGTACATCTTAAATACGCTACAATTTTATTTGTCATATACCTCAGCAAAGCTGGAAAACAACAGGGCAAAGCTATAGACTCTCGAGAAAGAGCACCAGTGTTGTGCTCGATGGACCATGCAATGGTCATGTGGTTCTGATGAGTTCTAGATTCTCAATCTCTATTGCCTCAGAAGTAAATAAAGAATTAACCTTATTTTTTTTTTCATTTTGGAAATAGAGAGACATTAGGGATCATCAAGTTCAATATTGGCATTTTAAAAATAAAACACGTAGGCCAGTTTAGGTCTTTAGGTGACAATTGTGGTAGATTGGAAATCCTGACCACGGTGTTTTGTAACTCTTGCCATTAGATGTAGAGTCCATTTACCTAAGCATCATCCTGACTTAGCCCTGTGACTTGCTTTGTCCAGTCAGATGGAATGGAATGAGGTTGTGTGAATTGTGGAATCTGGAATGGAAGCAACTACAGCTTCCACTCTTAGAATGGTGCCACCATCTTGGAAGAAAGTCAGACCTGGATCACTGAGTGATGAGACCCAAGGAGATAAAATCCTAGTGCCAATGTCCCACAGATGTGAGAGAGGTCATCTTGGATCTTCCTACTGTCTCTGCTGCCATCTAATTGCAACCTCATGAGTGACTCCACACTTTTTAAGCCATGAAGTTTCAGAGTAACCTATTATGCAGAAATAAATAATTGAAACAAAAATTCCACAGCAGAGTCAGTCACACACCCATCTGACACAGAGTTTGGTCCACATTTTTGTCTCTGCTCCAGGACTCCAGGCCTCACTTCTCTCTCTGGGATATCAGTTCCACTGATTAAAAGGAGCTGAAAATGCTTTGAATGAAAGCTAAATTATAAAATGAAATAGGAACATAGCATATTCTAATATAATTGATTTCCCTTTCTCATTATTGTTATAATATAAAATTTGCATTAAGGTTTTGAGAATAAGCATGCAGCAAGTCTGTAAGTCTGTACTTACAGTTAACCCTGTACCCTGACTCCCACTTCCACATGACCTGAAAACAGACCATTCTTGTAACCATTTATTTAGACATTCATTGGGCACCAACAATGTTAGAATTCAACTTGAGAGAATGAGATAAAAGTATATATAGGTATATATTCCCCCAAGGGTTATTTATGAGATCCATATATCATCCTGATGTCAACACCCAGGTGTATGTCTCGTGCCCAGAGTAGTGGTTTTTCAAGTCACTCTGGTTTTAACTTATTTCCAAACTGTGACTCTTACCACAGCTCTGCCTCCTTTTCATGTTACCCACGTGCTCCTCCTCCCCTGACACATGCTGCTTCTTCCCTCAATTTCCTCTCCTGGACCTCATTTTCTGCTGTTTTAACTTCCAGATTTAGTTCTACACATGCTTCATCAATAAATCTCTCCCACTAATTTATCTCCCTGAATATCTATGATTCTGTTTCCGTCACTCTTAATCTTGAGAAAACTCTTCCAGAGTGCACTTTGGTGTCTGGAGGAAACTGGATTAAACCTTTCTAGTTCTCTTCAATGGCATGATCCTGTCTGCCTCGCTTGCTGGTCATAGCCCTCTTTAGTTTCTAAATTACTGTTTTCCAACCCCTGCAACTCAATCCTAGTAAGGAAGCTTAGAGATGCAATGTAGTAGCTGGGTGCAGCTCATTCTTTTCAGCTTAGGTCTGTAACTGCCTCTTCTTCAGGGGAAGAGTTTAAATAAAATATAATACATTGGTACCTCTAGATTCTGTTAAACAATCACTTATATTTTTAAGTTCTTTACTTATCAGTAATCAGTCAATTATCAAATATTGATTATCATAGTGTATAATAACACTGCTGTGTGCTGGGGAAGATACAAGTATTCTTGCCCTCCAGGCACTAGCAAACACAGCCAAGGAGGACAGTATAGCTGACAAATGGGACTTGTATTGGGGGTGCCTGGGTGTCTTAGTTGGTTAAGCATCTGACTCTTCATTTTGGCTCAGGTCATGATCTCACTCACGATTTATGAGTTTGAGCCTAGAGTCGGGTTCCGTGCTGACAGCTTGGAGCATAGATCCTGCTTCAGATTCTGTGTCTCTTTCTCATTCTGCCTCTCTCCCTGCTCATGATCTTTCTCTCAATAAGTAAATAAACAAACATTAAAAAAAAAAAAGGTGGAGGCTTGTATTTGTTAACTTTTTAAAATTTATTTTTTGAGAGAGAGTGCTCACCCCCAAACAGGGGAGAGGCAAAGGGAGAGGGAGGGGTTTGATCTTGCAATCTTGAGATCACTACCTGAGCCAAAATCAAGAGTTGATCACTTAACTGGCTGAGCCACTCAGTCACCCCTGTACTTGTTAACTTTCTAATAAAGAATTTATTGAAAAAGTAGTTAATGTGAAATGATTCAATTAACTACTAAGACCATCTATAATAAGATATCTAACCTGGGTTTGCCCCAAGCACAATTTTTGAGAATTACAAAACAAGTATCTTCTTCAGGCTCCTTTCTCTGTTTTAGAATACAGTTGTTTATCAACACCCAGTTTGGTGAATGGGTGTTGACAAGACTTCTACTTCTCCTTGCTCCCCAGCCTGGCTTCTCCCTACAGGACAGAACTTACATAGCTCCCTATGTTGTGCTTCTGCCCTGGGCCCAGATGAGATGAAAGATGGGGCTTCTAAGACTCTGGGACTTCCTGAAATTTATGGAAGTATTCCGGAGTATTTATGGAAGACTGTGCTTATTCTCAAGAGACAGACCACAGAGAGACACAAAATAATGAAACTATGAAACTTCCCCCAAAAAATCTATCCAGAAATGCTTAAGAGTCACAACACCAGGCATACAACTTTACAGGACCCTTTGTAGTAGAGCTGATGGACCCTTATTTTGCATTTTGATTTATCAGTCAGTGAGCTGACTTTCTTCAATCTACTTAAACACTCTCTGTTCTTATTTTTGTTTTGATGTTGTTGTTGTTCTTGTTTCACTTACACAGTTATGTATTCTTCAAGGGTTTATACTCACAATGACACCCCACATACACACACACACTGTGGTCTAGAACCATTCAAATATACCTGAATGCAAAAGTTTAACTCATTAGATTTCACTGTTTTTGTACTTCTTCAAAGCAGTTTTTGACTAAAGAGCAACAATATATATCTGAACAGGTCCAAAGAGTTTTTTTCTCCCTCTTCCCAATGCTATCCACAAACTATGTTCTCCCTTTGTCTGAAGGCTTTTATGATTTCTATTTGGCTCTCTGCACAAGGGTAGAAGTACCCTTCACCACCTACTTCTCTAGAGCAGCTGAAGAGACCTGTAACTCATAGATTCCATATCATTCTTACCTTATACATCTTGCACTCAGATCTTTACTTTATTCTCCATCCAGCTTAGTTTCCATGCATCTTTATTGTGATCGTTCTTTTAATAAAATCTTAATGGCCCTGTTATCATATTCATTGAGCAAATGCTCAATCTGGCTAAACCTATACTTCTACCTTTTTAGTGCCTATATCTAAGCAACTGAAATTGTTCTAGAAAACTACTGCTGGAGGAGTATAAATTTCTACTACCAATTTGGGAAACAACTTGGCATTATCTTTAAAGTTGTGTCTACTCTATGAGCAAACAATTTCCTTCTTAGGTGAGTAACTCAGAGAAATTACACACATACACCAAGAGATATGCATGAGAATGGCCACACAGCATTTTTGTAACAGCAAAAACAAAAGCTATACAGTAAGTGGAAATAAATGAATTACATCTCTAAACAATAACATGGATGTAGCTAATAAATATAATATAGAACAAAGTCAAATCACAGAAGAACTCATTAAATATGTTTTAAAACTCAAAGCCAAGCAAATTAAGCAATATTTAGTTGAGAGCTACATATGTATGTAGTGACAACATATATACCTACAACACTTATAAACCCCACAGGTATAAGTTAAAAGTACAATTCAGAAGACTGGTTATAGATTCAAGAAAGAGGAAGGGGATGGAGGAAAGTGCGTTGTAATTACTAGCAAGATTCATATCAACTTCCTAACAACCGGTTTCACTTTAAATATATGATACACACTTCTGATGGGCCTTCAACACTACCTAGAGAGCCTATTGCATTTCATTAGTCAATTCACTCTCCCAATTTTTAAGGTGAATACAGAGTTTTCTTCTTTTTTTTTTTTAATTTTTTAATGTTTTATTTATTTCTAGGAGAGAGAGAGAGACAGCGTGAGCAGGGGAGGGCCAGAGAGAGAGGGAGTCACAGACTGAAACAGGCTCCAGGCTCTGAGCTGGCAGTCAGCACAGAGCCCGACGCGGGGCTCAAACCCACGAACCGCGAGATCATGACCTAAGCGAAAGTCGGACGCTTAACCGACTAAGCCACCCAGGTGCCCCTCTTCTTTTTGTTTTACCATCAAACCAATGACACCTCTCCTCCTTAATCTTAGCTCAGATAAAAAAATTAAACTAAATATGGAGTAACTCTGGATTTTTTTCTTTAAAATAACCTGCCTTTCAGTTTTTCTTGGTAAATAATGTCTTCTTTAGAAGCCAAGTACCAAAAAAGCAGAAAAAAAAACCCAAAACAAAAAAAACTAAAACAAAAACAAACAAAAAACAAAACAAAACCCAAAAGTTAACTTAAGATCATGGTTATTTCAATTTTGACTCTATCTGAGGGTTAGAACTTAGAGGTAACAATTACACCACCCTCACTTCCTCAAGTTTTAATATACTGGAGAAAAAACACAAAAATCACTAGCTAAGACAGGACTAAAATCATCATCATCATTCGTCATTTGGAAACAGGGATTAATAAACAGTTTCTGGTAAACTGTGTTGAAATGGTGATAGCTTGAAGACCCAAATGGAAATTTGTATTCCAATTGCCGTTAATTGGAGACAGCTGTGTCCATAGGAATGGCTAGACCTCCTTAGCCATCAATTATTAATGGGGAGGCCAAAGATGAGTTCTTCCATCTATAGGGAAAAGAAATTCCTATAGGGGGAGAAGGAAGCAAGCGGAAGCCCACTGCCTTCAATCCAAGAGATGGCAGTTCCCAGACAAAGTCAGGGAACAACATGTGCATTATTGTCAAAAGTCCCTAAAGCATATAACTGGTTGCAAGTCTTTCCATGGAGAGGGATCCATGAGAAGAAAAAGAGAAGGGCAGTAGTTATTTTTCCTGACTTCCTAAGAAGGTAGAAAAGTTGTCAGAAAGCTTAATTGTTGACTTATTTGTGTCCAATTAGAATTGAAAAATTAAGATGTATTAGGGTGATAATCCTGTTTAAAAAAAAAACAGTATAAACTTTGCTCAAACTTCATTTTATTTTGGTTGTAAAAATTAGCAAGCTAAGAAAAGAAATCAAAAAATTTAAGCCTTGCTATGTCTCTCCTAAGCATTTCTAGAGCTATTTATGATGATAGGAGATGACCATGATGAAAATAGGTTCCCACTGGTTCCTGAGAACTATTAATGACTACCAGACCCAAGAACAAATTCAGAAATTACCCAAATGTGCATTTCTTGGTGTCTGTGCTTGACCTGAGAGATTCTATATATGTTCTATTTCAGGGGTGGAGAGGAGAAGGTGGTATGTGGTAAGGGAGGAGGTAAAGAAAATTGCTCACTCAAATGAATTTAAGCAAAACCGGGCCTGTTGGAAGTAAGGGCCTCCTGGGGCAAGTGACACAGGCCAGGCCTTTTGTTGTGAAATGTCTGTAAGTCGTTCATGAAGTCTGTAGGGTCTTTTCGGTGCTGCCTTTGATTTGATTCCTATCATTCAAAACATTTTATGCATATAAGTACTTTGTCTTTAATGGGTGTTTAATTCATGTTCTTTGAGTGATTGCATGAATGAATGCATGCATGAATAATAAAATCGAAGAACTGGGGACTAATAAGGTAATATGGGGCCGAATAAGGTAATAAAGTCACATGGAAATTCTGCCTTTGGTTTATGATTTATATCGTGTGGAAGAATCTTTTCACCCTTGGGAGATTTGGAACTGTCTGAGAGAAATAATATGAATTCATCTGTTCCTATGTCCTTTCCCCCAAAAGTAGCTTGTCAGTAAATGCATATGATTAGGAGATTGTAAAAAAACTAAAAAGTTAAAAAGGTATCAAATTCAGTGGCAATAATCTACTTATATTTCTGCTTTCCTGCTATTTGAGAATTTTCTGTGAAAATTTCTCAGCAAGGTGCCTGTAGACTTTAGGCAGAATTTCAGTTGTGGAATGAGAAGGAAGTGATTTGATAGTAAGCTCTATGAAGGTAGGATGATGTGTGTTTTGTCCAAGGAAGTACTTTTAGCATCTAATAGTGTTCTGTGTTCATTGGATAGTTTTTAAAAATGAAAGGTAGACAGGAAGGAAGAGATCACAGTCCAATGTGAAGCAAAGGAAGTGGTTTCAAATATCAAAATCCATATCTTCCTTTCCTTCCTCCCCCTCCCTCCTTTCTTTCTGGGAATTTGTGATGACTTCTGGAGTGTGGTCATTATGGACAGGAGTAAGTGAGATATTATCCAAAACAGCTCTAACTCAAAAGCTGAACTTTCTCATGGACTGAAATTGCTATGTACTAGTGAACTCAAGTCTAGTAATCTTGTACTCTAATAATGGGTTGAATGAGATGTTTCTGTACCTGCTTTTGTTGAGATCAAACTACCTCCAAATTTGCCCCCAAATGATTTCTAGTTTAGTACCTTTACAACCAAATGCAGCTTTAGATCACCTTCTCTTGTTTGGTATTGCTTCTGATGGAACAATTATTTTAAGAAACTTGGAAAAGATAAACACAGCCCAAATTGCCCCATTGTCAAAACTGAATTTGCTCACTAGTACACAAGGCTTAGAATGGAAAATGGATAGTTATTTGAAAAAGCAACTTAAGGGGTACCTGGGTGGCTCAGTCGGTTGATTTTGGCTCAGGTCATGATCTCATGGTTTATGAATTCGAGCCCTGTGTCAGGCTCTGTGCTGACAGAGTGGAATCTGCTTTGAATTGTCTCTCTCTCCTTCTCTCTCTGCCCCTCTCCTGCTCACACTGTCTCTGTCACTCTCAAAAATAAAGAAATAAACTTTTTTTTAAGGCAACTTAGAGCTTTATTCTCTACACCTTTCACACAACCCTGTCACTAAATCACTGGAGTAAGTTGCCTATTGGATTCTGTTTCATTTTCATTTTATATTCTGGGGATAATTGAACGCTAAGAAGATGGGTGACTCCTTTAAGATTTAGGTCCCTTTTGGCTTCTGATTTTATAACTTTGTATCTCTTGTAAATCTGTAAATCTTCATGTTATAACATTGAAAATAGGAATGACCCATTGTTCTGATGTCAATCTCTGGCACCCTGGAACTTTAAAACAGAAATAAAATTCCAGAATTAAATAGAAAGGTGGCTTATTGGTTTAAATAGTAATTTCTGGAATCAAGTATCAAATCTTAGCTCCTAAGCACGGTCACCATGACCCACTGACACTTACTTTATGACTAAATCTTACAAAGGGCAACATTGAACTCTCCAAGTTCAAAGCAGATTAAAATCATCATACTGAAAGGAAAAGATGGCTCAGTGAAATCACACCCAAAGCAGAAGTTGCTGCCAATAACCTCCTACTAAAAAAAGAGAAAATTTTAGAAATTTGCACAAGAACTCCAAAGGCACATCTCTAGGGTATTAATTCTAGAAGTAAATTGCAAACGGTATGAAATAGAGCACAATCTTTGCTTTGATAAATATTTTGTATGTTCTGTTTAAGAAATAAAAGAAATAAAACATGTTTTAGGGGTGCCTGGGTGGCTCAGTTGGTTAAGCCTCTGACTTCCACTCAAGTCATGATTTTACAGTTCATGGATTCAGGTCCTGCTTCGAGCTCTGAGCCTAGAGCCGCTTCAGATTCTGTCTCTGTCTCTTTCTGCTCCTCCCCTACTCACACTCTGTCTGTCTGTCTTTCTCTCTCTCTTTCAAAAAATAAACATTAAAAAGTTTTTTTTAAAAAAGAAACAAAACATGTTCTAACAGAATCATCAAAACCATTAAATTATTTTTGAAAATCTGTTAAGGTAAGTATTTGTTTTTAACACATTTCTTTCTACACATTCTTTCTACACATACATAAATGTTATTTATGTATGCTAGATATTTTCACAATGGCAACTGGCCAACAGAACTTAATATATAATTTGTAATATATCATTTTTATTTTTTTTAACGTTTTATTTATTTCTAGGAGAGAGAGAGAGAGACAGCGTGAGCAGGGGAGGGTCAGAGAGAGAGGGAGTCACAGACTGAAACAGGCTCCAGGCTCTGAGCTGGCAGTCAGCACAGAGCCCGACGCAGGGCTCGAACCCACAAACCGTGAGATCATGACCTAAGCAAAAGTTGGACGCTTAACCAACTAAGCCACCCAGGCGCCCCATAATATATCATTTTTAATTAATAAGATTCCAGGTGGGCAAAACTTTGGTGGGAATCAAGTTTTGGGTGCTTAGGTAAGTCAGTAGAAGAAACAAAGCCTACCCTTGGGGAAGCCAGACATATTGGTGCAGAGTAGAAATGGAGGAGATTAGAGCTGGAGGAAGGATAAGGGCCATGAGTTGGATCTTTAGAGGAAGCAGAATTTAAAAGGTGGTGCTGGTACCTTCCAGATTGTAAAAAATGGGCTGGAGATGATAAGGAGGTTGGGAGCATGCCCTAAATTCATGCCCAAAGGGCAATTCTGCAATAATTTATACCTTAGTTTGTTCTCTTCCGCTATGCAATCTAAAATCCATGACTAGGAAATAGGGACGCCTGGGTGACTCAGTCAGTAAAGTGTCCGACTCTTGGTTTGGGCTCAGGTCATGGAGTTCAAGCCCATGTGTCTGGCTCTCGCCTGACAATGCAGAGCCTGCTTGGGAACCACTCTCTCCTTCCCTCTGCCCCTTCTCTCTCAATCTCTCTCTGTCTCTCTCTGTCTCTCAATTTCTCCTTCTATCTCAACTTAAATAAACTTTAAAATAAAATCCATGACTGGAGAATATGTTGTCCACATATTTCCCTCATTCTCCTATGTCCAGGGACACATTTCTGAGAGTTAATAGGCTGTAACTGACATCAATCTTTAGGTAAAGAAAAATAGTGGGGACCAGGCTTAAAGGGTAATCTTTTCTCAGGGTTAAGAACCTCCATTCACTCTTTCTTTTTTCCCCCCTGGGGAACTGTGTAAAAGTGTCCAGCCATGCTTCTATCCAAACAATGATTTTGATATTCTGTGTTAGTTGTCCCTGAGCCAGTTGAGGATTTTTTTCTCTAAGGACTTGAAAATCTATTATTGAATGACAATAGCATCCTGCTCTTCAATACAATAGGTCAACTGCTCTTTGTAGTTTGACCAATCCTAGACCTGGTCATGACCTGCTGCCATTTTGAGGAGAATAATTTTAGAAGAGGAGTTTCCTAAGAACAGTGTATGTAATTGCAGAATTGAGGTTTTTTTGGCTTCTAGAGGCCAGAGCTATTGAATCAGTATAGCTTTTCTTCCTATTCCCCAGAGTCTCTCAGCTCAGATATCAACTCCTGAGAATATCCTCCCCTATTGTCCAAATCCAATTTAGATGTCCCTCCTGTGTGCCCCCATGACATTATAGTAGTTTTCATGCTCTTTTATAATTGCCTAAGTACTTATCACTATTTGTATTTTCCTCTAAGATGTGAGCTTCTTTTGAATAAAAACTAGATCTTTTACAATATTGGGTCCCTAGCTCCCAAGTTATGAAATAAATATATGCTGTGTGTGTGGGTACCCAAATCAAACCACTTACACGTTTGCCTACTCTCTCTGTGCCTCCAGCTATCTGGCCCTGGTCCTGATTCTGTCCATCTACTGAGATCAAATATGAAAACACAGTTACCATCCATGTGTAACCATGTAACTGACCACAATCTGCTCCCAATTTACCCCTTCCTCAAGTACCAGCTCAGTCACCACCTCTTCTATTGAGCCATGCCAGAATGCTTTAGGCTAAAATGATGTCTCCCTTCTCTGACCTCCAATACTCGGTGTTTAGAATTTATGCATCTAATTTTGATCACTCATTTTCTTTCATGTGATGTCTGTGGTTCTGGTCTCTGTGAGCACCTCACATGTCAAGTTCAGTCTCCTCATTCTCTTTTATTCTTTCTGTGCATCTAAGCACTGATCTGGGCACAAAGAGCACCTCCAAATAGTGCTAACTGGCTTGAAATGATCATATACAAGTCCTGAGAGCAAACATTTTGTCCAGAGCTCTATCTGGATTTGTGTGGAAGAGGCTGATTTGCGGTAATGAATAAAACTGCTGTGGCAATGGATACAGGAAGAGATGGAAAGGAATTGGCAGAGGCAGAACTGTCCTTTTGTTATTTTGTTATAAATAAACTCCCTCGGTGGAAACTTGTTAACCTCAGTCCTTGCCTTCACATCTACTTATATGCAAGACCTCCCTCGACAAATCAATCTTTACACTGCAGTGGCACTCTCTTGACAAGATATGTTTGGCTTTGCCACTGTTGATATTTGTTCTTGAAATCTCGGTTGTATGGCATGGCACACTCTGAGAACAGAAAGGGAGATGCTTAGTTTATATGCACAGAGGATGGGCAAGATGCAAACAGAAAGAGACGGTCCACAGCAGGGCAGCAGGAATGGCAGGAGCTGAGCAGCACTTAATATGTTGTGATGTATTGAATCTATGAAATGCCTGTTCAATAGCTAGTCAAAGTAAATTTAGAAGGACACAGGAAAGGGATTTATTTTTTCATCATTGTAAAAATGTTCATTATTTCTTATTGTTGGTCATGGTCTACTGGTGTCCTTTTGAGATCCCAGTGCCCTTAAAATCCCAAATAGCACCATTGACAGGATTAGGTGAGGTTTGTCCAATATATTCAAGTCCCCAGAGAATTATGGTTTTATTGGTACTTTGGAATTGGGCTCTCCTGCTGGATTTTATTCTGAAAAGAATGAGCTAGAGAGCTTGACACTCTCTCAAGGTAAATTAGTTGATCGCTTCTCCTCTAGTGCATAACTTTATTGGAGCATTTCCCAAATTTGACTGAGATAATTTACATACATGTCTGTTTTGCTCATCAGACAGTGAGTGTTTGCAACAGAGACTGTATTTTCTTCATTTATTTTTCCCAAAGGGGTGGCATAATGCCCAGTATATAGGAAACCCTTATGAAATGTTTGTTGAACAAGACATCTTAATATCCGTGAAGAACTGCCTATGTAAGGGAGGAAACGAAAAAAAAGGTAAGCGAAAGCTATTTTGTGCCTGCTTAAAAGAAATGCAGATACTATTAGATAATTAATTAAATCTTAATTTTCCTGTAAGTAGTCTCCTGAGAAACGTGCTATTTTAGCATCGTACCTAGACTAGGCTACTTGTAAACACCTCCTGTGCACCTAGTTTTATGCTAAACGGCACAGGAAAAGAAGTGGATGAAACGTGGGCCTTGCCAACAAGAACGTTGGGTGCCATCTAGGAAGACAAGGTCTAAGAAAGGACCCAAAGCACACAGCGGAGTGTAATGAAGAGTAAAAACAGTATGGATAAAAAGAGGTCAGAACAGAAGAAACTTACATGAGGTGATGCAATTAAGAAAGGCATTAGGAGGAGGTAAAAATCCATTGCAAAGAAGTTCCAGTTCAAATGACATGTGGAAGTGATGCCTGGGTGGCTCAGTCGGTTGAGTGTCCGACTTTGGCTCAGGTCATGATTTTACGGTTTGTGGGTTCGAACCCTGCGTCGGGCTCTGTGCTGACAGCTCAGAGCCTGGAGGCTGCTTCGGATTCTGTACCTCCCTCTCTCTCTCACCCTCTGCTGCTCTCTCCCTCCTGCCACCTCTCTCTCTTTCTCTCTCTCTCTGTCTCTCTCAGAAATTTTAAAAAAAAGTTTAAAAAATGACATGTGGAAAGCATTAATTGAATCATGCTGCTATATACAAGATTCAGAATGGGAATGTTATATATTATTTTTTCCGAAGGAAATGCTCTTCAGTGCTATTGAGGAATTGTCAGATCATCAGATTTCCTTAGATTTATCAGTGAACAAACTTGTCCTAAGAAAGACAGCATGGTGCTCTGCTAAGGAAGCGTATGCTGAGTCTAAAGACCTTGAAGCTCTCCCTCAATTCTACTGTTAGCTGTGTGACCTTGATGATGTCAGATGACCTCTCTGGACCCCACTTTTCCCTTTTAAAATGTTGACATCAGGGAAAACCTGCCCAGACTTCCCCTCAGGGCATGGCAACTTTAAAATGTGAAAGAAAAATCACCTGTATAAAGACAGGAAGTCACCTCATCCTTCAGCCTTTATAGGGCCAAGACTCTGATGAAAAGAGAGAGAACTGCATAATTGTTGCTTTTCAGCACAGGTACTGATTTTTCAGGCATTCAGGACACTGCCTCCCACCCTTCAATTTTTATTTCCACTTGGAAGTCAGAAAATTCTTAGAACACATTTAAGCATTTATGTGTACACATTTTAGCAGGGGGAATAACGTTCTCCATAAGCAGAAAATCACATGTCACAGGGGACTGAGTCAGGGGAAATGTCAGAAGAACCTGGATTAATGGGTACAGTTCCAATCCCATTTTTTTAAATCAGTCTTTCAATTTGGAATATCACTAAACCATCAAGGGTGGGGGCACATTCAGATTCTGTAGCAGAAATCTGCAGTAAAGTGCCTGATCGAAAGTAGAAACTGGGGTAAGAACTGTTCAGAGAGTAAGCCAAGAGAAATCTGAAACAATGTATATTTATAGCTAGTTCTAAAATATGTGGCTACGCCCCAACTGTTCAAAGATGAGCAAACAGGGGGAAAAAAAAAAAAGTAGAAAAAGGGAAAGGGACGTAGATGCAAAACCCCTGGAAACGATCTCTTATGGAATCAAGATACTGGCTTTCGTAAGAATGCCGTCTTAGGCAGAGGTTCATCAGGGGAAGCCTACCAGGCTAAGGTACAAATTCTACAAAATAAAATGAAAGAAACATTGATGAGATAATTAAGGCACATAAGGAAAATAATAAAATTCAAAAGCCTGGTGGATCATGTAAATAAAAGAATTTCTTTTAAATGACAAGAAATCCAATCATTGACTTGGAAGACGAACTTGAGAAACTATCACAGATGTCAAAGACCAAAGTCCTAAAATAGATTATAACTCATATAGAGAATCCAAAATGGGTGAGAAATATGCAGATATAAAGTTTTCTAAAGAAGAGAAAAGAACAATGAAAGCAGAGGAAAATATCAAAGATGTACTGGAAGATGAGTCTTTCTTCAGCTCCAGAAAGTAAACAAATGGAAAGATCCACGGGTTTTAGGGCAAAATCAATGAAAAGGAACCCACATTTAGATCTACATCTGACAGTTTTAATTGTAATCACAAAACTAAAAGTATCACACTGGAAAAGTAATCAGGCAATTTTCAAAAGAATAAAAATTATATTGCCTTCCAAACTCACATTTGCAAAGCAGAATGCTGAGGGTTGGGAGTATGAATGTGCAACATAGTTTTGATGAGAATTTGAAAAACAAGAATTTTACACTTGTCCAAATTGTCTTTCACTTATGAGGATCTTCTCAGATATTCATATACTCTTCTAAAGAAGAAAAAAATAACTTAGAGAGACAATACAACCTACAATTATAACTGAAAAAAGAGAAAGGAAAAGAAGACAGAGGAAATAATGCTGTGATGGTTAAATTTTATGTGTCAGCTTGACTGGGATTTCTAGATATGGTTTCTGGGTGTGTCTTTGAGGTTGTTTCCAGAAAAGATTAACATTTGAAACTGCAGACTGAGTGAAGGTCACTGTCATCCATGTAGGTGGACAACGTCCACTCCATTGAAGGCCCAAATAGAATAAAAAGTCTAGAAGGGGGACTTGCTCTCTGCTTGAGCTGGAACATTTATCTTCTCCTGCCCTTAGAGGTTGGTGTTGTTCATTCTCAGGCTGTCAGGTTTGATGGGAAGTACACCACTTGGGACTGTAGCTTGCAGACAACAGACAGACCAGGGGACTTTTCAGCCCCCATAACTACATGAGCCCACTCTTCATATTAAGTCTCTTTTTATATTTCTACATATCTATATCGATATGTATACTTGCATCTATGGGCTACCCTGTTGGTTGTATTTCTCTACAGAACCCTGATACTGATGATAAAGCCATTTAAATGAAATTAAGTGAAGGATTATAAATAATTATAAAACAGAGTCCAAATATCAATAACTTCCCTAGAAACAAGATGAACAATACACAAAAGATAATAATGATTGCTGTATGTATTAATCTCTTCAGGCTCCCATAACAAAATACCATAGATTGAGTGACTTAAACCCCAGATGGGTATCTTCTCACAGACCTGGAAGCTGAAAGTCTGAGATGAGGGTGCCTCGAGGTCTCGTGTAGTGATGGCTGTTTTCCTGGCCCGCTGGGCTGCACTCTCACTGTGTGCTCCCATGGCTTTGGTGCATGAACATGGAGAGAAGGATCTCTCTTTCTCTTCCTCCTATAATGCCCCCAATGTTATTGGATTGGGACCCTACCTTACAACCTCATTTAAGCTGAATTGCTTCTTCTTAATTTTTTTAAAAAATTTTATTTATTTATTTTGAGAGAAAGAGGGAGAGAGCACACAAGCAGGGGAGGGACAGAGAGAGAGGGAGAGAGAGAATCCTAAGCAGGCTCCATATCATCAGTGCAGAACACACAAACCGCAAGACCATGACCTGAACCAAAACTGAGAGTAGGACTCTTAACCTACTGAGCCACCCAGGCTTCCCTAACCTTAATTATTTCCTAAATGTCTTATCTCCAAATATAGGCACATTGAGGGTTAGGGCTTTAACATATAAATTGTGGGAGTACAAAATGTATCCAATAGCGGTTTAAAAATTATATATTAAATTTGACTGCATGAGAACATTAAAAATATATTTTCAGGGGCACTTGAGTTACTCAGTTGGTTAAGCTTCTGACTTCTGCTCAGGTCATTATCTCACAGTCAGTGAGTTCCAGCTCCACGTTAGGCTCTGTTCTGACAACTCAGAGTCTGGAGCCCGCTTCAGATTCTGTGTCTCCCTCTCTCTTCTCCCCTTCCCCGCTCACTCTCTCTCTCTCTCTCTCTCTCTCTCTCAGAAATAAATAGTCAATATATATGTTTTTCTCGTAACCTCTACATGGGAGGTCATAAAGGTAATTTCTTTATTATAATGTCAAAAAACTAATAGTTTTGAAAAATGTAAAAGTAACCATTAGTCATGAATAAAACCAACCAAAATATGCACATATTAAAAAAGAAAGCATAATAGCTATAGCAAAGGTTAAAAAAATACAATAGGTGATGATTAGATAGAAAAATCACCTGGTAAACATAAACAATTATATGATGCTTATAAAATACACTTCAGTGTTAAAAATAAGAAAATACTTGAAATTAAAAGAACAGGTAAAGATATGTTAAGTATATTAAAAAAGAGTCAACACAAGGATAATGGTAGTAAATGAAACCCCAAAACCAAAGGATTATTTCATAATAATAAAAATGCAATTCACAATGAAAAAACTAAGAGGCATTTATGTGCAGTATCATAGGGCATTGATATGGATCAATCAAATCTTCAAACAGCAAGGGACATTTTATAGAAATGCAACAGTTTGCAGAAAGTTTAACAAAATGTATAGACCCACTGGCCAAAATAACTAATGAATAGACATAAGTGTGTAAAATATCTAAAAATGATAACATCTGTTTTAATGAAGACTGCAAAGATTTCACACACAAAGAAAGAAAAACATAATCACTTTCACAACTAACATTGAGCATTTGACACAACTGTTCATGACAGAAAATTTCAGGTTTGTATTGGACAGATTTGTATTAGACAGAAATATGATTATGATAATATAATAGTCAATGATGATCACTATTAATCAATTAATCAATCAATCACTATTAATCAATTCTGCTGTCACAACATGCCAGGACTGTGTTCAATGTTTCATAGGTATTAGTTCATTTATTCTTAGTAATCATGCTATAAAGTTGATGCAGTTATAGCTTGCTTTTACACATGAAGGTATTTTGACTTAAGCTAAGTATTTCTCCCAAGGTTGTGTAACTCGTCAGGTGTTAAGCTCAGTGGTTTTCAAACTTCAGCATGAGGTAGACTCTATCTGGGTTTGGGTTTGCTGAGCCCCACACCCAGATTTTCTGATTCGGTGGGTCTAGGTTGTTAACCTTTAATTTGTATATCCAGTGGTTCTACTTTATGCTGATGCTGCTGGTCCAGGACCCTGTATGTTGAGAAGTACTAGGCCAGGTAATGCCAAGGACAATACATTTACTACTATACCGCTCTGGAAAAGAAGAAATTGCAGAGACCAGGTTCTGACAAAAATGCAATAAATTTAGAAATTTATAATTAGCAAAGCTAAAAACAGTGCTTGGAAATTTAATTAAAAATAAAAAGCAACCATTCCCAAGTTAATCAATTTAATACAATTTCCAATTAAAATTCCAATTGGATTTTTTTCTTTGAACTTGACAAAATGATTCTAAACTCCATGTGGATGAATAATGGGAAATAATAGCCAAGACAAATTAGAAAAAGAAGAGTATTTGGGGGGGAATTGCCTCACCATATAATAAAACATTATAGATTTCCAGTACAAGATTGCATACCCAGCAAGTTCCTAGTTCATGTTCTGTAAAATCTTCACTGAAATACTGAAATGTAAGCTTTGTGGTACGTATGACAAAGAATAAACCAATAATAGTGATGAGAAAGGGCAGCATCAAACATGAAGGAGTCTAGGGATTTGGGGGAGATGAAAGTGGATAGAAGCATGATATGAAGTTTTTGTGACCTGGCAACATACACACAGAACTGGGCATACATGGCACACAGTGTGCCTTTCGGAATCCTGCGTGGAGGGGCTTTAGACTCAGTGGAAGCACAGATGCTAGGCAGCAGGTATGAAAGACAGGGCTCCAACAAAGGGACTGCTTAAAGTTCTGAATAAAGCAGTTGAACCAAGGGACACTTCCTCCCGTCCTCATCTACTCTAACCTGTTTTCCTTCCTTGAGTTAAAGGCAGCCCAACATTTATCCCCAGGCACAACAATAGAACATTGTTCTGAACAGAAATGAAGTGAATCAATGAAGAAGATACTTAGAATAGGGATGTTAGGAGGTGCCTAGGTGGCTAAGTCCGTTAAGTGTTCTACTCTTGGTTTCAGCTCAGTGCAGAGCCTGCTTGGGATTCTCTCTGTCTCCCACCACCCCCTCTGGTGCACTCTCTCTCTCTCAAAATAAATAAATATTTTAAAAAAATAAAATAAATACAACAGTGATGTTGGAACCTTAGATCCAGTCCTTTCTTATTCTGGTATTTGGGGGACTCTCAACCTCAAAATCAGTATGATCCCATTTGGAGAAAATTAGAAGACCGTTACCAGGAGAAACTGAATAGTAGTACAAGAGACAAAACATCTAATACTGGTATGTGAGATCCGGCTAACATAATAAAAACACTAGGGAAAAATCTTCACTCCAGTAAAATGAGGGCACAAAGCAGGAAACTGTGGACTCCACCAGGAGACCTTTCAAGCTATAATATATCCTAGGCTGACAGCCTCACCAGCAGGCCTAGAAAAGATCCAGGTCAGGACAGTACGAGCGGACAAGGGTGTCCAGAAGCAAAGGCAACTGGGAAAAGTGGTAATTGATAGGATAACTGATGTAGTGGTGTCTAGCCTATGGGGACTGCTACAACAAAACACCATAGAATGGGTGGTTTATAAACAACAAAAATTTATTTCTCACAGTTCTGCAGGCTGGAAAATATAAGATCAAGTCACTGTAAGATTCAATGTCTCCCTAGAGCTTGCCTCCCAGTTCATAGATGGCTTTCTTTTTCTTAGGAGGATGGAGATACTAGAGAAAGTTAGTATAAGGTTAACTAAATTCATACCTGTAAAAGCATTATTTAATAATAGCTAAAGATAATAAACTAAAAATGGTAAATAAATGTGCTTTTTGAGAGACAGAGCAATGGGGGGGAGGGGAGGGAGAGAGAGAGAGAGGGGGGGGTCTTAAGCAGCCTCCATGCTCAGCATGGAGCCAATGAAGGGCTCAATTTCATAATCGGGAGATTATGACCTGAGTCAAAATCAGGTTTCAGACACTTGACCAACTTAGCCACCCAGGCACCCCAGTAAATGTTCTTTGAGACTAGAAGCTTATTAGAAATACACACACACACACACACACACACACACACACACACACACACACACACGCCCTTAAATTGGTTGCCTCTGAAGAGCAGAACTAGGACTGAGAAAGATGGTCTAGGGCAAAATACATGCCTTACAAGTATTACTCTTCTTCCATGGGAGATTTTTTCAGATATTTCCATGTTTCAATATGATCTAAAACACTATTTTATTTAAAAATCACCTTTTATTTTTATTAGAGTTATGTTCATTTTTAGTTGAACTTCAATAACATTTCCGTGCTTTTGACTCTGAGAAATCATCTCCAAGAATGTCTTTGTTTCTTTTCAAGTCATCTTTTGTGTCCCTCAGAAGAATGTTGCCATTTCTGTGAAGGCACACACACCAAAGAATAAATGAAAACGGAATTAAAAATGTTGAAATAGATTTCATAAGATAAGTGACAGATCAATGGTCAAACAGATCAGTCGCTTTCATTAAAAGTAAACAACTAAGGGGGTTAATGTATCAACTGACAGAAACTGTTGGTTTGGGTGATAGAATAAAACATAAACCACTATTGGATGAAAAATAAACACTTAACAAAGCAGCTTGTAACTGATAACAAAATATTGGCAAAGACAAACCAGAATAATATAAAGAAAGATACCACAAGGGGGTGCCTGGGTGGCTCAGTCAGTTAAGTGTCTGACTCTTGATTTCAGCACAGGTCATGATCTCACTGTTATGAGATAAAGCCCTGCATGGGGCTTCATGCTGGGCTTGGAGCCTGTTTCAGATTCTCTCTCTCTTTCTCTCTCTCTCTCTCTGTCTCCCTCTCTCTCTCTCCCTGCCCCACCCCCACTTATAGGTATGTGTGCCCCTCTCTCTCTCTCTCTCTCTCTCTCTCTCTCTCTCTCTCTGTCTTTCTCTCTCAAATAACAAAATAAAATAAAATAATTTTTAAAAGAAAAAGAGAGCAGGTATCATGTTCCTAGCATGAGGCAGATTTGAATTCAAGGCAAAAGCTTTAAAGGGAACAGAAGAGAAACTTTTTAATTTATTGAATGATAGAGTGAAAATGTATGGAAACTTTAATGGTTTTTAATTTCCACATGTTTGGCATAGAGCAAACACCACTGATAATATACTCGGGAATATAAGAAAAGGTATATTCTTAGCAGGATACTGGCTTTGACCTCTCTCTGTCTATGAATGAAGGCTGCACACCGTTCATACCAGCAATTGCTCCCAAGCTTGCTTCTACTATTCTACTTTCTCACCAAATGTGCAGGACAGGTCTGAATGTCCATCACTAACACTTAGGATGACTCAGTTATTCTAATTTCTGCTGGCTCTAGTAGGTGCAAAATGATATCTCAGAGTCTGTGTTTTATTACACACTTCACTGTTTTCTAATGAATTTGAGTAACTTTGCATATCTATTTCAGGGTTTTTTTGATTACTTCATCTCTAAATTTCCTATTCATATTCTTTGTTCATTATTTTTCCTTTGGGGGAGGGATTGTTGTTTTGTATTTTTGTTTTAGTTTTCAGCTGCTAACCTTTTCTAAGTGATTTGTAGGAGCTACTTGTATATCTTAGATACATAATCCTAATCAACGGCCCATTTCATATATTGTAAATATCTCCCCTTGTGTTACTTGCCCTCTACTTTTTGTCTATGGTGTTCTTCACTGAAGGGAAAATTTTTAATTTCATCAGATTACTCATTTATTCTTTATGGTTTGTTCATGAGTCTTTTACTTTATAATTAATTATTCAGGTACAACTTCTATTACAATAAAACATCCATTCTGTTGTACAGAGTGATGAGTTTTGACAAAAATAAGCACATGTGTAACTACTACCACAATCAAGACATAGACCACGTCCATAAATTCAAAAGGTTCCCTCATACCCATTTGCAGTCACTCCTCACCATTCCCAGTTCGGGTGACCTACTCATGTACATTTTCTCACTTCATATCTTTCTGCCTGTCCTAGGAGTTCATGCATAATGAATCATACACTGCATACTCCTTTGTGCCAGACTTCTTTCATTCAGCATAAGAGGTTCAACTATGTTGTTTTAATAATCAGTGGTTTGTGGGGCGCTTGGGTGGCTTAGTCGGTTAAGCGTCTGACTTTCGCTTAGGTCATGATCTCGCGGTTCGCGGGTTCGAGCCCTGCGTCGGGCTCTGTGCTGACTGCCAGCTGAGAGCCTGGAGCCTATTTCAGAGTCTGTGTCTCCCTCTCTCTCTGACCCTCCCCTGCTCATGCTGTCTCTCTCTCTCTCCTAGAAATAAATAAAAATATATTTTTAAAAAAAACTTAAAAAAAATAATCAGTGGTTTGTAGGGTTCCTGGGTGGCTCAGTGGGTTAAGTAGCCAACTTCTGCTCGGGTCATGGTCTTTGCATTTCGTGAGTTGAGGCTCATGGTCTTTGCATTTCGTGAGTTGAGGCTCTACGTCAGGCTCTGTGCTGACAGCTCAGAGCCTGGAGGCTGCTTCAGATTCTGTGTCTCCCTCTCTCTCTGCCCCTCCCCTGCTCACACTCTGTATGTCTGTCTCTCTCTCTCTCTCAAAACTAAATAAACATTAAAAAAGCCAAAAATTAATAATCAGTGGTTTCTTTTTCATGAGTACAGGATAATTTATTTATCCACCCACCTGATGGTGGACATTTTGGTTGTCTCAAGTTTTCAGTTATCATTATGAAAAGGACTTTAAACATTTTTGTACAAGTCTTTATGTGAAAAAGGTTTTCATTTCTTTTTTAATAAATACCTTTTATTATTTGGAAAATGGATGTTTACTTTTATAAAAAACTACCAATATGTTTCCCAATGTGATTGTACTATTTTATACTCCTGCTGACAAATAGAGTATTAGCTTCCCTATATCCTTGTCAAACTTGGTATGATTAGACTTTGAAGTTTCATTACATATAGTAATTATGTATATATTGGCATCTTATGGTGATTTTAATTTTAATTACTCTGAAGACTAATGATTCTGAGCATCTTTCCATGTGTTTATGACTATCTACCTCCCTTCTTCTGCAATATCTATACAAATCAAGCCATTGTTCTTTTGCTGGATCGTTTGACTTTACTGTTGAATAGTTAGAGTTCTTTATATACTCTACACAAAATTTCTTTGATAGATATGTTGTGCAAATATTGTTTCCCAATCTACAGCTTCCCTTTGAATATTGTAATGGTGTCTTTAGGAAACAGATTTAAAAATTTTGATTGTCAAATGTATCATTTTCTTTTATTTTATAGTTCTATGAAATTATTGTCCTACTATAACTTCATAAAAACTTTCCCTATGTTTTCTTCTTGGGGTTTTATAATTTTAGCTTTCAGAGTTAAATTTATGAAAACAGTTCAATCAAATTAATATAAATAGTATGAAGTAAAGGTTTATTTTTTTCCATCAGCGGGATATCCAGACATCTCAGGACCATTTGTTCAACAGCCTCACTTTTCAACATTGGGAATATTTGTCACATACTTATTTTTTCCTGACTCTATATGTTAGTCTTTAAGGAAAAGCAAACACTTGATTAATGTAGCTTTATAATAAACTTGAAATCAAGTAGTGTAAGTCCTCTGATTTTGCTCTATTTTTTATGTTGCTTTGGCTATTATAGGCCATTTGGTGTGCACATAAATTATAGAATCAGCTTGTCAGTTTATACAAAATCTTGCTGAGATTTTGATTAGAATCGTGTTGAATATATATACAAATCTGGAAGAAATTCACTTCTTAACAGTATTGAATCTTCTGATTTAAGAACATGAATATTTCTCCATTTTTTAGTCTTCTTTAATATCTTTTTGCAATGTTGGACTATTCTCAGTGTACTGGTTTTGCACATATTTTGTTAAACTTATCCTTAATTATTTGTTTTTTTAATGGTATAGTAATTCATGTTTATTAATTTTATTTTCTATTTGTTCATTGGAATAACATAGAAACACAATTGGTTTTTATTTTGACTATATCCAGAGACCTGGCTAATCTTTTTTATTAGAGTTTTCTGCATAAACAGTCATATCAGCTACAAATAAAGGCAGCCTTACTTTCTCATTTCTAATCTGAGTGCCTTTTATATCTTTGGCATGCTTGTTGTACTGATTAGCACTTTCTGTACAATGGAAAATTCAAGTTGTGAGAGCAGACAACTTTGCTCTGTTCCTAATCTTAGGAAGTGAACCATTCATTTTCACCACTGAATATGTCACCTGTAGATTTTTATCAGATTGAGGAAGTCCCTTCTATTCCTAGTTTACTGTGAATTTTCATATGAATATGTGTTGGAAGTCTGTCAAATATTTTTCTGTATCTATTAAAAAGATCATATGTTTTTATCTCTTTTGTTCCATTAATGTTGAATTATGTTGTTTGATTTGTGAATGTTAAACCAACACTATATTCCTAGAGTAAACTTCACTTTGTCAAAGGCATTATCCTTTATCTATATTGCTGTATCTTTCTATCCCTTATGGCTTCTGCTTTTAAATTTTTATATTTGAAGTTTGTATCAACTGTACATCACAGAGACATTGTACTCCTACACATTTCTAATGCCTTAATACTTTTACTTTTATAGAATTTTAATTTTGTGGAATTTTAATTTGGAATCCATCTTTGTATGTGGTATTAGGTAATGTAGTAACCAGTTTTCTGAAACTGTTTAAGATTTTGTGGTATTTCTCTCATCGATTTATGCTATCACCTTTATTATATATTATGCTTCCAAATATGTAAGTCAGTGTCTCTGCTATGGACGATGTTTCATTGATCTACTTTTCAGACCTTATAAGAAAACCATACTATTTTGTTTCATTATTTTACTCTAGTTTTGTATCACATCTTACTTTCTCTTATGATTATGTACATCCTCTCACAAACTTCAATTTCCTTTTATAAATTTACTTAGTTCTTCCTGGACTTTTATTCTTTCATATAAATTTTATATTAAGTTTACTAAGTTAAACAATAAATCTAACTGGATATTTTAGTGGCATCACGTTGTAATTATAGACTAAATTGAGAGATAATTTACATACAAATAATATTTAATCATCCTATCCAAGAACATGGACTTTTCATTTATTCAAATTATCTTCTGTATACTTTCTTCACATTCCAAACTTTTCTTTTAAGAGGTCGTATTATTCTGATTAAGTTAATCCTTACAGACATTATAGTTTTTGCTGCTGTAGTGAATTGTATTTTGCTTTATTCTTATAATTTCTAGTTCATTATACTGGTGTTAAATTTTTACTAGTATTTAAAGTTTATCACATATATATAGTGTTGCAATGCAGACTTTAATAACCAACCCTGCAGCAGTTAACACCACTCCCAGGTAGTTGAGATATTATAGCAAATATGGAATCTTAAGGATATGCCCCCATCTGTGTTTATCTGGGGCGAGCCATGCCTTTGGGACCTGATTGCACAAGATCCTGAAACTCTTTTGGTGCATATGTTACCTCCTCCCAGAGCATTTGTTTGCTTCTTTGTTTGAAATTTACCTTCTTATAGTATCACAGGTGATGAAAGGTGGTGCCAGAGAGCTGTGAGAAGGCATTCATGTACGAGTCAACTGCTGTAGGTGCTCTTACATTTTTTAAAATTTTCTTCTTTTCTCAAAGGAAGGCTAGATCACTCAGATCAAGAGAAGACCTGCTTCTGGATGGATATAAGGATTCAAAATTCTCAGATTCATTTTTGTGTGTCTAATGTCTTCTTCAACATTCCATTTTACACTTTTTCCCCAGCCAATACTTTTAATTTTGCATATGAGCTCGTTGGAGTGTCTGTTGCAACTCAGAGATGCACACATTCCTGAGTCTGACTTTCATCCTTGCCTTCTCTGTAACTAAAAAGGAAGGGTTTCCCTTAAGGCCACCTTAGAAGCTCTCTGATTCTTTGTCCATGAGTTGAGTTAAGAGGTTAAATCCTTAAGCTTCTTTCTTTTATTCTTTTGTAAGCTCTTTACTACAGTTAGAAGCAGTTGTCCCCCCCATCACATCCTATGTAATCACCATTATCACCATAGCAATTAAGTACCTCAACCACTTGATCTCCTTTTACTTTGTCCTCCACCTGTAATTCACTCTATATCATTATTGGAGATAATTTTAATAACTATAATCATGGATTATCAGTGTCTTCACAGAGATTATCTGTGTGCTATTAAAAAATATGAGCAATTTTATCCCAAAATTCCATCTTTTGAGGTATAGGGGGATGATATTCTCAGTACCAATAATTCTATGAGTTAGGTTCCCTTCATAAAAAAAGATGATATATTTTATTTTATTTTATTTTAAAAGGTGGGGGAGGGGCAGAGAGAAGGAAAAAGAGAGAATCCCAAGCAGACTCTGCACTGGCAGCATAGAACCTGATGTGGGACTCAAACTCACAAACTGTGAGATCATGACCTGAGCCGGAACCAAGAAATGGATGCTTAACCAAGTAAACCACCCACCTACGTGTCCCAAGAGATGATATATTTTAAAGGGACAATTTACAGAAGTATGGGCAACATTAGGTACACCCAAGTGATGATTAGAGAATTAAATACCAGAGAGTGGAAATCTGTTATCTAGGTCTGAATGGTCAAGGAAAGAAACTGGAGTTACTAGATGCTTGTGAAATAAAAAGGCACCATCCACAATAGCTATGTATAGCCTCAGAGAAGTATTGCCCCTGAGTCTTATCAAAGTAGGAGGCAGTAAGAATAAATAAATATCCAAATTTCTCACTCTTCCAACCCTCTGTTCCTTTGCTAATTTCTTCCAATGGCTTAACCCAATAAAAATCCAAAGGACAAGGAAGCCTGGGTGATGCAGTCTATTTTGGTCAGCTTCTAGGAACATTGGGGAGGATAGAGAAAGGCATAAAATAGATCTGAGTGGAAGCACGCAATCTGCTTGGTAGAAGTTGGTAGCTGTTGACACTGCTATATGAGAAAATAGGATGGTGAATAAATATTAGACACAGTGGTATATCAGTTGTAGTAGTGAAATAGTCTGACCAGTAAGGTCCTTCACCAGTAGGTATTTCAAGGATGGAAGCATCCCACCCCACTCAGGCATCACCAGTCACTCAGGGAATTGATTTTCTCTTCCACTCAGGTCTTGTACTTACTGGTTCTGTCTTGAGGCTCTCTTGCCCCAGGTAAGGTAAACACTTAGAATTTGACCAGTCAGATTGCCTTATTGGGATACCTCAACTGATCAACTTGTCAGGTGCCTCAATCTGCCTTCCTGTTCTTAGCCATTACCACCTCTGGGCAGAAGATACCTGATATGCAACTCCTAAGCTTTATAGCAGCATTTCCTATGTATGTCCTTAGCTCTGGTTTTGGTCCAAAAATGTGATCTCATGACTCTCTTTCATCAGTATACACTGTCTCTCCTACAGAGAGCCTTTCCTTCTTACTTTCCCCCCATGGATAAATATACATTTATTCATTTATATCTTTTCCATCATTTCTAGAAAGTCTATGTTTAACAGATATTCTTCAGCGTAGTTTCAATTTGCCTCTTAGACAAAGATGTTCTCAGTTCTACTAACTTAGTAACTTGCCATAAATAAAGTCTTTGATTAGAAAATAAGAATAACTATGATACAAAGAGCTAAATTGTTCAACTTCTTCATTTTCTTCACTTGTGGCTAATGTATTAAATCCATGCCTATGGGGGGATATATCAGTTTAGAAGAAAAAGCAGTGGTTAAATTTTTTTAAAATTTTAAATATTTTATTTATTTCTGAGAGAGAGAGAGACAGCATGAGCAGGGGAGGACCAGAGAGAGAGGGAGGTACAGAATCTGAAACAGGCTCCAGGCTCTGAGCTAGCTGTCAGCACAGAGCCCGACGTGGGGCTTGAACCCATGAACCGTGAGATCATAACCTGAGCTGAAGTCGGACGCTTAACTGACTGAGCCACCCAGGCACCCTAGAAAAGTAGTGGTTTAAAATGTAGATGATATATGTTTGGCCACTATTTTGTAAGGTTCTGTGCTGATTGAATTGAAAAAAGTTTATTGTACCCCCAAAATTCTAGAGTGAAAAGGTGATAGTATTTATTTTTTTCTAATCATATCACTTGGAAGACAAATTATTTTACAGCCTGAAATGTCAAACAAGGTTAGGGTAACTTGTTTACCCTATGTTTAGGGTAATATGCTTGCCAATACATTTTGAAATCACATTTATTCACTTCCAACCTACAACACTGATAGTCCATTTTTGGGTGATAGAGTACTCCCTATATTCATACCTCTAGTTCTAACATGTTTAAGTTCTAACATGGCTACATTAGAAGCTTAGCAAAGTGACCTGAGAGTAGGTGTTATAACAGGCAAATTGGAGAATATTCTGTCAGTATGAATCGTATTTTCTTCATAGATTCAAGTAACTATTGCAACAGAAAACCTTATATTGTGATACTTAGTAATATTTACTAGAAGAGAAATACAGAGCTGAACTCTTGTGCTTTGGAATCTTGCAAGGGGTCAATGCAAAGTACCTTTCCAGTGAGTACATGCCCTTGAGTTGCCTTAGTACTAACTATCCTTCAAGACTCAACTCAAGATTCTTTTTCATCATGAATTCCTCTCTGGCAAAGTTGATGCCCAGAAATTGCCTTGTCCTTCTCCTGATGCCCAACTTTTCTTTTAGTTTCACTCATTTGGTATGTTAACTTTATAAATTTCTGCCATTTTCCCTTACATGATAATATGTACATTGCATGCACACTAATGTGTGGTTAAAACAAATCTGATAAATAACTATTTGCCTCTCCTACCTTTCTATTTATAATAGACAACAGCTGCAATTCACATTTTCTTGTACATTAGGTTATTTTCCCCAAAATATTCTCATAAAATAAGTTTACATTTATTTTTTATATACCTTCAATATAATGTATAGGGTAAGTTTCTCTAGAATCTACCACTTACTTGCCAGTTATGAATTTGATCTTCCTCAGTTCATATCTAAGATCTGTCTCCTACTTTACGCTTTCTAGTTGAACTCAGTTAAATTGTACCATCTCTTGCCCATAGCAATATGATTTCGACCTCATATTTTCACTTCTGAATATATGGGAAACAAAATATTATTAAAATTACTTAACTCTACTCTGTAATGTTTCTGTGTAATTATCTTTTCTCTCCTCTTATAGTATGAGCTCTAAATTTAAGAACTGGGCCATCTTTTATATTGCTCCTTCTTCTACTTACATACTACATGCTTAAATATACTAGTGAGTTAAAAGATACCTTTGGCAAATACATGGAAACCATTCAGTTACATCAAGTGGGATGCAGAATAGTTCTAAGAAGGAATTATGGGTTTATTTTCAGCCCAGGATAAATTCTGAAGGTACCATGTTTACAGTTATCACAGTTACCAATCTGGCCCAGTGGTTAGTAACTCAATGATCTACTACTTTTCTATCTTCATCTCTTTCATCTTTCTTACTCTCCATCAGCCCCTTCTTGTCATTAGACAGTCAACATAAAATAGATATTCCTATGGCTGAAGTGTCTACTTTGGGGATCATAAAGTTGTCATCCAAATAATTTAAGGACTTCTTAGAAGCTATTTGGTTATAAGATATAGCTTGATAATTACAGTCGTCTAAGGCTGCTAAATGTTGAGGGTACCTTGAAAGTTGGTCTCAAATCTATTATTTCATTTCCTTCCAGTCATATCCATTAGGATGCTCCAAAGACCTGGTTCACATTTTCTTTATGTATTGCCCTTTAATTATACTGGTATTTCATCTCCCATATTTCTTTTTACTATTGATACTAATAGCCATGTCTGAATTGTTCTTTCTAAAACTGTAGGTAGATACCACATGAAAAAAGAGGCCCATATAATGTTACTAGTTGGAAAAAAGAATATTCTCCTTTTTCTTCCCTGATTTACTCCACAGACTGAGCCATTAACTATATTTTTTTGTCATCTTCCCACTTCCAACGTCTTGCATCCATCTTTCATTCTCCATATTTTCAGACTTCATTGCCCCATACTATTTCCTTTTCCTATAAAACTTTGTTATAAAGCAAACACAACTCAGAATGTTGTGTTACTCTTCCAGGGGCATTTGCTATATCAGCCTCCAACAAACTGAAATTACTTAAGACAAAAGAATCTATTTCCAGTGAGAAGAGCTGTGCAGCTCTGAAACAGTGGAAGAGGGAAAGCTTTTGGTCGGAGAGTGTATGTTAGATGTGTGAGTCTGATCAAAACAGCAGCACCCTGGTCACAGTAGGATTTAAGGAATAGTGTTTTGAGGCAGGAAATCCATGAGGAGGAAGCCTGTGCATATGGTAAAAGAAGCTCCCACAGAACCTGTCTTCCTAGAACCAGTCATGGGAATCGAAGAAACTCTCCTTTTCACCCACAAAATCGAGCATACCCAGCAAAATGATTCCATATTGTATCTTAAATTACAGGCTTCTGACTTGCCATCAAAAAATGTTATAACCATGTTGTTTGTGATTTTAATTAGTTTTCCAAACATATGACAAACTAAATTGAATAAATCAAACTGACCTTTAAATTTCTAGAGTTATAGCCTATTTAAATGTCCATAATGCTACAATAATAACCCAAGTTAATAACCATTTCACTCTCCTCCCTGAGAGGCTCTCAGGGTGATACACAATGTTATTAATTTTGGCGTGATTACAAATTATTCCCATAGTTCAGGTTTAATACAGTATTGATGTTGTTATTAATATGGATTTGTCAGTAAAAATACAAAACTGAGTCAGTCCCAGCTAATGTCAGTTTTAAGGTTAAAAATTTTAAAAAAATAAAAAAGCACTAGCTTATATTGAGAAAAGTAAGGAAACTCCTTAAGACCTGAGTTTCACTGTAAGGATATTTGGCTTGGTATGAGAATAGAATTGAGAATAAGACTCAAAATTATAAAATAGGAAAGAAAAGCACAGTATATCTATCCCTTAGCAACTTAAAATTTTAAGATACTGTAAATTAGCCATTTATGTGGCTTTCAAAATTTCTTGGGGAATTGATTAGAACATGTGACAATTCCACCAGGATTGTACAAAGTAAGTTGAGACGTTAATCGTCAAGATTGAGTGAAGAGTATAACAATTATAGTCACAGTATACTATTTTGTAAAGTGTATGGGACAAAAAACAAAGCAAACTAGCTATAAATGTATGACTTGGAGTGAAAGAGAAAATTATGATGTATGAAAACTGGTATGGCAAGGCAGTCTAGCACAGAGGTCAAGAGTTCTAGCTGAACGCTTGTAAACGTGGATTTAAACTTTGGCTTTGCTTTTGCTACTTTTGTTCATTACTAATCATCTTTATGCCAGATACTTCATCTGAAATGTCACCTTAAAAATGTTGCTTATCTTGGGGCACCTGGTGGCTCAGTCAGTTAAGCATCTGACTCTTGGTTTTGGCTCAGGTCATAATCTCACAGTTTGTGAGTTCTGAACTCTGTGCTGTCAGTGCTGAATCTGCTTGGGTTTCTCTCTCTCTCTCCGTCTCCCTCTGCCTCTCCCCTGCTAGTGTGCAGGCTCTCTTTCCCTCAGAATAAAGAAATAAACTTTTAAAAAATATTACTTATCTTGGAAAATTTGCAAAAAGTAAATAAGATAACGCATGAAAGTGTTTAATGGTATCTAACCTATGGTAAATGTTCAAAACATGCTAAATTCCTGTTAACAGGTTAACACGATGTGCAAAAGGCAGACATTGCTTTCATCATTATATTTTCATACTTGGAGAAATAAAGTCATTTCCACAAGGACTCACAGTTATTAAAAATTTGTGATGGGATTAAAACCATGTCATTTCCAATTACTAAATCTGTTACCATACTGTCCCATCTGCTTTGATTGTTTTCTGGGGTTTGATCCCAGGTAAAGTGTATATGGAATTTGACTTTTTCACATAAAACTTAAGACTGCCCACTTCTGCTTTTAGTAATTCACAGCAATAGAGCAATTAGTAAAGCTGGACAAAAAATTTTGTGCCTAAAGATATCAGACAGTTATAATGAAGTGGAAATTTATGGGTCAAATGTGGGAAAATAGAGTTATCCAGAGAGGTTAAACCAGCATCTGGCTCTGTTTTTTCCTTATAAGTTTCTATTGATGTTAAAAGAGGCAATTGAGAAGTTGCCTGATACTATTCTTTCTACTTTTATTTATTTGAAATTTTCTACATTATATAAAGTAAAAACCAAACCAAACCAAACCAAACCAAAACAAAACAAAAACATTCTATGAATATTCTTCAACCTACTTTTCAACTCTATATTCTACTGCTCATTTATCCTTGAATATTAGTTATTATTTCCTTTGCCTGGGGTGTCTAATGTTCCAAAGTCGGTTACTCTGCCTAATAAAATATTTTCATTCCCTCCTGAAGTCAAGATAGCAGCCCAAATGAAAGTAGCCTCACTATGTTCACTTGCCACTGCCTTTGACCTTCCCATAGCAGTGAGGAGACTGGGTCATGTGTGCATATTTAAGTATGTACCTATCACCTCACAACCATTGTGGATTTTTAGAGAAAGGACTATAACTGTCATGGTCCTATTCCTCTGCTATGATACATACAGAAATGAATTAAGTTTTGAGGGGCTTAAAGTGTACGAAATTGCCTTAATTTGTAAATAATGTAAAAATCCAAATACAAATTAGGTAAAGTAACTTGAAGACTCTTAGACAAGTTAGGGACCTAAATCCTCAGCGTCAGTAGCTCTATACTAAGTCCATTTATGGCAAAATGCAATACATTAAGTGTTTGGTTTGCTGAAGTAAATCCCCAGGGACAGGGATGTTCATTAATGGTTCAAGTTGTTTGCTCATGATACTTGAGACTTTCTTTGATTTCTCTATATTGGACTTTAAAATAATATGAAACAGATGAAGTGGTACCAGTGGTCTCTACATCTTATATTCCAGGCTCCTTCATTACTCCTGTAATTTTTTTCCTTAATGGTAATTAACTCTTGGATGTATAGCCAAAAAGATATCTGTTAATAAGTTCTTTCTAAGAAAATATCTTGAGAAAAGTTAACCTATAAACACAAGATAAAGCAGTGTATAAAAAAGATTCTTACTCCATATTTTATTGTTTACAACTTTCTTTCATAATGGGGATGGACACAAGAAAGTTTATGAGGACTTTGACAACACAGAGCTTGAGGGGAAAAACCTATAGGATTAGAGGAGCCTCCAAGTAGAAGATGCTGGCTCCAACAAGGGCAAGAGGTGGGTTGATGCCCAGTGTTAAAAGAGCATGTTAGGCTCAAGCTTACCTAATACAATCATGTGGCAGGGGGTTGTGGAGGGGGGGGGAGTGACCAGAATGGTACAAACAGGGGCATAAGCAGTTATCCAATATAAGTGTTCAGTGGGACAAGACTTACTTATGCATGACAAGTTTTATAACAGTGATCTGAGGGATAGTGACAAATATTCAGACCTTAGAAAGTTAAGTTTCCACAGACCAGACTGGGTTCCAAATCCCCTAACTTTGGGCTCCCATCCTATACAGTGTCTAGGGAACTAGGCAAACCAAGCATCATGACTGTGATTGGTGCATCTAAGTAGAATCCTGATGTGATGGACTGGGCCAAAAGAACAAAGCTCAGAGATTGACATAATCTGGGGCCATTTAGGAAACTGGACATCCTCTTAGCCAGTTTGAGGTATGACCTCGTATTTCTGAAAATGTAAGAAGCACCATAAAAAAAGAGATGTGAAAGACTTTGAAGGGGAAAGCGTTGGAGTTCTATGACCTGTTTAGCCCTATGGGTTTGGAGACCATGGCTATATTTTACGCATTCATTACAGCAAAACTAAGGTTAACTAAGGTCAAAATCTTAACATTCTATTCTGTGCAACATCTCTAAGGGGAACATTCATCTGTAGGTAGCTACCTCTCTGCCCACTTATCTATCACATTCATCTAATTCCAAAGAACTTCCATTTGGGAAAAATCCTTGAACATGCCTTATATATTTGTAACTTAATTATTTACATATAAGAAAGGATAATTAATAATATAAAAAATGATCAAGGTATTGCCAACTAAGGGAGACCACAAATGTGAGGGCCATCAAAGGAGAGAGGAATTGTTCAAACTCACTCACTCCTGCTCTCAGTTGGAGATAGATTCAAAGAGTAGTAATTGTTAAGATACTAGAAGTCAGTTTTTTTTTTAATGTTTTATTTATTTCTGAGAGAGAGAGAGAGAGAGACAGCACGAGCAGGGGAGGGCCAGAGAGAGAGGGAGTCACAGACTGAAACAGGCTCCAGGCTCTGAGCTGGCAGTCAGCACAGAGCCCGACGCTGGGCTCGAACCCGCGAACCGCGAGATCATGACCTAAGTGAAAGTCGGACGCTTAACCGACTAAGCCACCCAGGCGCCCCACTAGAAGTCAGTTTTAATAGTGGGGTTACACATTAAGATGTCTCATCAAATAGTAAACTCAGTAGCTTAAACAAATGCAGATTTATTTTCTCACCCAGCAGAAGATCCAGAAGCTGATGATTGCTATGTGAATGTCAGAGCTTTGAGGTAAGATCTTAGCTCATCCCATGCCCTTCCTTTCATAGTCACAATACAGATACAGCAGTTGGCATCATTTCTTCTCAAGACCTCATAAAAGTCAGAAATTGAGCAAGTTTGTCACCTCAGCTGTTTTCCCCTTATCAGAGGAAGAATCCTTCTAAGGACTTCCCTCCAACAGTCTTCCTTATATCTCTGGCCAGAATTCAGTAAACTACCCAATCACTGAATGAGCTGTTGGACCTATCTGCCCAGCACTCCAATAATATTTACCTTGTACCTGAACAAAACTGAAGTATTATCAGCAGTAAAGAAGGAAATGGCCTATATATGTGCAAACAGTATCTATACAATAGGTATAGTCATCTCCCTTTCCAGTTAGCCTTTGTATGTAATGATGGTGATCAATTAGAAGTTTCTGCTGATAAGAGTATCTGCTACAATGATTGGCCAGAATTAAAGATACTTTGGGGGCAGTGAGGCCTGCCTAAATTCACAGTTTAGAAGCAACCATCTGCTTCACTTAGTCTGTCTACAAATAGGGACAAATCTGTCTTCCTTCTTTAAATACTTTCTCAGAATTTGCTTCTTCTGTCCACCTTTCCAAGAATTCCTGTCTCTGATGAATCTAGCCATTATCTCTGTTTCCTTGGTTAGTTCACATTCTGCATGCTTGTGTTTGAGCACCATCATGCCTAGCAAGCAGAAGCCTGTCTCCTTGTTCTGTTGGTGAGGGTAGCCCTTTCTTGGGCTCACCAAATGAGAATAGGCTTAAGTCAGCCCATTGCTCATCGGATAATAAATGATCTTTTTTTCTGTGTGGGGATGCCAGAAACCACCGCTCAGTATGTTAGTCAGGAATATCTTTCAATCACCTAAAGTACTTGGGGAGGTGAGAGAAGTATGTGTTGACTATTCCCTTCCTCCTTCCTCTCCTTTCTTTCCCAAACCTCACCACCCAATGGAACTGACACTGGCTTTTCTATGTGATGTTCAAATCCCAGAATTTGTTTTTCAAATGTGTCCTAAGTGTAATTTAATAGTTTTAAATATAATATAAAGGATAACACAAAACACTGCATTGCATCCATCTTTCCCTACTCAATGCCCAATGATAGAGAGTTGAATGAGTTTCATTCTAGAACTCCTAAAATTCACGGGGCCCCAGGTGGCTCAGCTGGTTAAGCAACCAACTCAGGTCATGATCTCACGGTTTGTGAGTTTGAGCCTTGCATTGGGCTCTGTGCTCAGAGTGCGGAGCCTACTTGGGATTCTCTCCTCTCCTCTCTCTCTGCTCCTCCCCTGCTTGCTCTCACTCTCAAAAATAAATAAAAATGTTTAAAAACTCATAAAAATGAAATATGTTTACACACCTCTACTTTGAGAGCTATTGCTAATGGGTGGATGATGCTTAAGTCTCACCAATCGCTTCCTCCAACTCATCTGAGTCTTTCAGGGACTCAGTCTTTCACTTTAAAAGTCTTTCACTTTAAGAAAGAAGCTATATGAACTCTGTCAATGAGACCCACTGGCTTGGGGTCTTTCTTTTTGGTTCTCTCTCTCTCTGTCCCCCTCTCTTTCTCTATCATTTATGAGTTGAATTCAGTTTTGGGTCAGGAAGGCACTCAGATGTCCAAGAGGATCATTCTATATCGAATCACAATCAGCACTATGTAATATAGGATAATTTAAGTAGCTCTAGAAGCTACTCCCTGATCAAAATCAGTAACTCTGAAAGCCCTATTGCCACTGCCACTATGGGCTAGTTAATATAGGCATACTATGCATTAGGTAGATAACCTATATTACTATTCCTAAAGTCCAATACATCAAATGCCTGCTCAGAAACCTTTGCTGACTCTCCATTACCAAAGTTTTTAAAAGCTACATCATTGAACCCAGTAATTGTTTTAGTACTTTTTTTTAAATAAACCAGGTACAAATATAATCATTAAAATGCAGTTAAACCAATCATAAATATAAATGCAACATACTCAACAGCAACACAATGACTGGAAGAATATTTGAGATGTCAACAAACTATGTACCCTCAAGACTCTCATAATGCATTTTGTTTTATCTTCTTGCTTGTCTTTTTTTATTGACTATTTTGAAGTTATATAACCTAAATCTAAAGATTTATACCCAAGATGCTTAAATTAGGAAGATGTTTCTGCCTTTTCTTTACAGAGTATCAAACAGGTGTTTTCCTGATACAAGCAGGGCTTCATGAATGATCTGAGGGTTCCTGGAAACTTTGAGGGCCTTTCTAATTTCAATAGCTAAAAAAAATAGAAAAAAAATCAAATCATGCAAATCCAATAGCTCTGTCATTGACTGGCATCTCTATTTCTCCAATTTCCATTTGAATAAAGAAAGAACTCATGATACAAGATAAAAATAGCTTATTTTGAAAATAGCTTCATATAATAGGTTGGAAACATACCCCAATAATTTTGTTCAGACTTGCTTTACACCCCTGGATATTTTCATCTAAAACTCACATCATGTATTTCTTCTTCCTCTAAAATAGCCTCATTTCTTTATATATCAGAATTTCTTTCCCCCATTAGTAAAAATAAAATCATGTAGGTGCAATTTTGTTTTCTTTATACTTTAGGGACTAAATTTAACTAATTAACATTTTAATAGCATTCCACCATTTGTTCCTGCAGAATTAGGGGACTTGCTTAAGATAGATTAAGATATACTTTGAACCATCTGGAATTCAAGCAGCTTTGATTTTAAATAAGTACTTGTTTTCTATATGCTTGTGGACATTTTGGGGGGTGATTAACATATAGGCCATAAGGTAAAACATAGAAAGATGGAATTTATTTATTTTATTATACTTCTCATACTCAAAAGATCCTTAATTGTTTCCCTAAATGGAATTTAAATATTGGTGAGTGTCCTGGCAGAACAGGCACTTAAGGTAATACTGTGAAATGTCACTGATTCAGAATGATTTAAGGGAATGTAGTCTGTATAGAAAAGCTTTTGAATTATAAGATTGTCAATAACAAACATTTTTATTACCTTTAAACATACATGCAGTAACCCAAACAAAATTAAAGCATTGTTGCTGATAGAAATACCATTGACCCCAGTTTAGTGTGTGTGTGTGTGTGTGTGTGTGTGTGTGTGTGTGTGTGTGTGTGTATTTTTTAAATAGTTTATTGTCAGGTTGGTTTACATATAACTCCCAGTGCTCATCCCAACAAGTGCTCTCCCCCATGCCCATCATTCCCTCTTCCCCTCTCTCCCACCCCCATCACCCCTCATTTTGTTCTCAGCATTCAAGAGTCTCTCATGGTTTGCTTTCCTCACTCTCCCCAACTATTTTTCCCCTTCTTTTCCCGCATGGTCCTCCATTAGCTTCCTCCTAATCCACCTATTTGTGCAAGCATATGGTATCTGTCCTTCCCTGCCTGATTATTTTGCTCAGTATAACACTCTCTAGTTCCATCCATGTTGCTACAAATGGTCAGATTTCATTCTTTCTCATTGCCATGTAGTACTCCATTGTGTAAATATACTACATCTTCTTGATCCATTCATCTGTTGATGGACTCCTGGGCTCTTTCCATGTTTTAGCTATTGTTGAGAGTGCTGCTATGAACATTGGGGTACATGTGCCCTTATGCATCAGCACTCCTGTATCCGTTGGGTAAATTTCTAGCAGTGCAACTACTGGTTCATAGGGGAGTTCTATTGTTAATTTTTTGAGGAACGTCCATACTGTTTTCCAGAGGGGTTGCACCAGCTTACATTCCCACCAACAGTGTAGGAGGGTGCCCATTTCTCCACATCCTCACCAGACTCTATCGTCTCCTGATTTGTTCATTATAACCACTCTGACCAGCATGAAGTGGTATCTCAGTGTGGTTTTGATTTGTATTGCCCTGATGATGACCTCAACTGCAGCAATTTCTTACTTGACACATCCCCAAAGGCAAGGGAATCAAGAGCAAAAATGAACTACTGGGACCTCATCAAGATAAAAAGCTTCTGCAAGGCAAAGGAAACAATCAATAAAACTAATAGGCAACTGATGGAATGGGAAAAGATAGTTGCAAATGACATATCAGATAAAGGGCTAGTATCCAATATCTATAAGGAACTCAAACTCTACATCTGAAAAACAAATAATCCAGTGAAGAGGTAGGCAGAAGACATGAACAGACACTTCTCCAAAGAGGACATCCAGATGGCCAACAGACACATGAAACCATTGACCCCGATTTAATGAATGACTAAGGACTAGCTCTGTGTGAAGCACACACTGAGGCTTACAGCCTGGGTGTGAGGCACAAACTTTCTGGAAGGGAAGGTGGAAGGCAAACTTGAGGTGAGATTGGGACAGGGATAGAAAACCACGAACATGATGCTGGGTTAGAAGACCTATAAATTAAATAAAGGAGCTACATGGCTCCTTCTGAAATAAGCCCCAAGCCAATTTAGGCCACAAAGGTAATTCCTTATCATGGGACAGATAAAACTGGCAAAATAGTCTTTCTTGTTAGTTGTGGGCATACAGTAAGAAAAAAGTTTGAGATAAGCAAAACTGTATCAAATAGTTTTTGAGACATGACACTGAGAAATTAAGACGTAGCAGTGGCCCAAGTTCTAGGGCTCCCCATTGGCTTTGTTGCCATGTTATGTCCACAGAGACAGGTATGCTAAAAAGGAACTCCAGATTTATGGAAAAGCCCAGAACTGACTTCTTAACTCGATGTGGAGCTATGGATTGACACACATCCCTCATCTATGTTCTTGATCCATTACTCTGTCATGATTCTTCCTAAGGTTTACCTTTAGCATATGTCCATTTAGGATTTATTCTGTTTTTTCTTTTTCCTATAACCTTTTAATTTTTTACCTTTCTTCTCTCTTTTTATCTTCATTTCTTTTTTATTTCACACTCTGTTTGTCAAGATATATGTGTCCTTATTTTCTCTATTTGTGAGCTGAATATTGCTATTGATTTGATTTGGCAGCCACACTCACAAATGGAGGGTATCAAATGCAATGGAGAGAGGGAGCTGTGGAGAAACATTTTCACCTCCCTGCATCTGTCTCATCCCCAACAGGCTTCCGTAGCTTCCCACACAGAAGCTGATTCCATTCACCCATGACCATGCAGATCAATTAGGCACCCAAAAGAGAGACAAGGATAATTTTTGCCAGGCTATTGTAGGTACTTACAGAGATGCACAAAAGCGGGATTTAATTAACTTGGTAACTTATTTGAAAGGTCTTTGCCTAGAATCCACTTTTCACATATGGTTCAAGACCTGACCTCAAAAGCTCTTTAATAAACAGTACATTGATGTTTCTTCTGTCACTGGCCTCTCAACCATGTCTTACCCCAGCTGAGAGCTTAAATAAAGGGTGGACTGACAAAAGACCTATCACCAAAGCTTTATCACCCTGTCTTTTATTATGGAAATATTCAGTCTACTGACTTTGGTCAACAGCTATCCAACTGAATATTCTTAAGAAATTTTAATAGTTAGGATCTGTCCCTTTTTTATTCAACATTTCAGACCTTTATGTGTTTTAACATTTTCTCTCATTCTATCAATAGCATGAAGTATGCAGGGTAGATTTGATGGTAGTTCTTTTCTAAACAATAAATTCAAGTGTAAAGAAACAAAGTGAATTATTAAAAGCACACAGCGAGTTAGTGGCAGAGTCTAATCTACATTCCAAGTCCTTGCCTCCTAAACTCATGGTATTCCCAGTATCTTGTACCTCTCCTCTTTACTGGTCTGTTATATTAACCTTTTGTGCTAGTCCCTTAATTTATTTCTTTCACTATTTATCAGAACACTTTACTGGTCTCTATTACCTAATCAGCACATTATTTTTTCTTGAGGGAGCCAAACTATGCCTTTCAAATCCATTTACTGATGACTAATATAATTTCAATATAGAGCAGGAAACAGAAAGGGAACTTTCTCTGTAAGAACATAATTCTTAACTTCCATTTTAAAAGATTGAATTTATTACAGATTCTACATACTTAAAATATTTTGTGATTAGAAAACATCTTCCCTCGAAGGAAAGGGGATGGGCGTGAAGGTTTTCAACCAGAGGAGGGATTCAAAGAATATCTGGAGAGAAGGGAAAAAGTTGGGGAGGGATAAATTATTCATTGAATTTTGGACATGCAAATCATCCGAGCTCTGAAAATAAACCAAAACTAGGGATTCTCAGAAAATAATCATATACTGAGTGGAAGAGAGAGAAAGAAAACCCTTTGAAATAGGAAATAATGAATATCATGTGTTAACTTTGGTAGGAACCTAACTAGTAGGTAGTACAGTGACTCCTGAGGTGACAGTTCTCAGCTTTGGGGTCCTGGGGCCAGTGGTGATGCCAGAATAGGCAGCAGGACCTAAAATGGCAGTTTTCAAAGTGTGTCCCAGAGACAAGTGACCTGAGGGGTGCCCCTTCTTAATTTTTTTCTCACTCAAATAATTGCTAAATACCAGGTGCTATAGCCCCTCCTAAAGACTCAAAATGCAAATTACATAAGAATTAAAAGTCTTGTCAAAAATAAAAATAAAACTCAAACAAGTTTAGTAACTTTTAACTATGAAATGCTTCTAACATATATAATAATAAAACAAAGACCCATAGGGGCGCCTGGGTGGCTTAGTCGGTTAAGTGTCCGACTTTCGCTTAGGTCATGATCTCGCGGTTCGTGGGTTCGAGCCCCGCGTCGGGCTGTGTGCTGACTGCCAGCTCAGAGCCTGGAGCCTGTTTCAGTCTGTGACTCCCTCTCTCTCTGACCCTCCCCTGCTCACGCTCTCTCTCTCCTAGAAATAAAAAAGAAAAAAAAATTAAAAAACAAACAAAACAAAGACCCATATACCCAGCACTTAAATACAGATTAACATTTTTTTCTTATTGCTGTTTCAGATGCAGCTGAATTTTCAAACTATTCTTCCTCCCTCTTTAGATGTAATGACCACTTTGAAGTTGTTAATTCCCACGTTCATGTTTTAACGTTGGTTAATCTAGCATTTACCAAACATGTTTACTCACAGAACTTTCTTATGTAACATCTATTAACAAACTATGGAAGATCTGAAGTAAGTATATAATTTTGGAACACTGATTTAAGATTCCCATATGTCTTTTTAAAAAAAAAAAAAAAAAAGGAAAAAAGCTGGTGAATATGCTTCAGGCTGAGAGAAATAGGTCAGAAAGAGAGGAGTGAATTTGGGGCCAGAATGAACAATAATTCCTGAGGAAATAAAAGCTACAATGTGAGGTTAGGGTTAGACTGGACAGTTCAGAGTTCAAAAGATGACTTCTATAAGCCAGATGTAAAATTTCCTTTCTTCACCAGGCCAAGGGTAGGACTCAAGAGGCTAATCTAGGGCCAGAGAGAATACTTCAGGGTTCATCCTAAAAAAAAAAAAAAAAGAAAAAAAAAAAAGAAAGAAAGAAACAAAAGGTTCTGGTAGAAGAAAAAACAAACAAACAAACAAAACCCCAAAGAACAGACCATAGACCTGAGAACTGGCAGCAATCCACATATGAATCCTCCAAGGCTTGATCTAGTCTCTTATGTAGACAGAATTCCTATGAGAGACTTGGTTATATTGTCATCACCTTGGAAAGTCCCCTGAGCTCATGATGATTTCCACAAGCTGGACCTTCATGCCATGTCCCATAGCCCTCAACAATTTTTACTGGAGTAATTGGTTTATATTTTGGTCAGTCATACCCCTGCCATAGACTCCCAGAAATGGCCACATCAGTCATTCATCCTAGCTGAGCCAGATTTTCTTGAACTGAATTGAAAGGCAAGGGAGCACTACTGAGTAAGAGCTGGCTGGGGAGTAGATCTGAGATATACTTGCCCTACTTCACACAGAAGTAACCTACATTCTGGGCTGTGTACAGTTCTTCAAATCCTATCAAAACTGAGTAAATATATTTCACCCCATTTATTGATTTTAGGGAATAGCCAACTGCTTTGAGTATTTAGGGTAATCCCTTGGACTATTTAAACATATTCAATGTTGCCATATTTGTTTACCCTGTGAATGCGCAGTGTGATTGAAAGAATGACCATTAGAAGTTCATGGGTCTGCGATCTACCACTTACTATTGCACCTTAGTGAGGCACTCACCTTCTGTGTCCACGTATAAAAACATTTTCCCATAGATTTTGTACAAGATTAAATGAGCTAATGCGTATGTGCTTTTCTTAATGCTTAGCAAGTGGCAGATCTGCAAAATGAGAGCTATTTCCATTACTGTTACTATTATTATAAAAACAAACAAACAAAAGGACATGTTTATTTAGGTATAGAAAGGAATAGTTGTTTTAGGAGGTGCTGTAGAAATCTGCTTGAAATGTTTCCAAGCAGAAGAGACAGAGTAGAGTACACAGTAGAAAATAGGTAAGCTGAGCAAACATTTGTGACCTAAGGGGGTCAAAGAAGGAAAGGGTTTAATTAATATTTAACTAACATTTCACTGGCCCAGGAAAGGAATATACACCTGTGGTTGATCCAACACATAACGTCAACGTGCTATTAGACACTACTAAGGGTCCCTTTGTCCCAAAATGCATTCCCCTCTAGAAATACGAGTAGAGTATACACGGCATATGGATATTTCTGCTCAGTCTCTCACCTCACCTCTCTGCTAACCTGCAATGCTATGGGAAGAGTCTACTGCTGCTTAATCCACTGACTTACAAGGAAGGCCGTGATCACGTTCCATACAAATCCTAGTGGAGGGACAAGGATGGGGGTCTTGCATAACTGATGAACATTCAAGATAGGCTTGTTCAAGTGTCCTATCCAGCTCAATGGTGACACTTGGTGTGCCCCATCCACACAGGCCGTGGTGCTGCTCCACATCATCTGTGTGGGTGCTTGTTCCAGCCCTCACGCTGCTTTATTCTCACCTCTCTCTATTGGAGTTGTTTCTATCCCATATGGCACAGTTCAAGCCCCTCTCTTCTATGATTCCTTCACTGAGTCCCCCAGTCCATGATCTGATCTTCTGTGGACAGCACTTATTACAGACGGCACAGGTTAGCACTTAATAACCTGTCTTGGGTTGGGATTATAGAATCATATTTACTCATGTCTCCTATGATAAGACTGTAAGCTCTGTTAGGACAGAAACCATGTCTTCTTCTGCATTTCCTTAAGCTGTTAGCATAGAAGTGAGCATATGAAAACTAATTAATAAATGCCCATGAAAAGGAATGCTTTAAGACCTAAGCTAAAAAAGTGTGCCCAGGAAATTCTCTAGGGACATAAAGAGCTTTAGAAAACTCCAAGTCAGAATACATTCACCCTGGCAAATGCATTTAGAAAGGGCCTCCAGTGCTGACCCCAGAGAGTCTCTGAAGGTATCTGTCATGTGAGCTTGAAATGCGGCATTGTCATTATTCAGATGGAAAATAGAATCACTTCTGAGATCATGGCTCATTGTCTCATTGTCAATTCTCTATATATTTGCATTTATTGTGACAGATGCTGTCGAATCTCATCCTAGCTCTATTATTCTACAGAAATAGATTGGCCCTCTTATGCTATACAATAATAATTAGGATAATATCACCCATTAACTCTCTATGCCCCTTTGTATCTAGAAAGCTCAGAGAAAGCTTTGATGATTGCAAGCCTAAACTCTACTCTATCAGTTTCAACTGGACCCTCACTCTCTCCAAAAATTTCATTTTTGACTGAAATATTTCATAGGCTATTCACATCCCAAAGGGGATTTTTTTCAAAGTTTGAGATAATGGGTTTCAGCCATCTTGACTTAGAGCAGAATGAATAAATGCATTTTCTCCACAGAAAATTCATAATGCCTTAAGCTGAGTTTGTGCCTATGACATATTCTTAACCACCTACTGAATTGCTTTCTCTTCATTTTTGAGGTTAAATGGGAGGCCTGGAGCCTCTAGTAGAATTCTACCATATGTGCTAGTGGAAAATTTAAAAAATAATGAAGAAAAAAGAAATACAGTTCCAGAGTTAGCAGGCAGCACAGTGAAAACAGTAAAATTACTGAAAACAGTAGAACTTTCTGTCATCTTTTTCAGACCAGTTGTCCATTGGTTACCTGTTGTCCATAGCCTCATGCATCATGAAATTATTTGCTCTATGCTGAAAATATAAGTCCTTATATGTTTATCTTCTCATGAATATCTATATTTTAAGGAGGAAAGAAGCACAATGAAGTAACACATTGTACTGGTGTTTATCATTTCTCAATTACATTCCATTCTAAGGCATTATGGATGATGCCTCAGCATCAATTAGCTGGTTGAAGAGAGAAAGCAAGCCACGGCGGGATACGATAGAAGCTGAGGAATATGATCTGATTACAAAGAAAGACACAGTAGTAGGGAGCTCAGTGATTGGCTTCTCAATGCTGTTAGGTGACTAGACTCAGCCCTAGGACCCAGGTCTTGAAAGAATAACACTATAAAGAGTGGGGTGATATACTAGTAGTGGACACATGGGACATTGCAGCCCCTCATAAGTATTTTAGGTTTTGTTCAGGACACCCTTCAAATAACGTCCTATGAGCTGCTCTCCATTATGTCTGAGTATGAAATCAACTTGGCCCCCAACATAGTACAAAGTGTGTTAATTTTCCATATACATATTACTAAGTGGAATCTTATCCTGTTACTCTTCTGCACCATATCTTCAATGTAAAAAGAGGGTGGAGATATATGGGCTATTTGCCTTCGCAGAAACCACTCCAAGACACAACTAAGACTACAAAAAGCCCAATTTTTCCAGTACATCCTAAAAACTTAAGCTGCATGCTGAGGAATTCATACATACCTGGAAAGGAGATTGTCTGGGAAGAAGGGGGTTCACAATTGTTACCTTCAACTCTGCCCCCACAGACAAGCCAAAGGAAGCTCTAAGGCCAGGAAAACAACCTTGAGATTTCAAGAGAGCTGACTACTCCCTTGCCTTGACCAACTAGTAAATCATAATTCCCTTCATGCCACATGTATTCCTGAATCTTAGTTTGTGTATCTATAATAGTAGACAGTGAAATTATTCTTTCAGGTTTTAATATATTTCAGTTTTGGTTGCAGAAGTTATAGAGAATTACTAATGCTTGGAACTGTGTCTGAGCTCTTCTAGGGAAGATGGAATTTGATACCACACCAAGTCATTTTTCTTTTCAACTGGATTTTCAAAATAGCAATTTTTGTATTTATTTATAATGTTTATCATTGCCCTAATGCTAATTTAATCTCTTTGAAAAAAAATCTTCAGGCTGGTAATAAATGATACACTGGGAAATAGGGAATTGATAATACTTACTGATTTCAAACTCTGACTGAAATTCCAGTTTAAATCTACACTTAGGAATTATTTATATCCTCTTATGTCATATCAATTTAAATAATATCCCACTCAGTGGGGCATAAAGAATAATGCTAATATTAAAAGTTCTTTTTAATATTTGCTAATTGCACATGAAGGGGTTATATCAGCCGCATTTAGAGTGTTTTTTATTTAATTTTACTGTATTAGAAAATCCATGAGGTTAAGTCTCCTGAAATTATTGCTTTTAAATATTGAGTAATAAGAATATTGTCCCCATGATGCATTCTGAATCATGTGGCCTTGAATAAGTTTTCTCCCTGTTGTAAAGGGAGAGGAATAGCAGGGTGCTTGGTCTAATCTTGTTAATAAATAAGAGTGATAGTACTCTCATTTTAAAATATTAAATTCGTATTTAAAAAGCCATTTTATTCATGAAATATGTCCATCATCAATAGGGTTTGTAGACTTTATAAAACCAAAAATCTCATGAAAATCAAATGAATGTTATTACTGCAAAGTTGTTTTCTATCCTAAAGAGATGCATAGAAACCATAGTCATAGTTCTTGGTTATATTGCTTAATTTCTCTGAGCCTTGGTAGTTTCTTTGTCTGTAAAATGAAAATAATAATCCTACTTGGAGGCCTTTTTTTGGTAATGTCATAAAACAAATGCTTTTGCAGTCTGTAGTCCGTAATGGCATAAATAAATGGTTGTATAATAATGTTCACAGGCTTCACCAGTCTATGGGAACAAATTGGTCACAGTATAAAATAACTCAGTTTCTGCTAGGTCTTTTTACCGTCTACTCTTGTAGAAACTCTGGACCCCAACAGAGCCCTCTCCCCTGACTTAATTCCTCTAACATTCCCATATCTGCTATCATTGAGCGTGAATAAATACCATGCTTCAATTAATCCTATACCCACCATTCTACTCCTGCTCCAGCCCCATCAACATCCACACATATAAAGTGGTTTTCAGAGTTCAGTTTTGTGTGCCTCACTCCTGTTGGCTTCATAGTGATGGTGATTTCTCTCCTAAGAGATTCCCAGATGTGAGAAGACATGCCCAGGCCTCTCTGAGTCCCACTTAGATTCTATCTGTGACACCCCACAAAACAGACTATATATAGGGCCTCTTCAGCTATAGGCTTGTCTAGCAGCAATGTCCCCAGCCATGCTCACTCTTCAGTGGGGAAAATGAGTTATTAACACAATACATGGAATATAGTATCCTTGGAAGTATATTATGCGTAGTATAAAAACAACATGAGGGGAGAAAGGGAACCCCATGGGTTGAGACTATTAGTAAGAAGTTCAAAGAGGGGATGGGTTCTGATTTGGATACAAAAGAGGGGTAAAATGTTGGCAGATATGAGGAAGGATAAAACTTGATGATATTAGAGGTTAATGGAAAGTTTCTCTAGAGCAGAAGGCAATGTGAAAGGATACTGTAGAAGAGGGTGGGCCAGAGGTAAGGATGAAAAGCGCTTTGGTGGTGGTGATGATGCTGGAACACTGCTGTCTTTTATCCTCATCTACCAGGAGTAAAATCTCAGATCCCATTACAGGATTTTTCCTACCTTGAACTATCTACACTTCCCTTTTTGTTCTCATTATTATTATTCACAGGCCACATTCACAGCATAGCAATATATTGGTAGCAAAGCATGGAGATGGGTCACAAAACAATGTCATCCCATGGTATAAGACTCCACTCTTACCAAAATAAGTAGAAAACCTTACTGGTGAAGTATGGTTTGAGATAGAAATTCTATGTCCCTTCATAAGAAGACAGTCATATTTTATCTTTATTTTCAGTTTTCATATTGATAAAACATAATATTTCACTGTTAAAAAATAATTAAAACTAACTTTTTTCATTTCTGTAGCTAGTTTCATGGACTCCAATATCTCATGTCTTATCACAGTTTAGGTAGCTATAACACCTCTACACCCCAGCAGTTGCCATTTTGTGGGAACAGGGGTGGTTGTTGAATTATTATAACTAGGTTGGAAGAACACTGTCATATCCTCCTGCCACTATTCCTTCTATGCTACTGTTGTTCAGAATTAGGACAGACATCTCTCTCCAGAAAACTATTCTTAATTTCTTGTGGCATTACACTTTTCATGGCAAGATGATGCAATGGATCTCACATCTGTTTGCTTTTTGCAAGAGAATCTAAAGGCAAGAAATTCCAAGAAATGGAGCTCTAGTGGTAGAATTATGTGGCAGTAATAGAATTGTTTAAAATATCAGAAAAGAGCATGTTCTAGAAGGTACAAGCACCGCTACTGCATAGAAGTTATAGGCAACAAATTCAGGCCCAATAAACATAAGAACTTTCTTATAAAGATCTTTGATGGGGGGAAGGGGGGCAGGGATGTTGTAGAAAGAATACAGCACTAAATGGGAACTTCAAAAGGATCATCTTTGATGAGAGATACAATAAATGCAATCTAATGTCCTTGGAAGTATATTATGTATAGCATAAACATGACATGGACAAAATTGAGGGGAGAAAGGGAACTTTAAGTGTTGAACCTATTAAGGAGAAATTGAAAGAGGGGATGGGTTCTGATTTGGGTGTAAAAGAGGGGTAAAATGTTGACAGAAATGGGGAAGGATACCACCTGATGACATCTATGAATCTGACAATTTCAGACAACATGACTATCAGCGAAGGAGAAGATATTTTTGGCTGAAGAAGTCTGTGCAAATATGTCAAAGAACAGGGAATGAGAGGCTGCCTGTCACAGATCAACAGAAGACTACAACCAAGCACAAGTCTCCAATATGCAACTTTTGCAAAGTGTTCAAGTGCCATACTATGAAACATTATTTACAAACAGAAATAGTTAATACTGAATAAGGTAAACCATGAGTTTAGAAAACACATTGAATAAATATTTCTGGTTCTGAGACTAAATGTGAATTCTGCTTCAATACATGGCTAATAAAATGAAACTCAATATGTGGACATATCTAGAGCTAATATTTTTTTAACGTCTTAATTTGGAAGGTTGTAATTGACTGATGAAGAGTAACTTCAACTTAAGAAATGCTGATATTGAGCAACCAAGAAATCAATGGCTGCTTCATAAATTAAAAGAAAATATAAATATATCAGACTTATTTAATCAAATTACATATTAATTTCAACTACTTCCAAAGCATGGTATTTGCCAAGAAAGTAAGAACACTGAATGTTTAATTAGAAGTATATTATCATGGGGCACCTGGGTGGTTCAGTCGTTTAAGCATCTGACTCTTGATTTCAGCTCAGGTCATGATCTCATGGTTTCTTGGGTCAAAACCCCGTGTCAGTCTCTGCACTGGCAATGGGGAGCCTGCTAGGATTCTGTCTCTCCCTCTCTCTCAGCCCCTGTCCTGCTCGCTTTCACTCTCTCTCTAAAATAAACAAATAAACTTAAAAAAGAAAGTATATTATCAATGCGACCAGTATTCAGGACCTAGCTTTCATAAACAAACAAACAAACAAACAAATAATGGGAAAGAAAAGAGAGAGAAGGAAACAGATTTGCTTCCCAACTCAGCAAGTACAAAGGCAAAGAGAGAACACACAACACTGCTTGCTCTACAGTTAAAAATGCAGATGATACCTTCATGGTATAATGATGAGATACCATGAAAAAAGACTGTACATTTACTCATACATATGCACACACATATATAAACACACTTACATTTAGGAATCAATATTTTAAAAGCCCACCACTGCTTTAATAGGTATTCAGAAAATTCTACCACTGGAATTCAATTTTATGAGTTGAACCCATGGTAGAAGAAAACTTCTACCCACTGGTAGAAGAAAACTAATCCTGGTTATTATTGTTTACTAACATGTGAATTCATTTACCAAAATAATGATCACTAGGAATGATATATTAGAATTTTAGGTATATGATTTAGATTAGTTGTATGGGTTTATTTTTTAATTAATGTTTATTTATTTTGAGAGAGAGAAAGACAGAGTGAGTGTGGGAGTAACAGAGGGAGAGAGACACACAGAATCTGAAGCAGGTTCCAGGCTCCGAGCTGTCAGCACAGAGCCTGATGTGAGACTTGAATCCACAGACAGTGAGATCATAATCTGAGCTGAAGTTGAACACCACTCAGGCACCCTAGGTATATGGGATGTTTTAATGAAAACAAGAGAATGTACAAGTTGTAAAATATGCATATTTAACATGGACACGGTGGCCTAATATGGTGCCTAGGGCATTATGGTGTTTCAGATAAGTACTTATTTTAATATTTTCACCCGGACTTGATCTACAGAGTAGAATTGTTGCATGCCTAGTACTCATAAATGGCTTGTTATCTCCTCCCCAAAATGTGATTGCTTCCTGGATTTTGTGCTTGACAAATACTACCACCATCTATTCACAGTGCCTAGAATCCTCTTTCTCATGCAGCCCTTCCTCTCCATTCCATTCCTTACTGTCTCTTAATTCTGTTTTTTTTTTCTTCCAATCTCCATATTCTCATCATTTATCATTTGAATTATTGCTTCCCTGCTTAATTTCTTACTATTTCCAGAATGATCAATTTGAAATGCAAATCTAGGATCTTTATTTCCTTGAGCAGGATAAGATATGGCTTGGCTGGAAGAGTAATGGTAGAAGGGATAATAGTGGAGGTAGTAGGAATAAGAGAGGTTAAGTATCAGATTTGAGTGGCATAACAGGATAAGAGCCAATCAGAATTGTACTTTGGATGAGGTTCAACTCTCACAGAGTTGTCAAAGAAGCTGGACATACAAGGAACAATTTCACAATATGTGTAAAATTTTCAGTTTATTAAGAGTTGAGGAAGCACCTCAGCCTTTGCATAAGTCTAATGAAAGCATGCTGCTTGGTCATAAAGTTCAATGGGAACTCCTCTTGTGCCTCTTCCCAGTCCCAAATCCTGGGAAAGGTAGGTTCAGGTATGCTTCCAAAGACAGAGAAAGGAAAGCAAATTTCCAGCTTTACAGAGAAAAACCTGGCCTAAATTATCTACTCAACTCTTTGCTTGCAGAAGATGGAGTCATGACTTGCTTTCCTCAAGGGACAAGACTTTCTCCAGAATGCAAAGTAAAATAACAGGGGAAAATTTTTTAAATGTGGTACATTAACCTGTTTCTAAGAAAACCTGACACCATTCATGCTCTAGGCTCTGACCTACTGGGCAATGACAGGATGATTTAGACTGTTGGGTGTTGGGGGGAGGGGAAGGGGGGTGGTGGGCATGAAGGAGGGCATTTGTGGGGATGAGCACTGGGTGTTATATGGAAACCAACTTGACAATAAACTATTATAAAAATTTTATTTAAAAAAGAACCTGTTTTTAAAAAAAGTAAATAAAAAAATAAAAATTCCCACAACAGAGAGAAGAAGAAAGAGAAGAAGAAGAAGAAGAAGAAGAAGAAGAAGAAGAAGAAGAAGAAGAAGAAGAAGAAGAAGAAGAAGAAGAAGAAGAAGAAGAAGAAGAAGGAGGAGGAGGAGGAGGAGAGGAGAGGAGGAGAGGAGGAGAAGGAGGAGGAGGAGGAGGAGGGGAAGAAGGAGGAGAAGGAGGAGAAGGAGGAGAAGGAGGAGAAGGAGGAGAAGGAGGAGAAGGAGGAGAAGAGGAAGAGGAAGAGGAAGAGGAAGAGGAAGAGGAAGAGGAAGAAGGAAGAAGAAGAAGAAGAAGAAGAAGAAGAAGAAGAAGAAGAAGAAGAAGAAGAAGAAGGAGAAGAAGAAGAAGAAGAAGAAGAAGGTTGTGTATAGTGAGTATGGAAAGATTGATGGAATTTCCCTGTGTCTCAACTGCTACTGCTATCACAGTCACCAAGTCATCATCTCTATCACTAGGAGCCACCTTTATTGAGTGCTCACCCCAAATGAAACCAAGACACTACAGAAAGTCTTACCTCATTTACCTACATTATGTCACTTAACCCTCACAAAGTATCTACATACTGGGCTCTACCAGTTAGTACCTGATTTTTGTTATTGTCATTTTAGGTGAAATGATTAAGGACTGGAGAGGTTAAAAAGCAAGGCTGAAGTAGACAGATGTGGAGATAAAGAGGTTTTCTAGTTCAGGGGGAAACAGTACAGCCAGTCAAGGCAGCAGGAGCAGAGGGAAAAGCCTTGAGCCAACTATATTGGCCAGAGAGTGTGTCTTGGCATGTGACATGATTGAGGGTGCAGTTCTGGAGGCAGTCCTGTTAAAATGGATCAAGAGAAAAGCCACTGGAGATGAATAATCAAAACAAGAGGAGAGTTGTTATATCCTGAGTCATCTGTATGCTGGGAGAAGTTCAACAAGAAAAGAAACTGATTCTCCCAGTGGTGGATAAATCCAGATCTCCTACCCTTGACATCCAGCATCCCAGCACACTGTGCCTTGTCCTGAAAGTCCTGCCTTGTCAGCACACTGGGCTCAGCTGCCCCACTCAGGGCACACTCATTAGCAATGCCTTTGCACAGCTTCAAGTTTCACTAAAAGCACCTTGAAACCTAAATGCTAATGTCTATCAAAGTGGCTGAGGTAGTATCTCTAGTCCCACTTGAATTAAGAAATACCCAAACTTCCATGTCTGTTGCAATGAGTTGATTGACATCTGCCTGTATAATAAGGCTTCAAGGATAATATGAACACTCTGGGGACTCCCAGTACTCCCCAGCTGGTCACTGTGCCTGCAATTCTCCCATTGAAATGCATAGTTTTAGCTTAAATGAAGTTCTTCTTTGTGATCAAAGTGTAAATCTCCCTTGAAAGAGCTGGGTTTAGACTGATTTTGGTCATTTATAGCTTATTGTAAATGAAAGATCTGAAAACAGGCACTGAGAAGAGAACAAGGAGCCTGGGGGAAGAGAAACTGGAAGGGGAGTAATCCTGGGGGCACGAAAGACAGACTGTAATGATGTCTTAATTCAGCATACTCCATACTCCTTCTCAGGAGAGAACTCTGCAGCCTTTGCTCATTCAGTGCATGGACATTTAGGCCTCACTTCTGTTTACTCTGGTCAAATGGACACATTTCTGTTAGACAAACCAAGGAGTTTGTAAGGACGAGGGTTTGGTCAATAAAACCAATATCCATAACTAAAATTTAGTTTAGTCATATATTTTATTTCAAATATATATGGAAAAATCTATCTATTACCATATAACCTCAGCTTCAGCAAGGATACCCAAGCCTGCATCCTCCCCCCACTCCTGTAGAAGTTCTATAAAGTTTTCACTTGGTCATCATAGAACTGCCTGGCCCCAGGGATCTGTGGATTTTTTTAGTGTTTTTTTCCTATTTTTCCCAGACTTAGCCTCAGCTAAAGCTTAGAAAAATCTAAATAAATCATAAAGTGTCTTTATCAAGATGATTGTCCCTCATGAAAGAGTGAATTAATTAGTCCAATTTGAACAAAGAGAAATCATAGAAAATCATCACACCCTGACCCTTTCCAAAGTACAGTTATTTTTAGGATCCCACTTCCACCTTTTGAGCCTTTCCCTCCCCAGCTGCCCAATGTGTCAGCTGCTGGGAGAAAACTATCTCTCAAAGTCCCTCAGGCTGAAATGTGAGGGAATAAATGGATCATGCCTCAGCAGGACACTGGCATCTGGAAAAGCAGTGGTTTGGGGTCTTGAGACAGGAGTTCACCTCTGGTTCTACCATGTACCATCTCTGGAAGCCTGATGCAGTACTCCACCTTCTTTTTAGTCAGGCCTCTTACTTCCAAGTGACAAAAATTCAAGTCAAGTTTGCTTGTGTAGAAAAGGGACAATATTGGCTTGTGTGACTGGGAGACCCAAGGTCTGGGGACTTGTTTAGTCAGACCTTGATCCATTAGGATATTCAAATGACTCATTTATTTATTCATTCCATAAATTTTAGCCAAAGGCCCACTTTGGGTCAAGAGCTGTTTTAAGTGCTGAGGACACAATAGTGAGAAAACCAGGCAAATCTCTAAATACATAATATGATAGATGGTGATAAGGACAGAATATCATAAGGTTGGGCATGATAGGAATGGCTAGTTTTTTTTTGTTTTTTGTTTTTACCAGGTGATCTGAGAAGGTTATGTTTTGGTAGAGACTTGCAAGAAGACTTTTAGGAGCTCTGTAATTCTCTGTCATCATCTCTATCATGTCTCTTGGCTCTCTTCTTTTTCTGGCTTTGATCTCAACAGATTTCAGTAAAGATTCTGGGCCTACATGGCCCCACCAGCTCATCTCTTAGAAGGAGAGAAATCCTCCCTTTCAAAGTATCTCCATCAATTCCTGAGAAAGAACTATGGTCATGTGGATCACAAAATCATTCTGGACCTTTCAGCAGAGGAATCTAGCATTTGATTGGTCAGTCTGGATCACACATCTAGAGGGCAGGAGAAGCAGAACTAGGTGATTGAAAGCCTCACCAGATGCAAGACTAGTAGGAATAGAGATGGGGGAAGGAACAGTGGTCGTAGGAAAATAATAGGTGTCCACTAAACCACTTATCATTAGTTTCCTTGTTTGTAATAATAATATAAGTATGTCTAAATGAAAGGTTTGTGCACACTAGAGATAGCATATATAAAGTATCTGGCCTTGTCCTTGCTCTATGTGTGTCTTGCTGGGAACAGAAGAGTGGAGAAAGCAGAAATACTTTCTAGTATTTCTAAAATGCTTCTAGTCTTTTCTGTACTTGATAGTTACCACAACACACACCATCATTTAAGGCTCTTTCCCCCAAGACTCCACATTACAGCCAGCAGCTCACTTCCTTACAACCACTGAAGATAAGCACTCATGTCCTTTCCTTATGAAAATCATATTGCTGATAATTCAGGGGAATAGATAGGGAGATATCAAAACTATAAACAACTGAAATCCATAAATTTTATCATATATTAAGAATCCTTAGGTCTTTGGTCTTGGACCTGAAAGGTGTATATGATAATAAATGAAAGCCTGTTTCCTGTCCTTAAAAGAGACTTTGCTTAAACTCAGCTTCTTTCTGAAATCCCTCCTCTTCCCAAGAAGAAAACTCCAACTTGGTAGAAGCCCCTCTCCCCAGCTAGAGGTACACTCAGCTCAGAACATTTCATGTTCTTTTACCTCAATGTGTTAATCTCTTGGAGTAACACTGAGAGAGGAGGGTATGAATGCAGAAAATAAATTAGAGGTCTTGGTCACTGATGGGATACGGGAAGCAGGAAGCAGGGAAAAAGAGAAGGAATTAAGAATGACAGCTAGACTCTGATAAAAGTGACAGGGAATGGTAACACAAGTCACTATAGAAAGGAAATGGGACTAGTTCTGAAAATTCAACATACTAAGTCCTTTTGGATAAATAGAGTGAGTTGCATGTGGGGCATCCAACTGAATTGTAGTGGTAGCTGTGGAGACAGAAAAAGACAAATTCAATTGGACTCTGCAGAGACAAGATAAGAGGGCCAGCAGGACTCGGGGACCTCAGCAGAGGAAGAGGGGCACACATAGGAGAATCATAATGAGTTAACTGATGGTAAACGTTCATTGGGAGGTTATCATCCAATAGGGTCAGTAGGGGCAACACCGTCTTCATCAGGAGGCCTGGACCTCCCTTCCTCACATATCCTTCCTGTCCTTCTGCTGCTAAAGCCCAGTATGTCAGAATGCCCCACATCTCCTCTCTCACTTGCAAGGCTTTAGAGGGTACTGCTTAGAACACACTCTTCATCTTTTATAGGTATGCAGCCTAAGACTGCATTTTATGTTCTGGATTCCTTTCTTCTGCCAGTCTCCCTTTAAACCATGCCCTGACTCCCTCCTCTGTGTCCCTGCTTTCATATGAGAAAGAGGTATAAACACACAGAGGAAGATCATGGCAAGAGACTCCCCAAATCCTTTCAAATCCCACCATATTGGCTGATAACTCCCCTGGATCTACACTGAATCTGTTTCTTGATAAAACTTGGTTCAGAGCTGAGCAAAACTGGAGTGGATGCTGCAGCTACATCAGGGGCTGAGCTGTGGCCAACAAGAGCTGAGCAGTCCTTGTGCACTCCCTCCTATGTCCATTTATTTTCTAAATGATCTACTTGAGTGAGGTAACCCTGGCAATTGTCAGGGAATGGATTACTTGGCTACACATTGCTTTCTACAATGTGGGTGATGACAATAGTTTTACATACCAGTACTATTTCATGACCATTGCAAATGATGGTGTCCAAATGGAGGGAGAACAGTGTGATTCAGAGCAAGGCATAGCCCAGAGACAAGCACAGGACCCATTCTGCTTTCCCCCAGCGAAATGTGTCCCCTGGGTTTGAAAGTGATGTTTATCAGCAAACAGTTATTATTACTGTTTTATTATTGCCTCAGTTAGCATTTATATGGCACTTTGTATTTTCAAGGTGCTTTTCAATCATTTTTACTAGTGAGAGAGGGCAGATTCTCAGGCACAGGTGGAAGAAGGTAAGAGGCTGGGTTTTCTTGAGAAAAGGAAAGATGTTTTTGCAAACAGACAGTCATTCTGCTCTCTAAAATTTTTAAGCGGTGGCTGAGAGATGTAGAAATCATTTGTACAGTAATTATCCAATAAACAGCCACTAGGCCAACTAAAATGCCATGTTGCTATTCAGTCACAATAAGAGAAACTCATTCATTCATGAATGTATGCATGCAACATACTGAGAAATGAACACTTTTCTCCCAAACCACGGCCAGGCCCTGCAATAAATGCTTAGAAAGTTAATTTATCACCTTTATCTTAAAGAATTTGAAATTATTATTTGGAATATAAAACACAGTTACACCAAATAATTAAGACCATGAAGCAAATAGTACTAGTTAAAAATATGAGAGGGATTTAAATTGGAAGGTATTAATGTTTGGGCAGAACAAGTTTCCTTCCTAAAGGAACTTGGACTTCAGCCACATTATGCAAAACTTGGAGATCTTTTTGGAGAGGTGACCTAAAGAAGGCATGATCTCTGCTCTCCAAGAATTTACAGTCCAAACAGTTGAGGTAATAGGATTCTCATATTTAAAGAAGGTATTCTAATTAGTGGGAAGGTTGTGACTTTCTTTCAGATTTCAGAGAGTAGAAATACAGCCCATACTGGGGTGAATTTCATTTAATGAGAACTTGTGTCAGTTAAGGTATCAAAGAAGGATTTCTAGGAAAGAAATCAACACTCAGAGTTCAAGGAGGAGGCACTTTTAAGAGGGCATCTGTTCAAGAACCTTTTATTGAAGGTGGCCTCCACTCAATCATCCAAGCATGAATAGACCACTCAATATGTCTGAATACTAGATCTTGGGTGTCAGAAAAACCCTCTATTCTTATTCTGTTGTCTGCCCATGCTACTCAACAATGTATAAAATCCTCAGACTGAATGGTTGAAAAGAATTCAGCCAATGCACCAAATTAAATTAAATATTTGCTATAAGAAGAGTGTAATTTATGCCTAGTCTCTGTCCCAATCTCTTTCATAGAATCTATCTGTAGGTATTTATCTATTAGTTACTATATCCCAAGTCTTGAGCTAATACCTACAATGAAATTTTAGAAAAAATACCATTTCGGAGCACCTGGGTGGCTCAGTCAGTTAAGTGTCCGACTTCGGCTCAGGTCATGATCTCATGGTTCCTGGGTTCGAGCCCCGCATCGGGCTCTGTGCTGACAGATAGCTCAGAGTCTGGAGCTTGTTTCAGATTCTGTGTTTCCCTCTCTCTCTGACCCTTCCCTCTTTATGCTACCTCTCTCTCTCAGAAATAAATAATTTTTTTTAAAAAAGAGAAAATACCATTTCTGGCTCTTAAAGAAATTACAGTCTTGTGAGTAGAAGGTAAAGTGTTAAGAGTAATGCAAATGGCTCAAAGATAAAACCATGTAATTGTGTGAGAAATTAGGGATAGGAAAGGTGACAAAGGTCACAATGTTATTCCTTTCGGTACAGGCCACAGAATAGAGTCTAAAAGGGAATTATGTTGGAAAGAATGGAGATTTGGAGGTATCATTTTATCTCGCAACCAAATGCACAATATAAGAAGGATCCTATAACTGGGAAAAATGTGTTTATTTACAAAGTGATACCTGCAAGCAAATTTGGGAAGAATCTGAGCATATTTTCCAATTATCTCTCCAACTCAGCACTCCTTTTCTACCTCCCATCACCTTCAATACTTGTCTTGAGTTGTATTTGCTCAAATTTCGCAACCCTGGATTCTTTCTAAAACCCAGCACTGGTGCACTGTGGTGAGGGTAAGTCAGGGCTACTGGATTCCTAAGCACCTTAGTTCTGAAGAACTCTACTAGTTACAAATATGAGACCTTAAGGATGTACATTAGCTTATATAATTCTGATTTCTCATTGTATATTGGGTGTAACTACCTCATTTGGTTGTGGTGGGGATGAAATGAGAATATCTGTAAGGTACTTAGCATCTTTTCCAATGCATGGTTCATAAGCACTAAACATTATTCTTTTCATTATGTTTCAAATTTACCCGAAGTCCACAGGATTTATCTTTAAAATCCTCTCGGGATTCTAGTACCTTTCCAAATGATGATAAGATCAGTCTTTTTTTTTTTTTTTTTAAGTTTATTTATTTTGAAAGAGACAGAGAGAGAGACAGAGAAACAACAACAACATACAAGCTGGGGAGGGGCAGAGAGAGAATTCCAAGCAGGCTTCAACCTCTGCACTGAGACTGTCCACTTGGGGCTCAATCGCATGACCATGAGATCATGACCTGAGCCAAAATCAAGAGTCAGATACTTAACCAACTGAGCCACCCAGGAAGCCCCCGATGATAAAGTAATCTTAAAAATAATCTCTACTAATCTATAAATATCATATGGAATCATTTACATTTATTTGGTGCTTTAACACTAGCAAGACTATAACACAAATTCATTTAAACCTCAGATGAAGTTTTAATTTAGGAGAGGAAGAAACTGGCTTTATAGAAATTAAGTGATTTGCCAAGACACAAAGCTATTGAGAGAAGGAGGTGGACCTTGAACTTAAGTCTTTGGACTCCAAATGTTATGTAATTTTCACCACTTAGTACCAACTCCCTATGTGTATAAACATGACTATTCACACGAACCTATTTAGAAGGATAAATCCCACAACCAGGGCTCTCCTTCTTCTCTGGGAGCATATATTAATTTAAGAAAGAAATCATATTTTGTAACTCTAATGATTATCAATGTTAGCATTTTTAGAAGGCAGGTGGAGAGAATATTTTGGAAGAAAATGAAAGTTATAGATATCTTTAACTCACTATCTAATTTATATGGCCAGCCATTCCTCCTATGACAAGAGTGGAGACAATTTTATCCATAAAACACCTGACTGTGTCTATGGGCAGAGGAGAGGGGGATGAATATTCCAACTTATTACAGGTACCTCAAACCATTTTTGGGATTGCAAAGAGCAAAGGGCCCAGCCAAAAGCTTTTCTAACATTTCTATGTGAAATTTATTGTCTTACCCAATAGTCCAATCAATAAACTTGAGTAGGAGCCAGGAAATGAAGAATTTCTGTTTGCTGGAAACTTTTTGATTTGTTCTATTATCATAATTGATGACCTGGAATCAAGAACTTACTCAACCAGAATATCAAACATCTCATTCTCGCATAGACAAATGCCTCTAGAAACCGATTAGGAAAATGTTGATTCACTTAGCTTTTCCCTTCCCTGGAAAATTCCTTCTTCTTTTCCCTGTTTATCCATCTGACTTAAATGCTACTCCATAGAAATGTGAGTGCTAAGGACAGATGAAGGTTGCTGGATGAGGCTTTTTATGGTCTGTGTGGTCAGAAAGGTAGGGTCCTCTTCAAGGTAGGGTCACAGACACAGCATTTATGAAATTTCCCTCTAAGAATGCTTTACTTCTTCCAAACAGGCTCTGCACTAAATCCCCAAATGCCAACTGATTTGTGGTCTATGGTACTCAAAACAACCCAGTTTATTTCTCATCATTTTTGAGCACATCTTTTTCTGGCAGTTCTCAAGCACACCGGTCTCGTGTTAATCTTATACTTTTGCTCATAGAGTAAGTCCAGCCTTGACTTTCTATATCTAGATTTGTGCATAACTGGCTCCTTTTGACATTCAGATCTCAATTTAAATGTGAGCTCTTCAGGGGCTTCCCTGATATTTCTAGTTAAATTTCATCCCAGGTCCTTTTTGTCATATCACCTTCTACTATTGTTTTGTTGTTTTTTTTTTCTTATAGCATTTATCACTCTTGGAAACTACCGTAATTATCTGCTTACCTGTGGACCTGCTCTTGAATAAAAGTCCCGCAATGGCAAGAAATTATCTTATGCCATATCCTTAGCTCCCAAGTTGGTGTCTGGCACATAGTAGATACTTATTTAATGTTTGTGGAAGTAAAGAAAAGAGGAAAGAAGCTTCATGGATTTCATTTCCACTGTGTTTTGTACACATTCTATGCTACTGTGGAATTTGTTTCAAGCCACTTCTTTTATGTATTGGTGATTTCCTTCATCTATTAGTTCCTCAAAAGAAGAGCTCCTGTCTTCTATGTTTATATTTCCCATGTCTCGCTGTGAAACTGGTTTGTGGTAAATTCTTAGTGATTGATTAATAACTGAGAGTGAAAAACTGGTAGCCATGTAATTAAAACCAAAGTAACCACTATAGATCAGACTTCATTTATCTACATAAATTATTTATCCAAATAAATATTTGGAGCCCATCAGTTGCTGAAAGAAGTGGCTTAAGTTTCCACTTAGCTTTTGATTGTGCTTTTGGTTGAGAGAGCCCAATCAGGAAATATACGGAGGGAGATGAAACCATAGATGCAAAGGACACAGGAAAGGAAGCCTGGATGGGACATTGTGAATGGTAAGGAAGACAGAAAAGGGAGAATTATGGTAAGCTAGCCTCCTGAATCTGAGAGATTGGACAATGGCAAAGTCTTCAGTTGAAATTAGGATGGTGGGATAAACAACCCACTGGGGATATGAAGAGAGATGAATTTAGGTTTAGAAAAAAACTAAGCTAAAAATAGTGGTAGATTTCTATACTTTGATTTTGTATCCTACAACTTTAATGAATCTGTGTTTTAGTTCTAACAGTTTTTTGGTGGAGTCTTATGGGTTTTTTATATAGAGTATCATGTCAATTGCAAATAGTGAAAGTTTGACTTCTTCCTTGCTGATGTGGATGTCTTTCATTTCCTTTTGTTATCTGACTGCTGAGCCTAGGACTTCCAGTACTGTGTTCAGTAACAGTTTTGAGAGTGGACATCCCTCTCATCTTGTTCCTGACTGTAGAGGGAAAGTGTGGGAGCCCGACAGTGACCATAAGAAAGCGTGGTTAGGGACGCGGAGATGTACCTGCACACGGGACTCTCTGCCTGGGCAGATCATGCCTGCAAACAGGATGTTCTGCCAAGGGGCCTGCACACAATACCCAAGGTTAATGATCCGCTCGCACACGAGGGAACATGCCCTCCTTAGAAATAAGGAAGAGGCTGGAGTTGTGGGCAGGCCTCTTAGTAAACATGTTGTGGTCGCTTCCTCCCTTTGCTCCCCCCTTCCTTGAAATGTGTTTGGCTACTTGCCCTTATTTGGTAAAGGAATGCATCTTGTAGATTTCAGTTTGTATCCAGTTACCGGGGTATAAAATAAACCACAAGAGGGGCTTGCGTAGAATTGTTCCTCTGGCCAGAGTTGTGTCTGTGTCTGTCTTTTGTGTGTGTCTTGTCTTTGTGTCATTTCGTCCGCAACAGGAAAGCTCTCAATTTTCCCCATTGAGGATGAACCCTCAATTTTCCCCACTAAGGATGATATTAAACGTGAACTTTGGCACAGGGCGATGTATAGAAGTATTAATTTACTGTAACATACACCTGAAACTAATGTAACACTGTATGTTAACTAATTGAAATTAATACAAAAACCTTTAAAAACGCATTCAGCCAAATACATATACAATTTTATCATTTTGTCATATAACATATGTTTAAAATGTCAAAAGTGAAAATAAAAAATTTGGTGGTAGAAAGTGCAAGGGTGGGGGGATGCTTAACAGAGTAGGAAATGCGAAGCTGGAAACAAAGATTAAGAAAGTCATGCTGTTAGAGGTTATCTTTGATACTGTGAAAGTGGGTAAAAGTTCCCAGGAAAAGGGAGAGGAGGCTAAGGAAAGACCTTAGAAAACATGCATAATAACAGAAATGAAAAGGAAGAAGAGCGATCATGAAAGAGAAGGAGAGTCAGGGCACCTCAAAAGAAAAATATTATGGAAATCAAGAAAAGAGCTTATTTTGTTTTGTTAAAATATGAAGTACTTCTGTGAGTCTTATTTTTACAAACAGAATATAAAGAACCTGAAGGTGACTGTTTTTATGTTTATGTATATGGTGAGGACAGGGCAATGTTTATTTACGCCCATAATTTACTTATTAGAATTATTTTTAATTCAGTTAATGCATACATGTGTTATAGTAATGAGATATGAAAATACTTCTTGACCATACCAGTGCCTTCACAGAGGTGACTATTTTCTACATGCCACTCCAATCCTTTTCTATGAATTTTTATACTTATAATGTAGACATATGTAGTTTTGTTTAGTTGGTTTATAATAATACCATGTGGTATTACATTGTAGGTCATAACTTGAAGCTTTTTAACTCAACTATATATACTAGAGACTTTTCTGAGTTAGTACATGTATCTGCACTATTCATATTTACTGCTGCGTGGACTCTCAAAGAACAGTCATCCATACCTTATTTAACCAGAAGCTTCTTTGTGAAAACTAACAACTCTGTCTATGTTCCCTGTGCCTGGGTGATTTTTCTTTGTTTGGACACCAATATGTGGAATCACTGGGTAGGGGAGAGCAGCTTGTGGCCCTTTAATTTCTTGTTTCAACCACTCAAGGCCTAATACAGGCCTGATCACAGAATGGGTAAAATGATTGCCAGCTGAATTAAAATCCCAAGAGTTAACTTTTTCCTTTGGCCTCTTCTTTCCTTTCATGATCTACTACAAGGTGGCATTGTTGTCACCACCATGTGGATTTGGTACAAGTACAAAACAGGCACAAAGGGAATATGGATGCTACAAGCCCATGTCCTGGCCCATCCACGGAGAAGCAACTGGTGGCCTCTGTGCTCTGGGCCTCTGGAGTCAAACAAACTGACATCTAAAGAGGGCAAGCATCCTGCTGAGTGTCCCGCTGAAAATAAAGCACTAAAGAACCATGTTTTTCCTTAATCCCAAGGCCTCAGTGTATCTTCCTATCCAGAGCCCCATATGATTCACACTGCCAACTTTTTACTGCACTTCCACACTAGAACACCCGCCACACTCAACAAATTTTATACTTTTCACTTGGTCCCACTCAATCCCATGTGGTGTTTTGAAAATATGTAAAGGGAAAGTGAGCCTCCAATATTTTTCCTCTCCTCATAAATATGGCATTTTAAATAAGTTTCATACATATTCATCCTTTGCTCTTTCTTTTTTCTAAATGTTCACCTATAGCTTAAGTTTTATTCATACCCTTCTCAGGTTCCCTGGTTTGAACTGAAAAATTGAAACGTAAAATATTAACCAAACAGTAAGGTATCTAAAACTCACCGTTCAGTGTGAAGCCTAAAAAGAAATGAAGACAATCTTCCAGTAATTTACAAGCAAGATAGTAAAAGAACATATCCAGCCTAAATAAAAAACAGCCATAGAAAGACAGAGCAATCTGTAAACAGAACATTTTTGAGTAGTGAGGGACTGATTTGTGCGAACAATTTGTGATGTCAGTGTTATTAATTTAAAATCACACTTCAAACATTTAATCTTATGAATTCCCAGGTGGTTTAGGATTTTGCCAAAGTTTCTAAAGAACTCAGAGATCCTTATATATCGGTTCCCCTCCACTACATGTCCAAATATGTCCAGAACAGATGAACTCCATCCAAAAATCATTATTTTTTTCTTTCCTTTTCTCTCTCTTTTAAAAAAAGAAACAGAGCAGGAAATCTCACTTAAACAAGCTGTCTCACGACATTTCTGGCAAATCCTGACTCCAGCTAAGTTGAAAATATCTCAAGAGCAGCCTGTCTTACAGAATTTCAGTGTTTCTACTCCTGGGAAATGCAGAAATAGATGGATATGTGGGATTCAAAAGCTTCAAAACACCTTCAGAAAAAGCATCTTGATGTGAACTTCACAGTGACCTGATTTTATGTGAGAAACATATGCTGCCCCTTATGTATCAGTGAGCTATTGCTGTGTAACAAATCACCCCATATCTCAGTGGCTTAAAACTATATGCATTTTTAATGGCTTATGAGTCTGTAGGTCAGTTGGGCAATTCTATTCTTGGCTGGGCTCAATTATAAGTCTCCAGTTAGCTATATGTAAAGTAAGCTAACTATGCTGATCTTGCCTAAGTTGTCTCACATGCTTGAAGGTTGGCTTACTATAGGGCAGTCTGGGATGCCTCTGATAGGACAACTGGCCTCTTCTCCATATGGTCTGTCATCCTCCATCAGGCTATCCCAGGCTTGTCTCCATGGTGATGGCAACATTCTGAGAGAGGGCATAAATGTTCAATGCCTCTGCAAGTCTAGTCTCACAAGTGGCACACCACCACATGCTATCTTATTTCTTTGGTCAAAGTCAATCACAAGGCCAGCCTAGTTTCAAGGGATGGAGACATAGATTCCCAATTCTTGATGCACTCACATTGCAAAGGCTATAGATACAGAAGCCACTAAGTGGAGCTATTAATGAATATTAATGTATTCATCTACTGTACCTCATTTTTAAAGAAATACTTTTTGAAGATTCCCAGAAAGATTTTTTTTTTTTTTTTTTTGGTCTCCAAAGTTCACTTGATCACCACCTCTTCCTCAGCCACTTGAACAAATGAGAGCTGTGTGAATGCATGGTCATTACCTGGAATTTGGGAGAAACAATGAAAAACAAAGATAGATATTAAAATACTGGTATTTAGAAAACACATAAAGATTTATATTTATTATCCTCTACGTTCTCTTCCTCAGGCATGTTGGTGATGCAGCATTTCTTAAAAGCGTGCCATCACTGTGTCCAGAACTTTCTTCCAACCCACTGCACCCTGTTCAGCAAGTTTAGGTGAAGGCGTTGTTTTAAATCTTACCAGATGGTGTCAACAGAAATTTTTCAGAAAAAAATCAGTATGCCTATCCTTTTCTCACATGGGTCTTACGAGGTGTATTGACTGAAATATCGAGAAATTATGGCTGCCAGGATGCACCACCAGGATTAATAATCAGGTCCACACGTGTGTATTCAGTGACAACTGGACCCAATTCTCACCTGACCCATAGTAATTGTAACACTTTGTTGGTCATAAAATTATTTCATAAATGTGAAAATAATGGGTACCTTCAAATTGATGAAATATGGTATTAAATATCACTGAATTCACTGTACACAAAAATATTTTCCCAGAATACCACTCTAGGCTTTGATACCATTTCCTGCAAACAGCTCCACTAGTCTTGCTGTTTGTAAAATGAAATATCTTCTTTAAAGTTTACCCATTTTTGTCTAATTGGAGAATCTAACTAAATAGAATGATCATTTCAATTGTTTCCAAAGGAGATTTTCTTTAGGAATCTGGGTGAAATCACTTCTATGGAAACACATATTCCTTTTAGAGATCCTTAAATTACTGAAATACATGGCACATGGGGCAAAAAGGACACATGGACATAGCATTCAGGGCACTTTTGTTCTTTTATTATCTTTACCTTTTCAATAAATTAGTGTCTCAAAGTTTAACCTTCATCTATAATCCATTTGGGGCTTTCTTTCATAACTCACTCCAGAAGGAACATTAGTGGATGTGAGTTTTCTCCCAGGAATTCGCCCTCCTTCTGTTTTAAATCAAAAAATGCTTTTGCAAATTAGCCAAAGGAGACAGGCTATAAGCTTCCTATAAGAATCCTTCAGTGTGCCCTCTGGACTTTTTGTCTGGCTGTTCTCAAAAGTTGTGCAAGTTAGGATGGACATGGAATCTACACGAAACATGTAAACAGCACATATAGGGACAAACACATCTCCCATAAAAACAACAGGCATCTGCTGAGTTATCGCAATTGAAATATACAGCATAAATGCATATTAGTCAGAGGAAAGCAGGTAGTTTTTAGATTTTTATGCTGAAAACAGTGTTTAGAGACCATGTTAGTACACATTTCTCATCTTACATAGGAGGAAACTAAGACTAATTATTCTTTCATTCAAAACATAATTATTAAGTGTCTACAGTGAGGCAGGAACTGTTCTAGCCCCGAGATACAACATAATGAAGATCAAATGATTAATCTGAGGGCTAGTCAGTGATAAGCCCTGCACGAGAACTCCAGTACCCTCACTCGTTGCCCAGCATTCTTGACTGTACCTGCACCTTTAACCAAATCAGAATATTTGGCAATAAAGAGAAAGAGAAAAAAATGTTCATTTTTGACTTTCAATGTCCTGATCAAATATTTGCCCTTCTCCAGTTATTCACTTACCTCTAAGAGAGCAACAGAAATTCAGTAACAGAGGGCTAACTAGCAACCTCAGTTATAGAACTGAAGCACCAGATTAGTACCCAAAGACCTTTGCATTAAGGCATGAAGAAAATTTATGCTTTATGTATTTGCTCTATTTATTTACACAGTATTGACTCTGTATATATTCTGTACCAAATACAGAGGAGGTCATAAAAGGAGAAAGACGCAGCCCCAATCCTCAAAAAAAGTGCCTAATTCTCCAAACTAAAAACAGCAGCAAAAGCCAGTGTAATAACTGGAGGAAAGAAACATTAAAACATCTACTGATTTGTGCTGCCAGAATAGAGTAAGTTCATTGTGTGCAGTTGGTTTAAAAGGCTTTCTGGAGAAGACCAATCTTGGGTTGGGTGTTGAAACAAGTAAAAGAACTACTCAAAAAGATTAAAATCTTCCTTGATTTATGAAAAGTCTTCTTCTCTTTTTTTAATTTGAGAGAGAGAGAGAGAGTGTGTGTGTGTGTGTGTGAGAGAGAGAGAGAGAGAGAAAGAGAGAGAAAGAAAGAGAGAGAGCACGTGAGTGGGGGAGAAGAGCAGAAGGAAAGAGAAAATTCCAAGCAGGGTCCACACTCAGCACGGACCCTGACATTGGGCTTGATCCCACGACTCTAGGATCATGACCTGAACTGAAATCAAGAATCAGACACTCAACCAATTGAGCTACCCAGGTGCCCCTTGTGAAAAGTTTTCTTAAGTTTTAAGTTATAGTTTTCTAATCTAGTATTTTATTTCTATCTTTTATGGATACTATTCATGCTTATGCTCAAACCCCCTTGTTTATCTTTCATATCCAGCATTTCCATTGTTCTTTGTTAATTCCATTTCTCTGTGCTCATTCATGCTTTATCTTTTGGGATCTCTTGCATCTCTACATTGTTGAACCTTGTATTTTTGTTTGACAAAAGCATTTGTTTTCTACCCCCAAAAAAACTTTGGTGATCTCTTCAGTAATATTTTCCAGCTGATCTATAGTAACTTCTGGAACATGTGCTCTTGTTAAGGTATCTTTCTCTAGTAGTATCTCATTTTTGGTTTACCTATTCCTTTGATCACTTTTCAAGATAGATTCTCTGTGTTTTTCTGTTTATTACTCAGCTCTGAATGTGGACATTCTCCAGATCAGCTACAGGTGGCAGGCTGGAATTTGCAGGGATTCTCATCTGGCTAGTGAGGTATGTGAGTTCTTACTGCCATTTGTAGCAAATTTCTCACCAGCAATAAGGCAAGTCCTGCAGGGTCTTCCATAATGCAGACTTCTCTTCTACTTGCCTCACCAAAAACCAGTTTTCTGCAAATCTGATGTTCCCTGAAACAGCTTGCTTCTTTTGAGACTAACTTTAAAGAATCTTTAGGCAAGAGCACAGCAGCATTTACCCCAGTGCTGCTTCTCTCTCAGTCCCGGGGCAAGACTCCTCCGAGTGCTTCACCAATGCATCACACATGTTGAGGGGTTAGTGGGAACAGGAGCTATTCTGACCTGGTATGAGCACCACGTGCTCTCTCCTATAGTCCTTTTGGGTGGTTCTTTCCCCAGTCAGGAGCAGTTTCCTCATGTCACTTGCTGATGATCAGTGTTCTGCTGAATCCTCACAGTCAGCGTCTGCAGATGTCCAGGCTTCTTTCTGGGCAACTCTCTCCTCTCTGTCAATCTTCTTCACAAACTCTAGCCACCTAGACTTCCTGAGATTCCCAACTCCATTTCCTCATTCCAGGGTGTCCATGGGGCTCTGAGTTACCCATTCCTACTCCAGAGCCTGAAACTCTCTCAGGGCAGTACATTTGGGAAGCTACAGGACTTATTTCATTTGTTTCCTATCTTTCATGGATCACCGTCTGCTGTGTGAGGTCTAGGTTCTTGGAAACCTAATTTTTGTCCTTTTCTCAGTGTGTTGTTTCAGGTGAAAGGGTACATCATGTCCCTGTTATTCTATCTGGCCATAGGGAGCAGTCTGGGCGATAGTAATTCCTCATTTAGCCCTTACTTTCTTGCTATGAGAGCCTTCTTTCAACAGCGTAAAGGAGAGCTCCCCCCATTTCTGTTGTTCCAGGAGAACTGCTCATTTTGTTCCTTTATCTGAATGCACCATTTAGGATAGAGTCTTGGACTCTGCCTTCATTGTCTGTGATATTCACCAATGGATCCTCTCTCAGCATGATCCTGTACCACTATCTAACTTTCACTGCATTGGCAGCCCTTAGCCCTATACTGTGGTTAAGAATAATGATGTTTCTAGGTGTACTGTTTTACATTTGTTTTTCATTCTCCTTTATTTTGGGGAAGAAACCGTCATGTGGATTCAGCCTTCCCTCCATCTGATGCTGAGCTCTTCAGGAGGTAAGGACTATATGTCAATATACATAGAAGTCCCTGGACATGACATGGAACCGGCACACTGGGGACATTTAAGGGTCATTTGCTGACGATAAAGAGGAATGCAAGGAAGTTGATAATATCTGAGGAAGAATAAGAGAGAGGGAAATGATAAGGATTCAGGATAGCAAAAGATATAGTTGAATGGACATACAATCTATTTCTGAATAAAAGTCTAAATATATAAAATTGAGAATTTTTAAGTTAAGATATGCATTCTAGAAATGTTTAAATAAACATCCAGATAATAAAGGCAACATGCAAGGCAGGTAGATAAAGGAAAAAGAAAGACATCTAGGAAAACAAAGCATATGAAAATATAAACATGGCACACAATATCTGCTTGTATTTCTCAAAAGCTCAGTGAGAGAAGCAGCTTTCCTCCTAGCTAACTGACACTCCTTATCTTGGCTTCTATGAAGCATTCACTAATGGAAATAAAAATGAACCAAAACTTAGAAAAATGTGATAGTGTCATCTATACTCAAGGAAAAAATATAATTACTTAGTCATTTTAATTACACATGCAGAGTAAAGCAATTGCTTGCAATTTACTGGTGTGTGCCAAAAACAACTTAATATTAATAAATATTTGTGAGAAATCACTTTGTAAATTTTAATTACTTAACAAAAGCAGTAAAATAATTTTTAATTAAACAGTATGTATACCCATAACTAAAATGACCCTTTGTATTCCAATAGAGCAGCTTCTTTTAGGACTGAAGGATAACATTTCTGAGTCCCTAATTATATATAAATCATGAAGGAGAAAAGGAGCTAAATACCATATTGTTTCTTCCCATTGAAAAAGTAGGAAAGAAAATTGCTAAAGGGAAAAAAAGGTGGGATTGAAATAGTCATATCTGAGATATGCTCTTCATGTCTTGTATGGAGCATTGTCTTTATTTATTTATTTATTTATTTTTTTAATGTTTTATTTATTTCTAGGAGAGAGAGAGAGAGACAGCATGAGCAGGGGAGGGTCAAAGAGAGAGGGAGTCACAGACTGTAACAGGCTCCAGTCTCTGAGCTGGCAGTCAGCACAGAGCCCGACGCGGGGCTTGAACCCACGAACCGCGAGATCATGACCCAAGCGAAAGTCGGACGCTTAACCACTAAGCCACCCAGGCGCCCCAGGAGCACTGTCTTTAAAAAAAAAAAAAAAAAAAGGTGGCAAGGTGAAAATCCAAAGTACTGAGGACTGCCAAAAGTACTCTATAACCTTGAAGTCCTGAATACTACTTATCAGCTCTTACCACTATGTCCGTCTCCTTTGGGCTAACTCATTACAATTCTTAGTGAATGAATTAATTGGTATTTTCTTATTGGAAATTGCAACCAATTTGTGAAATTAGTAGTGATGACTTTTTCAAAAGACATAAATGGTTGTGTGATTCTTATTAATAATCTCAACCACTAATAAGTTTTAACTGGAAAACAACTACTTACAGGGGTGGGGGGTATGTTAGTACTCTGCTCTTCCCCTCTGTGTCCAGAGGAGAAGGTTAAATGGGATGACCTTACTTTGCCATCCCAGGAAACCTGGACTCTTCAACATCCCTAATAAGGCAAACCACATAATAAAGCAGTTTTCCTTATTCTCATTCAGTTATACAAAATTCTGCCCCTGACTCTTGTATGCCAAATCCTCCTCATTGTTAACACAGGAAGCTCATAGAATGGAATTATTCTGGTCCTCTACACAAGTTTTATAACTAGGTTCTCCACTGAATTTTTTAAGTTTCTGAAATCCTGGGTAAAAGTTTTATTGAATCTTATTTCTTCTTGATAGAGCCCTGCAGCAGCAGAAGCTAGGATGGGCTATGAAGGGGAGCAAGAAAAGAACCTTCTCTAAAGCAGACCTGTTTTCTGAGAGATGATTTTACCAAATGACCTCCTTGGCCACAATCCCTCAACTAATTTCAATCTGAATAGGGGAAGAAGGTCAGACACCACCAACAATGTATACCAGAGTCATCCCTCTGATAATAGCAAATTAGCCCTGGGAAAGAACACGTATCAACCTGAAAAATTCATGAAGATTCGAATCTGCTGCCTAATTAGCCACAGTGGTTGATACAGGAGAAAAAATAGCCCACAACTAACAATGTCAAATTAGGGGCATTTGCTGGACCTTTTCACTGAACGGCTGAATCGATTGAAATATCCAAATGTCCAACTAAATGAATGCAATTGTGTCCACTCGAAAGTTTTTCTGTGATTATGCCAAAACCTATGAGTATGGGTGACTCATGAAGCATAAATTTAAGTTATACTCACAGTCAAATGAGATATATATGTCTATGCATTAGGAAATAGTGATGTAAATTTCATATAAATATGAATCAGAAGCAATAGAGTGACCACACACACACACACACACACACACAATTTCCCCTGGACTGGAAATATGCATTCTTTCCAACTTTCTCACCAATATATCAATTGCCCTCCTATACACACACAAAATATATAGGCCTGTACTTGAACACTTCTAGTGAAAGGTATAGCTATATATCATAAACGCATTAATTCCCTTATTCCAAATAAGTTCTAGCCCTCTTCAGAATCTTCAGCTTACTGATTCCCTAGAACCTTAACAGGTAGTCAATGAAGAGAATAATAACGGACTTTGTAGCTACTAAAATCTTGGAGAACCTAGCAAGATCGGCACATGCAGACTTCTCCCTTTCTTCTCTCTGTGTGGACATACAAGAACTGAGGAGGAAGGGAAATTTCCTGAGAGATATAAGCTATTTATAAGAGCTAATGGTGCCTCTTTGGAGGGCATTTTATTAACTTTTTGTTTCCCACATGGAATTGCACTAGATATGACAAGGCTCGGAGGCCCTCATACATGTCTATGTGCACCTTTCGCTTGGGATCTAGAGGATTTAGAGGAGTCAAAGGTCTGTGGGAAAAGACAGAGAAAATGGAACAAGGAACAGACTACTTACCACTTGTTCTACGCTCTAGACTTTATACAGCAGTGAAATGGAATTTTGAAGTTTCTTTTCCCAGTACTCAACAACTCACCTTGGAGAAAGGGAAAGGTATACCCAGGAAGAGATAATATACATTTGCTTCAGGCAGTCACATCTTGTCATCTCTGGAGAAACACAGTCTAATGATGGATGGATGAATGGAGCACCAAAACCTGGAAAGGAGAATCATATTTCATTATTAAACTTTATAGTTGCTAAAGTTTCATACTTATACTTCATACTGAGTCATAATTGACTTCCCTGTAATGCACATATATTGGTTATTTAAAATATGTCTATCTATCTATCTATCTATCTATCTATCTATCTAATCATCTATCTCTCTATATGATGTTATATATACACACATGCTAATAATCTATATGCTAAGTAACTAAAGGAAGGATCCAAAACAAAGAATATGTTTACCTGACCTCATGAACCGAGAAATTGATTTGTGCAGATGAGATATACATACAAAGTGCATCTAATAACAAAGCCCAAAGAAAAGTTCCTTATCAGTGGGATGGATAGTAAATGGAACAAGGATTCATAGTAGAGCATGATAGTTTTACGTGTTTTCTAAAGTTCTCTAGGAGGAGATGTTAAAGAAGGTGAGAATTTGATTCAATGGAGTAGATGGGAACCCTGTGGGAGGGTGAAGATCAGCATGAGAAAAGGTGTAGAGGTGAGTGTGTGAACACTTCTTTGTAGGTTACTAGATCATGTATCAGTGGTTGTCTAAGAGGGAGACCTAAATTACACCTTGCACAGACCAATGAGAGGGCTGCCCTGACCTAACCTGGACCTGACCTTTTCTGACCTTCTACTGCTCTCAACTCTCAGTAGCTCACCTGAACATCAGAGGGAAGTGAGATAGGGAGTTATGGGCCACATAAGCACAACATTTTGCTCAGGGCATATGCTTGCATTTGGCTGTGACCAATGATCCTGGAGTGGCCAGGGTGTGATTATGTTGGTTTATTCATATTTCTTTTACCTGTCCTAGGCTCAGTACCACCCCCTCAAAGGACCACTTTGCACACATTTTCACCTGAGCATCAGGCAATACAAAGAGTTCTAATAGTTCCCACACCATGTCAATGTTGAGCTAGCTTTTAAAGAGTATTCTCTATAATAATGTTGATATTTAACATTTGCACTAGGACAAAATGTTCCTTTTGGTTACATTTTAAGAAATCCCAGGTCTCTGGCTCTGCCATCTGTTCAAGACAAGGTGTAATTCCATTGTTTTGGGGTCCCCCTTGTTATCTCTTGAATTAGAGCCCATCTGGATACCAATTCATTGCTGGATCTGTAGATCCAAGAAGAATAGCTTTTAGGAAAAAGCAAAAATCAAAGTTTCGGTCATTTGTCAGATGTGATAATCAACAACTGGCCTTTCTTATTCTGCTTTAGATATTCCAAAGTTACAATTTTAGCTTCTGTATTCTTTCTTCATGTGCTGTTAGCAATTCAAAAGAAAGAACAAAGGAATAAAAACAAATAACTTTGTCAAAACAAATTCAGAGATAATTCTTCTCAACCTTCTGGGCATTAGGAGGGACCTAGAATGCATGGCCTTAAATAATTCAGGGAGATTTTTTTTAATTTAAGGGTTTAGTTTAGGTTAAAATCCATGTTTCCCTAGGATGTATTACTGGAAACTGACACAGATCACATTCGCTTTACAGTGCCAAAGAACACACGAATATATTTTATTAAGGAGAACAGAACCAGAGGTCAGAGTCTTGGTTCTGGAAACCTGAAACAGAGAAAGAACTAGAGTGAAATGAATGCAGATGTAGAAAGCTAGGACTTTACCAACAATGAGGACCAGAGAATGGCTTGTGCCTTTCCGCATTTCAGTAAGTGGTATGGGAAGGCTCAGGGATAGCAGAATGCCTGGAAGGTTATTAAGAGAAACTCCTGGCACTGCACGTATAGCTGGGCTGTAGTGGCCCAGTTTATGCCAGATGTGGCTACCACATCTTACAAATCATTTTTTTTAAATTTGCATTTGTTTTCCTTCTCCCCTTGAGATTTGGTAAAAAAAAAAAAAAATCATTCTAAAGATTCAAGACACTGAGATTTCTCCTGTGGTATAAAAATGAGAAGCTTGGCTCCTAGGAAACACACAATGGAGCTTTGTACTGATTTTTTACTGAGGTGGCATTTGCATGACATTCTCTATTCTTCCTCCAAAGCATATAAGAAAAATCTGACTATAAGTGGGCCAAAATCTTTTAACATTTCTTTCCACTGGAGTATTATGCAACAGAGATGCACACCCTCCTTCCCAGACCATGTCACCTTACTATTTTATACTCCACCAAACTGTAATTCGGGAAGAGCTGGAGGGCTGGAGAGAGAAACACAGAAGGGTGTCAAATGATGTAAAGAATAGAAAAAGGGATGTGAGAGAGAGACTGAAAAAAAAATAAGAAGTTTGATCTAGAAGTCAAGAAGAAAAATCCTGGTACTAACACCACATGATTCACTAAGAATCATGACTTTTATGATTTTCTCCAGCATTTTCAATGTTAAAGTACAATGAAGGAAGGCCGGAGGAAAGGCAAGCCATCACCTGTCATCTTCACCTCAATCTGGATGGCTTTCTCATCTGCCACTGGAGACCCTCCACAGCATGGTCCAGTCTATTCTTTAGTCTGCACCTCCTCTTCCTTCGACTCAGTCCCAAGCTCCGCTACATTGCCCATACTGTCCCTTCTTCTGAAACATCCTTCATCTCTGTTCCACTTTCCTAAATTCCATCAACACTTCCCCATGCAAGGTTCTCCCTTGGTGAAACTCCCATTGCCTCTTCCAGTCAAGTGTGATGTCTTTGTTCTCTGAATAATCACTAAATTTTGTTCAGACCATGCTTTCAACACTTGGCATTTTATATTTTATTTGTTCCAAATATGTTTACTGAACACAGACTAGGTTCTACACACATTATTTTAGATGCTTTTCACTACATTCATGGAGTTTAAAGTTATTTGTATCCTCTGTTCCTAAATTCCCTTAAAGGAGGAACTATTTCATTCATCTTTTATTCTTCTGCACATCTACTGAAACTTGAAAGGACTTAGTAAGCTCTACTAAATCAAATGGAATATAATTCAAGCAGCAAATATTTCTTCTTCCCTTGGAGGATTCTGTCCCATAAAACCAATCCTCAGTTCTGTTAGTATGATTGGTTCCCTGTCTCTAACATGGAGAGCCTCTTTCTCTCTTGAGAGAACAAATAGGTATAATATATGCTGAAGATGTTAAGAAGACCCCCCTCCCCCACCTCAAGATGGACTATTGCTGTAAAGGTCCATGGATTGGTTTCCAAGACTTTGTGAACCTCTTAATATAGTGTCTTTCCTTGTTTTGTTTTCTGTAGATTTTCTAGGCATCTACAACCCCCTAATATTGAAGAATATAGCAAAGGGAAATTGTTCTTAATTTTGAGGGAAAAGACTACTGGGTCACAGTATTGTCATTTGACCACTTTCAAGAGCTTCTATGGGGCATTATCTTTCAGAGCACGGGATTCTGGTCTTCCCTGGACCAATTAAAATGCAGTGGTGGTATTCGCCAGAGGGAGCCGTGAGTTGACTATGATCTCTGGAAGGATAGAGAGCATTTCCACTGTGTTTAGTCTTTTTTGAGTGAACCGTGTTTGGTTTTGGGTATTGTGCCTGGTAGACTCTCAATGCATAATTTATTTAATAAAAATAAATAAATAAAAAGAGAATGGAGTCCAAATTTGGTAAACAGTAGTAATACCCTGGAACAAGATTATCAACCAGAGCTCAGCAACCTTGGCTCTGGCTTCTCTGCACCTCAGTAGACCATACAATTGTCATCACAAATATTGACATTTGCTTATACCACGCAATGGAGCACCATCTTCACCATGTGTCTATCTCCTCTTTAAGGGTTTGCCATGAATGAGACCCATGGCTCTTGGTGTAGACCTGGACACATCAAGATAGGCTGAAATGAACAAGAGAAAACTCTTCTTGTAAGAATGTATGTGGTCCAGTTACTCTACAAAGTCCCTCAGACCTTCAATATTCTGAAGTGCATCAGCTGTGTCTTTCTCATAGCATGTAGCCCCAGGCATAAATTGCCATTTCTCAAGGAAGACTTTTTTAATCATATTTTCATCCAGATTTGAAAAACAATATGCAAAAAAGAACTCAGAAAAGACAGAGTGCACACACCAAAAAAATAAAATAAAAACCATTGTGTGCCATGGTCCCACGGTAACAGTTGATGGCATCTTCCTTCCATGTTCTAAATATAAGTGCCATTAATTATCATGGGGTAATTAGTGGAGTCCTTTGTTGGTGGTCTTCAAACTCTAAGATATTCTAGCTTAACAATGAATCTTGATTCACACCTGTCCCCAGAATCCTGAATTTAAATCTTTAGAATTTACTTTGTAGAAAATCATAATTCCTAGTATTTTTTAATTTTTTTTTTTATTTACTTCTGAGAGAGAGAGACATTATGAGCAGGGGAGGGTCAGAGAGAGAGGGAGATACAGAATCTGAAGTGGGCTCCAGGCTCTGAGCTAGCTGTCAGCACAGAGCCTGATGCAGGGCTCAAACCCATGAACAGAGAGATCATAACCTGAGCGGCAAAGGCAGTCCTAAGAGGAAAGTCCCTTGCTCTCCAGGCCTATTTCAAGAGATTAGAAAAAGTGCAAGTCCAAAATCTAACAGCTCACCTAAAGGAACTAGAGGCAGAGCCACAAGAATGCCCTAAACCCAGTAGAAGAAGAGAAATAGTAAAAATTAGAGCAGAAATAAACAACACAGAGACCAAAGAAACAATTGAACAGATCAATGAAACCAAGAGTTGGTTTTTTGAAAAAGTAAACAAAATTGACAAACCTCTAGCCAGACTTATCCAAAAGAAAAGAGAGCACCCAAATAGACAAAATTATGAATGAAAATGGACTTATTACAACCAACCCCTCAGAAATACAAGCAATTATCAGGGAATACTATGAAAAATTATATGCCAACAAATTGGACAACTTAGAAGAAATGGACAAATTCCTAAACACACACTCACTACCAAAATTCACACGGGAAGAAATAGAAAATCTGAACAGACACATAACGAGTGAAGAAATCGAATCAGTGATCAAAAATCTCCCAACAAATAAGAGCCCTGGACCTGATGGCTTCCCTGGGGAATTCTACCAGACATTTAAAACAGAATTAATCCCAATTCTTCTCAAGCTATTCCAAAAAATAGAAAGCGAAGGAAAACTCCCGGACTCATTTTATGAAGCCAGCATCACACTGATTCCCAAGCCAGACAGAGATCCAGCAAAAAAAGAGAACTACAGGCCAATATCCTTGATGAATACGGATGCAAAAATTCTCAACAAGATCCTTGCAAATCGAATCCAGCAGCATATCAAAAGAATCATCCACCAAGATGAAGTGGGATTCATTCCTGGGTTACAGGGCTGGTTCAACATTCGCAAATCAATCAATGTGATCCATCATATCAATAAAAGAAAAGATAAAAACCATATGATCCTGTCAATAGATGCAGAAAAAGCATTTGACAAAATACAGCATCCTTCTTAATAAAGACTCTCGAGAAAGTTGGGATAGAAGGAACCTACTTAAACATCATCAAAGCCATCTATGAGAAGCCTTCAGCTAACATCATCCTCAATGGGGAAAAACTCAGAGCTTTCCCCTGAGATCAGGAACACGACAGGGATGCCCACTCTCACCACTGCTGTTTAACATAGTGCTGAAGTCCTAGCATCAGCCATCAGACACCAAAAGGAAATCAAAGGCATCAGAATTGGCAAAGAGGAAGTCAAACTTTCACTCTTCGCAGATGACATGATACTCTACATAGAAAACCCGACAGACTCCACCAGAAGCCTACTAGAACTGATCCAAGAATTCAGCCAAGTTGCAGGGTACAAAATCAACGTACAGAAATCGGTTGCATTTATATACCAACAATGAAACAACAGAAAGAAAAATCAAGAAACGGATCCCATTCACAATTGCACAAAAAACCATAAAATACCTCGGAATAAACCTAACCAAGGAAACAAGAGATCTGTATGAGGAAAACTATAGAAAACTTATGAAGGAAATTGAAGAAGACACAAAGAAATGGAAAAACATTCCATGCTCATGGATAGGAAGTATAAATATAGTTAAGATGTCATTACTACCTAAGGCACTCTACACATTCAATGCAATTCCAATCAAAATTGCACCAGCAATTTTCTACTTCTCAAAACTAGAACAAACTATCCTAAAATTTGTATGGAACCACAAAAGACCCCGAATAGCCAAAGTAATCCTGAAAAATAAAACCAAAATGGGAGGGATCACCATCCCAGACTTTAGCCTCTACTACAAAGCTGTCATCATCAGGACAGTATGGTATTGGCACAAAAACAGACACATAGACCAATGGAACAGAATTGAGAACTCAGAAGTGGACCCAAAAGTATACAGCCAACTAATCTTTGACAAAGCAGGAAAGAATATCCGATGGAAAAGACAGCCTTTTTAACAGATGGTGTTGGGAGAACTGGACAGCAACATGCAGAAGAATGAAACTAGATCATTTTCTCACACCATGCATGAAAATAAACTCAAAATGGATAAAGGACCTGAACATGAGACAGGAAACTATCAACACCCTAGAGGAGAAAGCAGGAAACAACCTCCACAGCAGCAACTTCTTACTTGACACATCCCCAAAAGCAAGGGAATCAAGAGCAAAAACAAACTGTTGGGACCTCATCAAGATTAAAAGCTTCTGCACAGCAAAGGAAACAACCCAGAAAATTAATAGGCAACCAACGGAATGGGAAAAGATAGTTGCAAATGACATATCAGATAAAGGGTTAATATCCAGAATCTACAAGGAACTCACCAAACTACACGCCCAAAAAACAAACAACCCAGTGAAGAAATGGGCAGAAGATATGAACAGACACTTCTCCAAAGAGGACATCCAGATGGCCAACAGACATGAAACGATGCTCAGCATCGCTCCTCATCAGGGAAATACAAATCAAAACCACACTGAGATACCACCTC